>JADRCH010000128.1:6463156-6474693 GCA_019843965.1 Rhynchomys soricoides | reverse complement strand
GGAGTGCTGGGATTAAAGGCGTGCGCCACCACTGCCCGGCCAAGGGAAAAAAAATTTTGCAACAGGAGATCACTGTGTGTTATTGGCTGGCCTGAAGCTTTGGTTACTATGTAGACCAGGCTGGCTTAGAACTCACAGAGATCTACCTGCCTTTGCCTCTGCCTCTCCACTGCTGAGACTAAAGGCATGTGCTTCCATGCCTGGCTTATCCAAACAATTCTTTATGGGACGATATGCAAACAATACATCTAAGCTATCTCTTGTCACAGAACAAGATAGGCTGACTCTACAAACTTCTTACATTTATTTAGTGTGTGTGTGTGTATAGGTCAGAAGATACTTCTAGAAATCTTGGAAACTGAACTGAGGATCTCAGGCCTAGTGGCAAGCACCTTTACCCACTGAGCCATCTTGCCAACCTCTTAATTTTTAAAATAGTTTTATTTTTATTTACTTTTTCAACTGTGTCTTGCTTTACAGCCCAGTTTAGTCTCAAGCTCATGACAGTCTTCCTGCCTCAGCCTCCTAAGTACTAGGGTTGTATGAGCCACCGCCCTCTAAGAAGTCATTTTTTAAAAAATATACAGGTGTGGTGTTGTTTCTTTAATCCTAGGACTTGGGAGGTAGAATGAATGAATATATATGAAAGACAGGAGATGCCGCAAGGACACAGAAATTAACTTGAAGCACTTCCCACTGACCAAGTCTGGAATGCTTGAGAATGCTTGGAATTAAACATAGTAATGAATTACAAACTGCTGAGGGGAGAAGAACCCAGAGTACATACCCACAATAAAGATGTCGCTGGGAGTGAAGAGCAAGCCCATGCTCACAGCAGAGTGCTGATGAGCTGGGGAGACTAACCACCCAACATCCATCACAGCAGGCAGCTCAGGCAGAATCAGAGGCTCAGCTGCCTAGCAACTACCCTGCTCAAAGCCCTGAGTTCTAGCCCCAGCAGTGTAGAAAAAAAGGGGGGAGGGAAAGGAGGAGGGCAGGGGAAGGGAAAATAGGGAAGAAGAAAAAGAATGGAGGGAAAGGCACACAGGCCTGGAGTCCCAGCTACTTGCGGGACTGAGGCAGGAGGACTGCAAGTGCCAAGTCTGCCTGAACAACTTAGTAAGACCCTTTCTCAAAAGTGAGTAGTGAACCTCCTATAGCCAGGCAGGAACCCCATTGGAGTGACAGGGACACCAACCCACCCACAAAACTTTTGACCCAAAATTCATACTGTCTACAAGAAATGCAGACACAGGAGAGGGAGTAGAAACTGAGGGAATGACCAACCAATAACAGGCCCAACCTGAGACCCATCCCATGGGCAAACACCAATCATGACACTATTAATGATACTCTGTTATGCTTGAAGACAGGAGTCTAGCATGGCTGTCCTCTGAGAGGCTCCACCCAGCAGCTGAGTCAGACAGATGCAGACACCCACAGCCAAACAATGGATGGAGCTTGGGCATTCTTATGGAAGAACAGGAGGAAGGATTGTGGGCCCCAAAGGGGATAGAAATGCCACAGTAAGACCAACAGAGTCAACTAACCTGGACCCCTGAGAGCTCTCAGAGGCTAAACCACCAACCAAAGAACATACGCAGGCTGGACCTAGGCCTTCCTGCAGATATGTAGCAAATGTTCAGATTGGTCTTCATGTGCGTCCTGAACAACTGGAATGGGGGCTATCCCCAAAGCTGTTGCCTTTACCTGGGATATGTTCTTCTAGCTGGGCTGCTTTTTCTGGCTTCAGTGGGAGTGGAAGCACCACCTAGCAGAAACTTGAAGTGCCAGGATGGGGGAAGATGGGGGGCAGGGTGAGCCCTACCAGCTCAGAGAAGAGGGTTGTGGTGCTGGGTGAAGAGGGTGACCAGAAGGGAGGGGCAGTGAGTGGGATGCAAAGTAAATAAGTAAAAAATACTAGTAACAAAAACAGAAGAAAAAAAGTCAGTGGTGGAAAGAGCTGGTAGCATTCCTGCTTAGCAAGCTTGAGACCCAAGGTCAATCTCTAGCACTGGCTGAGCTAGAGCTAGAATAGGGCCGAGCGTGTGGCTTAGTTAGCAGAGTGTTTGCCTAGCATGCACAAAGCCTTGGGTTCAAATCTCCTCTGAGCTCCAGGACAGCCTTAGTTACACAAGACCCTGTTTCAATACGTAAATAAAGGATATCAACAATAGAGCTAGGACTAGGGTAGGTAGACAGGATGTGGTCTGTCACTTGCCTAACATATGTGAGGACCTGGGTCTGAGCCCAGCCCTGAAAAAGGACAGAACCATAAGATGCATCAAGATGCCCAGGGCTCTATACCCATTAGATGTACAACACAGTGTGGTGGCCTATACTGCCTATAATCTCAGCACTCAGGAGGCTCAGGCAGGAGGACTGCTCTACACAGTAAGTTTGGGCCAGCCTGGGATACAAGTGGAACCATGTTTCAAAACAAACAACAAAATCAATAAATATATAAATTAATAAAACATGTCAGATGTGTGTATCTCTAACTTTGCTCTCCCTTCTAAAATAAAGAACAAGGAAGTCTCTGTGGAGGTACAATTTCTACCCCAGGAGAAGTAGCAGTAGCTCTAAACACCCTCCTTGAAGGAGATGTCCCTAACTAGAGGGATCCAGGGGATTCTGAGGCTTCAGATCTTACCTCTGCCTTCTGGGGCTCATCCTTTAGAAGATTCTAGAAACTGTGTGGGTGATAGCTCAATGTGGTTTCACACTGTATTGGCTTTTGTGTTTTTAGGTGTTGGGGTTACCCTGGAAGATCCCTTTCCCTCCTCCCACTAAACAAACACTTCTACCACCAAGCTATACCTCTATCCCTCAGTACTGCTCTGGACAGGGGACTAAGTTCATGTAAAAGATTAGGTATATATCCTGGAATCCTGAAATTTTATCTACCTGATTGTTATTAGTTGAATTAAACTAGTGCTGAGTCAGAGCTGAAAAATGAGCCTGACTTTGCCTTGTAATGAATAAAGAACACCGCAGGGGACCTATTTCACTAGAAACAATCCTGGAAGACATCATATTTTTTTTTTTTTTTCCTCGAGACAGGGTTTCTCTGCATAGCCCTGGCTGTCCTGGAACTCACTCTGTAGACCAGGCTGGCCTCGAACTCAGAAATCCATCTGCCTCTGCCTCCCGAGTGCTGGGATTAAAGGTGTGCGCCACCACTGCCCGGGGACATCATCCTTCTTGGAAACATCGTGGTGACATAAGGTTCTTTTCACCAAGACTCACACCTGCAAACAGTGGCTCCGTGGCCGACCCACAGCCTACAATTCCTATTTTGCAAATAGGTTTGGAAACCTATTAAATAAGTTGTAGTTGCTGATAAGAATAAATCTAGTGAAGTCATAAATCATCGTAAACACCTGCCTGAATGCAGTGATAGGGTTTATTTCCTGTCCCTGAGAAGCAGAGATGCTGGAGGCCTCCTGGAATTTATTGGCCCAAACATATTCAAGCTAGAAACATTGGTGTACCAATCTACAGTCTCAGCTACTTGGGAGGCTGAGGCCAGAAGGCTGCTTGAGCCCAAAAGTCATATGCCAGTCTGGGCAACATCACAAGATGTTCATTTTCAAAATAAAACAAAATGTAACAAAATTAAGATAGCGCTTTGTCAAAATATTGGATTCCTAGATCAGCCAAACTGTAATCCTTAATTTAAGCACAGCTTTTTGAAGCCAGTCCTAGTTGGATAAACCTGTAATCTCAGCTCCTCAAGATCAGAAGTTCAAGGCCTGTCTGAGCTACAGTGAACCGAATGCATCTGGTCAAATTATAGAGACCAGGATTCAAGAAAGGAAGGACGGAAGGAAGGTAAGGAGGGAGGAAGTGAGGAAGGAGGGAGAGGAAAGGAAAAGAGAATAAAAGGAAAGCCAGGAGGGCCAACAAGAAGGCTCAGTGGGTAAAGGAGCTTACTGCTACGTCTGAGTACCCAAGTTCAACCCTGCAGTCCTCATAGGGGAAGGAGAGACCTCCCACAAGTTGTCCTCTGATCGCCACACTCCCAAATACTGTTATTAGTTTTAAAAAGCTAGGGGAGCTGGGCACCATGGCATAAGTCTGTAGTCAGCTTTTGGGAGGTGGAGGCAGAAGGATCAAGAGTTCAAGGCCAGCTTGGATTATATGAGACCCTATCTCAAAGCAAGCAAACTCAGGGCATAGGTTCAATCTTCAGTGGGGGAAGAGTTATATCAAAGTGTTCCTTTTTTAAAAAATCACATTCATTTAGCACACGTGTGTGTGTGTGTGTGTGTCTGTCTGTCTATGCACTCACATGATAGCATGCTCGTGCACATGTACAGGCAGGCTAGAAAGTATGTGGAGTTCAGGAACAACTGTGAGAGTCAGTTCTCTCTACCATCATGTAGACTATGGAATAGAACTATGTCCTCAGGCTTGGCAGCAAACTCCTTTACCCACTAGGCCTTCTGGCCAGCCCCTCAAATAAGTATTCTTTAATGTTTAGAATATTTAAAAGATATGATTATATTTTCAGAAGCCTATCTTACCTTATATGTGTTCCAGAATTTCTGCTTCAGGTCCAAAAATATGTCATCCTTTTCCTGGAGAATGCTCATACCTGTTTACAGAAACACACCCAAAGGGTTTTAGAAGTAGGAATAATTACTGATTAACTGTATGTGCTCAGGTTTCACATTCCAAAAGCATCCAGGCACATCAAATTCCAATCATTCACATGTTGCTGATGACCCAACAGGAAAACAAGAATCTCTATTTTAAAACTAAAGCTTAAAGGAACGCCAAATAGGAAGTGAGATTAGCCAGGTATGAAAGGTACAGCAGAATGATTTTTTTATCTAAATGAAGAAACCACAAAATGCAAGCTAATGCTAGCATTGGATAATGAGGTTGTTGGTGACTTCCTTGTTTATGCTTTGTTTTACATTTATTTAGTTATTTATTGATGGTGTGTGCTTGCATTTGCCAATGCCCAACTGTGGAGGTCAGAGAGCGTCTTGCTAGGGTCAGTTCTCTCTTTCCACCGTGTGAGTTCCAAGGGTCATCTCAGGTTGTCAGGCTATCGAGCAAGTGCCTTTACAAGCTGAGCCAACTTTCTGTCTCCTTATTTGTTTTTGTTTTTTAAGTATTTAAAAAATGTTTTAGATTTGTTTATGTTATGTATTTGAATGTTTTTGCTCATATTATGTCTGTGCGCCACAGTGTTGAGGATGGTTGTGAACTGCTGAGAACTGAACCCTGTTCTTTTACAAGAATAAGTGTTCTTAACCACTGAGCCATCTCTCCAACTTTTTCTCCCTTCTATATAGCTCTGGTTGTCTTGGAACTCACTATGTAGACCAGGCTGGCCTCAAACTCACAGAGATCCTCCTGTCTCTGCCTCCCACGGGCTGGGACTGCAGGTGGGCACCACCATGCCCCACTGTGCTTTGCTGGGGGTGGAGTCCAGTTGCTAAAAAATGCACTCTGCCAACTAAATTGCAGCCCAGCCCCCAATTTTGAAAAAAGAAATAATCTTTTTCCTTTTTCTTCTTCCTTTGTTCTTTTCCTTGTCTTCTTTTTGATTTGGGCTGAGATTAAACCCAGGGCCCAAGCACGGTAAACCTACTCTCTACTGCTGAGCTACACTGCCTCCCCCCACACAAACTAATTTCATTCCTTTAAAAAATAAAAATAAAAATTCTGGATCCTGGACATTCTACCAACTATACATGTCCTATCAGTATATTTTAAACAGAGTTTGACATGCAAGAAACAGAGCCAAAGCCTTACTTACAAGAAAGTGTAGAAATTCTCTGACAGCCCTGATTGGAGGTGTGGGTGGGGCGAGGGAAAAGTGATATTAGTTAACTGCATGAGATCCTTAGAACAAGACTAAAAACAAAACTCAGCAAATACTGTCCGTAGTACTCTGATAGGCTTGCCCAGGTAAGTGCTAGACATTCACATGTACTACGCCGTTTGACCTTCCTAACAATTCACTAAGAAGAGAAGAGTTAAAAGGAGGAAAAGACAGCTAGCTCCTCATGGTGGTCCTATAAAGGTAGCAATCAAGAGGCTGAAGCAGGAGGAGCACCATGAGTTCAAGGCCAGATTGCACTACATAGCATGACTTTATCTAAAAACAAAGCATTCAGGGAGGCTGTTGTAGCCAGGGTTTCTATTCCTGCACAAACATATAGACCAAGAAGCAAGTTGGGGAGGAAAGGGTGTATTCAGCTTACTCTTCCACGTTGCTGTTCATCACCAAAGGAAGTCAGGACTGGAACTCAAGCAGGTCAGGAAGCAGGAGCTGATGCAGAGGCCATGGAGGGATATAACTTACTGGCTTGCTTCTCCTGGCTTGCTCAGCTTGCTTTCTTATAAAACCCAATACTACCAGCCCAGGGATTGTACCACTCACAAGGGGCCCTCCCCCCTTGATCATTTATTGAGAAAATTCCTTACACCTGGATCTCATGGAGGCATTTCCTCACCTGAAGCTCATTTCTCTGTGATAACTCCAGCTTGTGTCAAGTTGACACAAAACCAGGCAGTACAATTGACCCCTGTCAACTTGACACACAAATACATCACCACTAAGCCTCAACCCTTACTTTTTTATTCATCCCCAATATCTAAATAACCTTAAAAGTCCCAAAGTCTTTGCAAATTCTTACATATTAAAAGTTCAATCCCTTTAAAATATCCAATCTCTTAAAATTCAAAGTCTTTTTAAAATTAAAAGTCTCTTAACTGTGGGCTCCACTAAAATACTTTCTTCCTTCAAGAGGGAAAAATATCAGGGCACAGTCACAATCAAAAGCAAAATCAAACTCCAACTGTCCAATGTCTGGGATCCATTCCTGATCTTCTGGATTCCTCCAAGGGCTTGAGTCACTTCTCCAGCTCTGCCCTTTGTAGCACACACCTTGTCTTCTAGGCTCCAGCTGCCTGTACTCCACTGCTGATGCTGTTCTTGATGGTCATCTCATGGTACTGGTAACTCCAAAACACTGCTGTCTTCTGCTGCAACTAGGCTTCACCAATAGCCTCTCATAGGCTCTCTTCATGGTGCTAAGCCTCAACTCCTTTGGCATGACCCCTTCAGTCCTGGAATTGCAACTGAGGCTGCACCTTCACCATTGGCCTTCTATGGCCTCTCACAGAGATGAGCCTGAGCTGATCTTCATGACCCCTTCATGTCTTCAAAACCAGTACCACCTGGATGACTCTTATACATTACCAAGTCCAGCCACAGCACAAAGTACGTTGGCTATCTCTGGAACACAGCCTCTTTGTGCTCTCAGAAAACACTTCCCAGAAGATGTCACCTCAATGATGCTGGTCTCTTCTTAATCACTGCTAATTTCTTAGCTCCAGCTAACCAGCATCAATACTCCCAGAAATACAAAGTTTTCAATTTAGTAGTTCTGGTATCTTGATAATCACAGCTGATTCTTCAGCCCCAGCTAACCAAAACCACAGAATCTTCACAATCAAAATAGCAACGCCCCTGATAACTGTCTTTAATCTTCCCTCTGAAATTTCACAAGCCAGGCCTCCATCTTCTGCACTGTTCTCAACATTATCTTCCAAGCTCCTACACAACATCCCACAGAGTTCATAACACCAAATGGATCTTCTAGCCCAAAGTTCTAAAGTCCTTCCACAGTCCTCCCCAAAACATGGTCAGGTTGTCACAGGAATACCCCACTATGCTGGTACCAATTTGTCTTAGTCAAGGTTTCTTTTTTCTTTTTTTGTTTGTTTGTTTTTTGTTTTTTTTTGAGACAGGGTTTCTCTGTGTAGCCCTGGCTGTCCTGAAACTCACTCTGTAGACCAGGCTGGCCTCAGGGTTTCTATTCCTACACAAACATCATGATCAAGAAGCAAGTTGGGAAGGAAAGGATTTAATCAGCTTACACTTCCACATTGCTATTCATCACCAAAGGAAGTCAGGACTGGAACTCAAGCAGGTCAGGAAGCAGGAGTTGATGCAGAGGCCATGGAGGAATGTTACTTACTGGCTTGCTTCCCCTGGCTTTTCAGCTTGCTTTCTTATAGAACCCAAGACTACCAGCCTACAGATGGTACCACCCACAATGGGCCCTCCCCCCTTGATCATTAATTGAGAAAATGCCTTATAGCTGGATCTCATGGAGGCATTTTCTCAACTGAAGCTCCTTTCTCTGTGATAACTCCAGCTTGTGTCAAGTTGACACAAAACCAGCCAGTACAGAGGCTAATAGCAAGCACCTGCCTAGGTGACCCATTCCTTAATCCATCATTTCCCAAGGCAGATCTGGCACAGGGCAACACTTGACTATCAGTTTTCAAGTAGCATCTTAAACTTCCAGCTCACACATCCAGGCTCCCCTTCATGAAGCAGAGGAGACTGAACAAGATATCTGACAGTAAGACACAGCAACAATCTAGACAGGTGATATATTAGAAAGCCTCAGGCCTTCATCCCAGGCATCCCTTACTCCCTGGGACAGCACTGTTTTCTAGTCTCAGAGCGATCATACAATCACTGTATATCAAGACGAAGAGCATGGCTAAAAGCCAGGATCATGGTGTCCTCTGATGAACTTCCAAACCCTCCATGCCTGTGTCCTCATTATCTAACATGGGAATTGTGAGAGTATCCACCGAAGTGGTAGCTCAAAGATTAAATAGGAATCTAGCCCATCAGGTCTTAAGGTCCTGGCTCCTAACCCCTTCACCACTGCACCAAGCTACAGTGAGTATTGGGATGTGTTTGCAAAGCTGGCTGGGAGATCACTCGAGAGAACAAGACACAGTTCTTGGGCAAATCAAAAGTCTCTTGCTCTCTGGTTGTCCATTCTAACTTCACCGACCTTAGCCATGGCATTAGCTGAGACTATAACAGGCCACCAGGTCTTTGATGTTTCCTGTGGGTTGTAGAAGGAAAGGAAGTGAATACAAACTCCCTAAAATACCTCCCAGAGGAGAGTTAAGTTTCTTCTAGATGGTTTGCCTACCTTCATTCAGTTTTAGAAGACATTTACAAGCTGAGCCTGGTGGGGCGAGATTGTCATCCCAGCAACTTGGGAGACTTAAGTGGGAGAATCACAAGTTCAAGGCCAGTCTAAGAAACTTAGTGAGCCCCTGTCTTAGAATTAAAAACAAACTAAAGACTGCAAATATAGTTCAGCTGGCACAGCTTGAGGCCGGAGGGAGGCTTGAGGCTCAGTTGCTGATTTACCATCCCCAATGCCAAGGTCAGGTCCTGTCCCTGGAGAAGACTCTCCAAACACAGAGTGGTCCTCCCCAGCTGCCACTGCCTTTTAGGGTATAGAAATTGCTAAGGAGAGAAAAACCATGAGACCTTTTGTTGTTTTCAGTAACCCAGGCAGAAAAGATTCCCAAAGCCAGCCCATCCAGCCCAGTGTGAAAACAGCTTCCTCATAGGTACACAAGCCCCTCCCATTCTCTGTGTGACCCTCACCCCAGGGAAATCTTGTTCCCCAAGCAAGACTCAGACCCTGGAAATGACTTTTCTATAATCGCAGATTCCATCCACTCTACCCCCAGAACCTTAGGTGTGGCTTCTCCCTAAGCAGGTGGAGTCCAGGGATGCAGCTGCTATGGGGCTAAGCTAGGGTCTCTTGAATATGCCTCTTTCTGGAGGAAAATAGACCACCCTCCCTCCTGAACTCTGTCAACCTCAGGCTCTCAGCTCTGACACCAACCCTCTGAATCCCTAGTACTTGGGATCTTCAGTTCCCCGGCCAGCGGCCCCCAAATTCTTCCTCACGGAAATCTCAAGTCCCCCAGTGTCCAGACCTCCGATCGCTGCTTCAGAACTTCCTTCCAGCCCTAATTCCCGGGCCGCAGAGTTGTCACCTCCTGCCTCAGCCCCAGTGGCTTCAGATCTCTGGTCTCCTGGTTCTCCAGGCCCCTATCTCCCACCCCTGAGCCTCTTGCGGGGCCTCCAGTGCCCCGTCCCGGCCCCTCACCGACGTAGAAGGCAGACAGGGCTACCGGCCCTCCGACAGTCTGATCGCATAGCACCTTGGCCAGGACCGTGCGCGGCGCGCGGCCTGGCAGCGCGCGCTCCAGCAGGCGCAGCCACATGTAGTTGAAATTTCCGTGGAAGGTCACCGCCAGAGTGGCCACGCGCCGCGTCTGGCGCCAGTCGGCTGGGCCGCCCCGCAGTCGCTGCTGCACCGCATCACCCGCCGAGAAGAGTCCGGCGTAGAGAAGCACGTTAGTGGGCCACGGATAGCGCCGCGCCGCCTGTGGAAACGAGCGCCACCAGCTCGCCATACCCTCCCCGGGTGCTCTCGGAGCCTGCACACCTGACTGCACTGCAGGCGCCAGAGCGATTGGACGCCCTGTGCACACCCAACCCGCGCGTCCAATCCAGTGACAGCTGGCCACCGAGAGGGCGGAGCTTCTGTGAAGTGCTGCGTCCACAGGGATCTGCCAATTTCCATGAAATCTCCCGAAGAAGGAGAGACACACAGATAGAAAACAGATCTGTCATTCCCAAAGGCAGTGCATTGTAAGAACAGGGAGTGGTTGGGCACTGGAGATGGCCGCACGACTTTATGACTATGCCCAAACCCACTGGATCCTACACTTTAAAATCGGGATTTGTTTGCTTGAGACATGATCTCACCTGTTCTAGGCTGAGCCCCGACTCCCTATGTAGCAGAGAATGACCTTGAACTCCCATCCTCCCACCTCTACCTCCCAAATTCTGGGATTACAGATTTGTGCCATTGGGTCTATAACTTAAAGTGGTAAATTTTGTGAGGCTTAAATCCTATCTCTAGGAGGAGCTGATGCGAAGCTCTGTAGTACTGACTGCCTAGCATGCAGGAGGCCCTGGCTTCAGTTCCCCACTACTGCAATAAAAAGTAAGAAAGCAAGCTAGGTTAGCTACCAAAGTGCCAATGTACTGGAGATGCTGGCATACAGAGACCTCATTCTTTTAGCACACAATCCATCATCTCACTGTGTCACATACTGAATGTCAGAAGCTAAGAAAGAAATAGTGCTGCATGTGCCTATTCTGTCCTCCAGCTTGTGTCTTGGTGACCCCTGACACCCCAAAACAGGCTTGGAGACCCACAGTATCAACTCCAGAAGCTAGGGTCAGTGCGCATCTGGAGAGCAGACAGAAGCAGCTCTGATCTTGTGCAACTCATTTTCTCCACGTCTTTCTCTTCTTCGGTGATCACAGCCTCTCTCCCAACACCCCCTCTGTCTTGCTCGTTCACTGTATTTAACTGGCTTTATTTCTTTTTTTTTTTTAAATTTAGTACCTTTAAAAAGATACTTTCTTCTATTTATTTTTAAAGATTCACTAATTTTTACTTTATGTGTATGGGTGTTTTGTCTGTATATCACTTACTATACTAAGTGCTCATAGAGTTACACACCATCATTGGCTGCTATGTGGGTTCTGGGAATCAAACCTGGGTCCCCTGGAAGAGCAGCCAGTGCTCTTAACCACTGAGTCATCTCTCCAGCCCATTTCAATTATTGTGGTGTGTGTGTGTGTGTGTGTGTGTGTGTGTGTG
>JADRCH010000128.1:6441623-6463146 GCA_019843965.1 Rhynchomys soricoides | reverse complement strand
GGGGGGGGGACAATTTTCATTTTTCTCTTTCCACTATGTAAAGTACTGGGGACTGAATTCAGGTTGTCAGGCTACTAAACCCTCTCACCAACTCAGTGCTTAAATTCTGAAATGATTTCAGACTTGGGGAAAATGTAGAAAAATTATACAAAAGAAGGCGGATGTGATGACAGACCTTCTCATCCTTGCACTCGGAAGGGTGGAGTGCTGAGGCTAATTGCCCAGAGTTTAAGGCCACCCACCCTAGGCTACAAAACAAGACCCTATCTCAAAAAACAAAAACAAACAAAACAAAAATATACACAGAATTCCCATATAATCTTGTTCATTTGTTTTGTTTTGTTTGAGTCAGAGCTCATATAGCCCAGCCTAGCCTCAAATTCCTAATCTCCTTCTTCTTCTGCTTCCTGAGAGCTAAGGTCTCTGACCACAGTGCTCAGCTACCATATGCTCTTTGTTTGGTCCTTCCCAGGTGTGGCATCTTACATAATAAGCATAGTACGATTATCAAAACAAGGAAAAGCATGGGGGTGTAATACAATCACCCAGTTCACATGCCAATCTTTCTTAAGCTGGGGCAGGAAGTCACTTTATCTCATCTAACAACCAAACCTGGGCTGCTGTGGTATTTTCCTTAGGTCTCCAACCTGAATCATAGACCAATTCTCTCAAGGATTGTTGCTAATTATAAGTCATTTTTTAAAAAGCTTAATTGTCTCCTATCATAATTTATACATTGAGGCCCTCTTAGTTCTTCAGAATTTGACTGTATTTGGAGACTTTAAATAAGTGATCCAGTTGAGGTCCTGAGTTAGGAAATACAGTCTGTACGGTGTCTTCATGAGAGGAAATAGATTGAGAAAGACACTATGGCGGATTCACATAGAAGAGACACTAGAGGTGAGGACATGGTAAAATGATAACTGGCTATTTATTTGGACTGCTTGTGGTGTTCTTGTGGAGGTGGAGGCATAACAGTCAAGGGTTCAAGATTACTTCCAACTATACAGTGAGTCTGAGGCAAGCATAGACTATATAGACTCTGATTTTATAAACCAAAATGAGGGGCAGCAAGGACAGCTCCGGGGTAAACACTCATGACTTCAATCTCCAGAAGCCATGTGGCAGACTCCTACAAAGTATCCTATGACCTTCCCACATGCCCATGTGCACTTATATATAAATATTCACACAGAAAGAAAGACACAGACACAGAGAGGCATGGAGTAAAAATTAAAAAGGAAGGAGGCAGTCAGGGAGAGGGAAACTGAAGGGTAAGGGAGAAGAAGAAGATGCCAATCTGTATCTGTAGGCCAAAGAAAGAAGAGTCAGAATAGAACTCATCTGACCTTCCTGAATTGTTTAAAAAAATGTTTAAAAAATGTGTTTCTATTGCCCCTAGTCTGCAAAAGTATTATCACAGTGTACACACACTAATATATCCTTCCTCTCCAGTCCTTGGGATTCTGTCAGTGCCTGTGTGCTTTTGTTGTGACTGTTTTGTAAACCTCAAAAGACCACCAAGGAGTCAATTCTGATGCAATCGCACTAGGGTCTCTTTATTACAAGCTTGAGCTTGGGCTTACCACTGACCCTGACACAGCAGAACAGGTTGGTGAAGTAGCCCTGAGCTCTCAGAGGGACAAGGTTTTATAGGAAATGAGTAATCAAGGGGGTTTCCAGTCTGGCAAGCATCTAATTGAATGACTATTGTAAGCCAACAGGTGGGTGCTCTGAAGCAAAACCATGAATAATCACAAACAGTCTGAAAGTACATCTCAAACAATCAGACTAATCTTTGATTCACTGCTAGGAAGTAGCTAGGGAGTAACTCTGGAGTATTGGCCAAGGACAAGCCATAGGGTCCTTCCTGGTACTTGGGTGCAGCTTGGGTTCAGCTATCAGTCAAGTTTCTCTTAATATGGAGGCCAGTCCCAAGATGCGGTAGATTTGGCCTCTCACTTTGACTTTCCATGCTGCCAACATACAAGTTTCTAGGGGACTAATTGCTTTGTCATTGTCAGATTTTTCCTAGGTAGGCAAGCTTCTGGCTCAGCAAAATATCTGTTTACTAATTATACCCTGTCTTAGTTAAGGTCTTTATTGCTGTGATGAAACATCAGGACCAAAAAGCAATTGAAAAATAGTTTATTGGATTTATATTTCCACATTGTAGTCCATGACTGAAGGAAGCCAGGATTGAAACTCAAAACAGGACAGGAACCTGAAGGCAGGAGCTGATGCAGAGGCCATGGACAGGTGCTGTTTACTGGCTTCTTCCCATGGCTCGCTCAGCCTGCTTTCTTATAGAACCCAGCACCACCAGCCCAGGGATGGAACCACCCACAATGGGCTGGGCCCTCCCCCATCAATCACTAATTAAGAAAATGCCTTGCAGGCCTGCCTACCGTCCTATCTTATGGAGGTGTTTTCTTAGTCAAACTTCCCTCCTTTTAGATGACACTAGCTGTGTCAAATTGCCAAAAAAAAATCCAAAACCTAGCCAGGACATTGTCCTTCTCTGATTACAATTTTCTGATCTTGGCTGTAACAATTTACAAATAATAATTAAATGATGTAAAGCAAATTTGTTGCTTTTGAGTTCCGTTCACAGGGTCAGCAATCTTAACACTTGGGAATTCCAGCACCGGGAAAGCAGGGCAACAATAAAGTTAAGGTTAGCTAGTGGTGTTAGCACGCAACTTTAATCCCAGCACTCAGGAAGCAGAGGCAGGCAGATCTCTGAGAGTCTGAGGCCATCCTGGTCTACAGAGCTAGTTCCAGGACAGTTGAGGCTACACAAAGAAACTCTGTCTCAAAAAAAAAAAAAAAAAAAAAAAGATTCGGGCTGGAGAGATGGCTCAGCAGTTAAGAGCCCCAACTGCTCTTCCAGAGGTCCCGAGTTTAATTGCCAGCAACCACATGGTGGCTCACAACCATCTGTAATGGGATCTGATGTACACTTCTGGGGTGTCTGAAGACAGCTACAGTGTACTCATATAAATAAAATAAATAAATCTTTTTTAAAAAATTCAAAGTTATTCTTGGTTGCATCAAATTTTCAAGACCAGCCAGCCTGGGCTACATGAAACTCTGTCTTCAGGAATAAATAAACAAATAAATATAATTCTTTTTTTGTAATGTAGATAACACACTTTCAAATCCTGAGGATTAAGATTCAGCATGCTATACCCGCTCTTTCTTGTGTCTTCTCTGGTCTCACTTAATAGAAACTCATCGTTTTAGATGAAACTGCACTCCCTATTTCTCAATATGTATAGCACATACAGATTAGAACTGAGTCCAGATGTGTTTACTAATTTTATGGTGTTTCATCATAGCAATAGTAACCCAAACTAAGACAAATTGGCACCAGGATTAGGGTATTGCTGTGACAGACCTGACCATGTTGCTTTGGGGAAAATTGTTTAAAGATTTTGGAACTTGGGGCTAGAAGAGCCATCAAGTGTTGAGAGCTCAGTGAGCTGTTCTGTAGGAGATTAGGAGAGTGTTGAAAGCCATGCAGCTGTTGGAGGCCTAGTTTGTGTAGTTCAGAAGGAAGCAAAAACTCTACTGGGCCATTTGTGTGAAGAATCTGTGTTTTCTGGTCAGCTGGAACTGAAGAATTGGCTGTGATTAGCATGCAACCAGAACCACTAAAGTAAAACCTTTGTTTTGTTGGGACTGTTAGGGCCCAAGTGTCACCTCACAAACCACACAGACACTAATCTCAGTCAGACAGGGATAGTTTATTGAGCACAATCCCCAGGACTGATTGACCAGGGCCATGGTTCAGACTCGGGAGCTGAACTGCAACATTAAATCAAGATCCAATAGGACTTTTTAAGCCTAAAATCTATAAACATCTGTTATAAGTTATTCCACCAATCAGGATTTAGGGATGGGGACTTCCTTAGGAACATGTCTCTGTTGTACACTTATCCAGCTCCCATTGGTTGGGGGACTCAGCCGTAGCAGGGCACTTGCCTTGCCTAACATTCATGTCTTAACTTGCCGACCAGGATGTCAGCTACCAGAAGGTTTTAGAACTTATTCACTCAACCCCTACTCAAAAGGAAAGTCATATCCAAATAGCTTCTTATATGGTGCAGGTGTCTCTCTTATGTTGGGGTCCATCCCAGGCGCAGCTTAGACAAGCAAATACCATAAAAGCTTATACACAGGTGTAGAAAATGCTGCTGGATGGTTAGTTTAGGTCCAAGGTTATTGTGGGTTGCTATACAGTGCAGTTCTATTGATTTCCATCATGATTGGTTTCCAAAGACACAAAACATAACAGAATATTTAATCAACTCGTGCATGAGAAATTTTCATAGACATCATATGAGAAAGTTTTCTTACAATATTAGTAACAGCACAAAATGGCAGGCTATCTAGATAATAGTTACCTAGGCCTTAACAGTTTACCTAGGGCTGGGCAGTGTTGGCACACACCTTTAATCCCAGCACTCGGGAGGCAGAGGCAGGCGGATTTCTGAGTTCGAGGCCAGCCTGGTCTACAGAGTGAGTTCCAGGACAGCCAGGGCTACACAGAGAAACCCTGTCTCGAAAGACCAAAAAACAAAACAAACAAAAACCAACCTCCCTCCCCCCCCCCCAAAAAAAACAGTTTACCTAGGCTCTAACATTCCATCTAGGCCTTAATTTTTTACCTAGGCTTTAACAGAGACAATAGATGCTGATCAGCTGGAGCTGAAGAATCAGCTATAGTAAGAAGAGGCCAGCATCATTTAGGTGTTGGAGTCAGCACATGCAAGCTGTGTGCAGAGTGGCCAAGGTTGTACCTTGTGCTGGCAACCAAACTTGATCATGTGTACGAGTCTCCCAGATGTAATTGGTTTTGAAGGCATGAAGGGGTCATGGAGAACTCTGAGGCTTGGCACTCTGAGATCCCAGGAGAAGCCAATGGTGAAGCTTCAGGCAGAATAGCAGTGGAAGCCCCAAGACTGAAGAGGTCAGGGGGAAAAGTTGAGATTTTGCATTATGAAGAGAGCCCGAGAGACTACTGGTGAAAGTGCAGCCCGGTTGAGGCAGAAGACCTCAGCAGTTGGAGATGCCAGTACTATGGGATGACCACCAAGAACAGGAGCAGCCAAAGAGTGGAACCTGCTCGAGCTTAGAGCATAAATTATGTATACTGCAGAGGGTGGAGATAGAGAAGTGACCAAAGTTCCTTGGAGGAATCCAGATAATCCTGACTGAATCCCAGATATTGAATTAGTTACACTGTTGGAGTGTGGTTTTGTTCTGTTCAGATTGTGACTGTGTCCTGGTTCTTCCCTCTTTAAATTAGAACGTGTTTAACATATTTTTGATTTTATAGGAGTCTGCAGTTGAGAGACTTTGAATTTTTAAAAGAGATTTTGTGTGGAGATTTCCCTGCAGGCTTTACAACAGACAGGGAAAAGATGATCAGGGTGAGGTAAGAATGAAACTCAGCTCAGCCTGATTTTATTATAGCCAGTGCTGGACCAGGACTTCTAGACTCTGGCCCAGAGGATTTTACTTCAGACATGTTTAAGTACAGCACAATTTTGGAAAGAAATGTTTAAATAATAATTAACTCAGTCTCAAGTGCACAACAATTTAAGACATGTTTACAATGAGATTTTTTACAATGTACATCTGGCTTCTTTCACAAGAATGTTTACTGTTGACTCAGAGAGAGTGCCCAAAATTTAGGGTCTAAGGAGAGTGACTGAGGCCTGTGGGCATCAGGATTGGCCTAGCTCTAAGAAACACAGAAGTGTATGAAGTGAAAACTTAAGGGTTCTTTGGAAAGTTGGTTGGATAGTGTTTTGCTGGGTCAAACATGTGAAGGAACATTTAGCTGAAGTGGACACAAATAAAAGACTAAGGCCAACTAATGAAGGACTGTTTCACTGAAGCAAATATACATGAAAGGATGTTTTACTAAAGCAAGTAAATGAAAAGACATGGGATAAAGGAGTCTTTGCTAACAACATGCATGTATCGCTGTGCCTTATACTGCATAGTTGAGCTGTATTTGTTGGAGCTCCATAGAGAGAAACACACCAAAAAACTTCTGGTGGTGTGCCAAGGCCTTTTTTGCCATATTTTTAGTCTTGTGCTGATTGGTAAAGTGATGTCAGCTGAGACAGGCACACATGCTGAGTTAAGACCTGGGCTGAGGCAAGTATTAAAAAAAAGAACTCATTGGACAGTGACAGAGGCTGAGGCCTGGCTGTTTCTGCTAGGTTGTGTTACCACTGTTGCTAACCCGACTCTACCAAACTGGACTGCTGGTGCATCCGTGAAGTGTTTGCAAACTCCCTCAGCTCCTTCAGTCCCTTCTCCAACTCCTCCATCTGGGACACCATGCTCAGTCCAACCGTTGCTGTGAATTGAATCATGGGTGTTCCAAAATTTTGGGCTAATATCTGCTTGTCACTGAGTACATACAATGTTTGTTCTTTTGTGACTGAATTACCTCCCTCAGGATGATATTTTCAAGTTCCATCCATTTGCCTGGGTATTTCATGAAGTCATTGTTTTTAATAGCTGAGTAGTATTCCATTGTGTAAATGTACCACATTGAGGGACATCTGGGTTGTTTCCAGCTTCTGGCTATTATAAATATGGCTGCTATGAACACAGTGGAGCATGTGTCCATATTACATGTTAGAGCATCTTCTGGGTATATGCCCAGGAGTGGTATAGCTGGGTCCTCAGGTAGTATTATGTCCAATTTTCTGAGGGTCCACCAAACTGATTTCCAGAGTGGTTGTACCAGCTTGCAATCCCACCAGCAATGGAGGAGTGTTCCTCTTTCTCCACATCCTCGACAGCATCTGCTATCACCTGAGTTTTTGATCTTAGCCATTCTGACTGGTGTGAGGTGGAATCTCAGGGTTGTTTAGATTTGCATTTCCCTGATGACTAAGGATGTTGGACATTTCTTTAGGTACTTCTGAGCCCTTTGAGTTTCCTCAGTTGAGAATTCTCTGTTTAGCTCTCTTCCCCATTTTTTGATAGGGTTATTTGGTTCTCTGGAGTCTAGCTTCTTGAGTTCTTTGTATATATTATATATTAGCCCTCTATCAGATGTAGGATTGGTAAAGAACTTTTCCCAATCTGTTGGTTGCCGTTTTGTCCTATTGACAGTGTCCTTTGCCTTACAGAAGCTTTGCAATTTTATGAGGTCCCATTTGTCGATTCTTGATCTTAGAGCATAACCTTTCCCCTGTGCCCATGTGTTCGAGACTTTCCCCTACTTTCTCTTCTATTAAATTCAGTGTATTCGTTTTATGTGGAGGTCCTTGATCCACTTGGACTTGAGCTTTGTACAGGGAGATAGGAATGGATCAGTTTGCATTCTTCTACATGTTGACCTCCAGTTGAGTCAGCACCATTTGTTGAAAATGCTGTCTTTTTTTTTTTTTTTTTTTTGGTTTTTTTCAAGACAGGGTTTCTCTGTATAGCCCTGGCTGTCCTGGAACTCACTCTGTAGACCAGGCTGAGTGGTCTACACTCAGAAATCTGCCTGCCTCTGTCTCCCAAGTGCTGGGACTAAAGGCATGCACCACCACTGCCTGGCATGCTGTCTTTTTTCCAGTGGAGGGTTTTAGCTCGTTTGTCAAAGATCAAGTGACCATAAGTTGATCTACCTGCCTGGCACTGTACCAATACCATGCAGTTTTTATCACTACTGCTATGTAGTACAGCTTGACGTCAGGAATACTGATTCCCCCAGAAGTTCTTCTATTATTGAGAATAGTATTTGCTATCCTGTGTTTCTTGTTATTCCATATGAATTTGAGAATTGCTCTTTCTAAGTCTATGAAGAATTGAGTTGGAATTTTGATGGGGATTGCATTGAATCTGTAGATTGCTTTCAACAAGATGGCCATTTTTACTATGTTAATCCTGCCAATCCATGAGCATGGGAGATCTATCTTCTGAGGTCTTCTTCGATTTCTTTCTTCAGAGACTTGAAGTTCTTGTCATACAGTTCTTTCACTTGTTTGGTTAGAGTTACACCAAGATACTTTATAATGTTTGTGACTATTGTAAATGGTGTCATTTCCCTAATTTCTTTCTCAGCCTGTTTATCCTTCGAGTATAGGAAGGCCTCTGATTTGAGTTAATTTTATATCTGGCCACTTTGCTGAAGTTGTTTATCAGCTGTAGGAGTTCTCTTTTTTCAGGTCACTTACGTATACAATCATAACTTCTGCAAATAGTGATATTATTTCTTCCTTTCCAATTTGTATCCCCTTGACCTCCATTTGTTGTCTAATTGCTCTAGCCAGAATAGATAGGGAGAGAGTAGACAGCCTTGTTAAGTCCCTGATTTTAGTGGGAATGCTTAAAGTTTCTCTCCGTTTAGTTTGATGTTGGCTACTGGTTTGCTGTATATCGACTTTACTATGTTTAGGTATGGGCCTTTTATCATGAAGGGCTATTGAATTTTGTCAAATGCTTTTTCAGTATCTAATGAAATGACTGTGGTTTTTTCTTTGAGTTTGTTTATGTAGTGGATTACATTGATGGATTTCCAGGTATTGAACGATCCCTGCATCCCTGGGATGAAGACTACTTGATCGTGATGAATAATAGTTTTGATGGGTTCTTGGATTCAGTTTGTGAGAATTTTACTGAGTATTTTTGTGTCAATGTTCATAAAGGAAATTGATCTGAAGTTTTCTTTTATTGTTGGGTCTTTGTGAGGTTTTGGTATCAGTGTAACTGTGGCCTCATAGAATGAATTGGTAGTGTTTCTTCTGTTTCTATTTTCTGGAATAGTTTGAAGAGTACTAGTATTAGGTCTTCTTTGAATGTCTGACAGAATTATGCATGAAACCCATCTGCTCATGGGAGTTTTTTGGTTGGGATACTTTTAATAACTGCTTCTATTTCTTTAGGGGTTATGGGACTGTTTAGATGGTTAATCTGATCCTGACTTAACTTTGGTATTTGGTATCTGTCTAGAAAATTGTCCATTTCATCCAGATTTTCCAATTTTGTTGAGTGTAGGCTTTTGTAGTAGGATGTAATGATTTTTTAAATTTCTTCAGAATCTGTTGTTATATCTCCCTTTTCTTTTCAAAAAAGATTTATTTATTTAATGTATATGGGTACACTGTTGCTGTCTTCAGACACACCAGAAGAGGGCATCAGATCCCATTATAGATGGTTCTGAGTCACCATGTGGTTGCTGGGAATTGAACTCAGGACTTCTGGAAGAGCAGTCAATGCTCTTATCCTCTGAGCCATCTCTCCAGCCCCTATATCTCCCTTTTCATTTCTGATTTTGTTAATTTAGATACTGTCTCTGTGCCCTCTGGTTAGTCTAGCTAAGGGCTTATCTATCTTGTTGATTTTCTCAAAGAACCAGCTCCTGGTTTTGTTGATTCTTTGTATAGTTCTTTTTGTTTCCACTTGGTTGATTTCAGCCCTGAGTTTGACTATTTCTTGCCTTCCACTCCTGGGTATATTAGCTTCTTTTTGTTCTAGAACTTTCAGGTGTGCTGTTAAGCTGCTAGTATATGCTCTCTCCAGTTTCTTTTTGGAGGCATTCAGAGCTATGAGTTTTCCTCTTAGCTCTGCTTTCATTGTGTGCCGTAAGTTTGGGTATGTTATACTTTCATTTTTCTTAAATTCTAGGAAGTCTTTAATTTTTCCTTGACCAAGTTATCATTGAGTAGAGCATTGTTCAGCTTCCATGTGTATATGGGCTTTCTGTTATTGTTGTTGCCATTGAAGACCAGCCTTATTCCGTCCGTAGTGATCTGATAGGAGGCATCGGATTGTTTCAATCTTCTTATATCTGTTGAGGTTTATTTTGTGACCAATTATATGATCAGTTTTGGAGAAGGTACCATGAGGTGGTGAGAAGAAGGTATATTCTTTTGATGTAGGATGAAATATTCTATAGCTATCTGTTAAATCCATTTGGTTCATAACATCTGTTAGTTTCATTGTGTCCCTGTTTAGTTTGTTTCCAAGATCTGTCCATTGTTGATAGTGGGGTGTTGAAGTCTTTCACTATTATTTTGTGAGGCGCAATGTGTGCTTTGAGCTTTAGTAAAGTTTCTTTTACAAATGTGGGAGCCCTTGCATTCGGGGCATAGATGTTCAGAATTGAGAGTTCTTCTTGGTAGATTTTTCCTTTGATGAGTATGAAGTGTCTTTCCTTATCTTTTTTGATGACTTTTGGTTGAAAGTCGATTTTATTCTATATTAGAATGGCTATTCCAACCTGTTTCTTAGGTCCATTTGCCTAGAAAATTGTTTTCCACCCCTTTACTCTGAAGTAGTGTTTGTCTTTAACACGGAGGTGCATTTCCTGGTTGCAGCAAAATGCTCCGTCCTGTTTATGGATCCAGTCTGTCAGTCTATGTCTTTTTGGTGGGGAATTGAGACCATTGATGTTAAGAGATATTAAAGAATAGTGATTGTTGCTTCCTGTTATTATTGATGTTCTTTTAAGTTTGTTGGAAGATTACTTTCTTGCTTTTTCTTTGGTGTATTTTACCTCCTTGAGTTGGCGTTTTCCATCTATCATTCTTGAAGGGCTGGGTTTGTGGAAACATACTGTGCAAATTTGGATTTGTCATAAAATATTTTGGTTTCACCATCTATGATTATTGAGAGTTTTGCTGAGTACAGCAGCCTGGGCTGGTATTTGTGTTCTCTTAGAGTCTGTATGAGATCTGCCCAGGATCTTCTAGCTTCATAGTGTCCGGTGAGAAGTCTGGTGTAATTCTGATAGGTCTACCTTTATATGTTACTTGCTCTTTTTCCCTTACTGCTTTTAATATTCTTTCCTTATTTTTTTGTATTTGGTGTTTTGACTATAATGTGACGAGAGGAATTTCTTTTCTGGTCCAATCTACTTGGAGTTTTGTAGGCTTCTTGTATATTTATGTTCATCTCTTTCTTTAGGTTAGGGAAGTTTTCTCCTATAATTTTGTTGAAGATATTTACTGGTCCTTTAAGTTGGGTCTTCACTCTCTTCTATACCTATTATCCTCAAGTTCTGTCCTCTCATTGTATCCTGGATATCCTGGATGTTTTGGGTTGGGAGCTTTTTGGATTTTGTGTTTTCTTTGACTGTTGTGTCCATGTTTTCTATGGTATCTTCCTCACCTGAGATTCTCTTTTCCATCTCTTGTATTCTGTTGGTGATGTTTGCATCTATGACTCCTGATTTCTTTCCTAGGTTCTCTAACTCCAAGGTTGTCTCCCTTTGTGATTTCTTTATTGTTTCTATTTCTGTTTTTAATTCCTGAATAGTTTTGTTCATTTGTTTGTGTTTTCCTGTAATTCTTTAAAGGATTTTTGTGTGTCCTCTTTAAGAGCTTCCAGTTGTTTACCTGTGTTTCTTGTATTTCTTTAAGGGAGTTATTTCCTTCTTAAAATCTTTTATCATCCTTTTGAGATGTGATTTTTTTTAGTCTGAGTCTTCCTTTTCTGGTGTGTTGGGGTATCCAGGGCTTGTTGTGGTGTGAGAGCTGGGTTCCGATGATGCCAAGTAGTCTTGGTTTCTGTTCTTTGTGTTCTTGCCCTTGCCTTTCACCATCTGGTTATCTCTGGTGTTAGCTAGTCTTACTCTTTCTGACTATGGCTTGTTGCAAGCCTAGGTGTCAATACTCCTTGGAGACCCGTTCTCTCTGAGAGGAATTTGGGTTTGGAGAGTTGTGGTGCAGGGTCAGCTCTGGGGTGCAGACAAAAACAAGAAGAATCTAATCCCCAGCTGTCCCTTGTTTCTTGTGTCCTGATGGCTCTGCTAGGGTCCCTCTTGGTCCAGTGAATGTGAAAAGAAGTGGTGGTCTTGCCTGTGCTTAAAGGTGTGTCAGCACTCCTGGTATACCAGCTCTCTCCTGGCACTATTTGAGTATGGAGCCCTGTGTCACAGGATCTGCTCTCCAGCCACTGAAAGAAACCAGATCCCTGTTCCTCAGTCCCTGTGTTCTGGGGATTCCAGGTGGGTCCCTCTGAGCAGACAGGCTTGCCCACATTCCTGGGAGGCTAGCTTTCTCCCAGCACTGTTTGGCTATGGAGCCCTGGTGGCCCAGGCAGAGGTCTCCCCCGAAGTCTTCTTCTATAATTTTGTTGAAGATATTTACTGGCTCTTTAAGGTGGGAATCTTCACTCTCTTCTATACCTATTTTCCTTAGGTTTGGTCTTCTCATTGTGTCCTGGATTTCCTGGATGTTTTGTGTGAGGAGCTTTTTGCTTCTTGCATTTTGACTGTTGTGTCAATATTTTCTACAGTATCTTCTGCACCTTAGATTTTCTCTTCTATCTCTTGTATTCTGTTGGTGATGCTTGCATCTATGACTCCTGGTCTCTTTCCTAGGGTTTCTATCTCCAGGGTTGTCTCCCTTTGTGATTTCTTTATTGTTTCTATTTCCATTTTTAGATCTTGGATGGTGTTGTTCATTTCCTTTGCCTGTTTGTGTTTTCCTGTATTTCGTCTTTAAGGGCTTCTGTTTACCTGTGTTTGGTTGCATTTCTTAAAGGCTAGCCTTTTGGAGAGCCAAAGAGCAAGGCCAGGGCCAAGGTCTTTTTTTTTTTCCTCATTTTTAATAGTCTTTCCTTCTGCAGTCAACAGTCCCCTTTCTCTGTATATTGCCCTATGAACATGAGTATTTGCAAAGGCATACCAACTGTCAGTATAGATATTTCACTTTTCATCCTTTCCTAAAGTCAGAGCCTTTGCTAGTGCAACTGGCACAGCCCACTGAGCTGATGTTCAATAGGTAAAGCCTCTGCCCAGATGACTTCTTTCTTTGACACTACCATTGCCCCCACATAGCTCCATCTATTCTGCAGGAAGCTGGTGCCATCAGTGAAACCAGGTTACCTCTGTGACTAGAAGAAGCATGTCTTGTAAGTCTGCTCAAGTTCCATGCACTTGAGTCAGGATTTCCACATAGTCATGAACTGGTATCTCTTAAGTCTGGGTTGGGCAGCAGAGTAGTGGGGTTCAGAGCAGCTGGGATCTAGAAGGAAATTCTGGTAGGGTTCAAAATAGAGTCTGATAATGTGTCATGCAGGCATTACTAAGACAGTGGTCTGGAGATTGCTTTAGGATTCCTTCAATAGCATGGGGAGACCTGATTACCAGGATTTCTCCCAAAGTCAGCTTATCTGCACCCTTCACCAGGAGAGCCACTGCTGCCACCATGTGGAGGCAGGGTGGCTATCCTGCAGTTACTAGATTGAGCTTTTTGGACAGCTACTGGGAGGTACCATGGTTCCAAATGTTGGGTTAGGACCCTTTTGGCTATTCCTTTACGTTAATCTATGAGCACATAGAAGAGCTTAGATACATCTGGCAGTCCAAAGGCAGTGCTGACAATCCACGTGAAGTCTGGTTGTTCCTTGGTGTCTTGATATAGGGGCTTGGCCAATTCGGCAAACCCAGGGATCCATAGGTGGCAGGAGCCCACCATCCCCAGAAATCTTGTATTTTTGGGTGTGGGGAGTCTCAGGCCTGTTTCTTTTCTGGCTTGAGATAGCCATCTCTTACCTCCTCTTAGGATGCAGCCCCAATACTGTACCTCCTTTTTGCAAATCTGGGCCTTCTTGGTTGATGCATGGTACCATTGTTTCTCTAGGGTCTGTAGAAGTTTTTCAGTGCCTTTCAGGTATAGTTCCTGTGTGCTGGCTTCGATGAGCAAATCATCTACATATTATAAAAGGGTTATTTGGGGATACAGGAAATGAAACTTCCCAAGTCCTCATGCAAAGCCTCATCGAAGATTAAGCCTTGGGGGAGCCGGGTTTAGGTTAGTTGTCCATTAATTCCTTTGTCAATGTCATACCATTCAAAAGCAAAATAATCTTGAGTTTGGGAGGGGGGCTAAGGAAGCATCCTTTAAGTCCAGTACTGTATACCAAACATGGTATGATGGTAGAGAACTCATCAAGGTGTATGGGTTACCTGTTTGTTAACTTCTCTCAGATCTTGTACTGAACTGTAGTCACTGGAATTAGACTTGCAGACTGGTAACAGGGTGTATTCCAAGCCGACTGACAAACTCACAAGACCCCCAGATCTAATAGCTACCTGATGTGAGGCATGATCCCTTCATGGGCTTCCTGTACTGGATCTGCCCCTGGTTTGAGCTCAGTGGAGGGGAAGTGTTTGTCTAGTCCCATACTGCCTGTTTCGGCCCGCACAGACAGAAATCATCTTAGCCAAGCCTTGATATCATGGCTTGGTTTTCTGGGCGTCATGAGCAATCTGTATTCATTAGTCAGTCTATAGTCAGCACTGGAGTGAGATGCCCTGTTCCATTCAATACTTTGGCTCCTTCAGGAGTAAAATGTATCTGCACATCCATCTTGGTTAATAAGTCACACCCCCAACAGTGGGTATGGACAGTTAAGGATTACAAGAAAAGAGTGGGATACTCCGTCCACACCAAGGTTCCAGTAGTCCATGCATATTGTTTCATCCCTGTAGCTTCCTGTACCCAAGATGTCTTGGTGAACAGAGGTCCAGCTGCTTGGAGAATGAATGAGTGCTGGGCTCCATGTCCACCATAAATTCAGTGGGCTTCCCTTCCACCTTAAGGGTTACCCTGGGCTTGGGGGGCGGGGGGACTGAGCCCCATTCTCCCTAGTCACTGCCTTCCTTGATTGTCATAGTTGGCACTGTCTCTTGAGACTTTTCCCTTCTTGGGACATTCTTTGGCCCATTGGCCTTCTTCTTTAAAATAGGCACACTGATTTTTGCCTCGCTGAGGGTGGATGTCCCCCTTTCTAGGTCCTCCCTTACCTTTGTCTTTAATCAGCTGTTTGAGGTGTCTCCTCTGATCTTCAAGCTTGGCTGATGCTGCTAACATGATCTTAGCCGGGTTCTGATTCTGCCATTTCTCGACTCTTACCTATTTTTTTTCTCAGCACTTTCTCTATTGTTAAAAACCTTTTTTTCCATGACCACTAAATCCTGCAGATTCTTTTCTCTAAGTCTTTCAAGTCTCTGAAGTTTTCTGTGAATATTTGGAGCTAATAAAAGTCATGCCCACTGCTGTCTTTGCTTCCTAAGACTTGGGATCCAAAGGAGTGCATTGTCTAAATGCTTCTATGACTCTTTCAAGGAAAGCAGCTGGGCTTTCTTCCAGTCCCTGTCTAATATTATATACCTTGGCCATATTGGTTGGCTTGGGAGCCACATCCTTGAGACACCCCACCCCTCCAACTCCCGAAACAGAGTCTGTCAATAAATAAGGAAGTTTCCCTTTACCTTCAGCAGTATTATAATCCCAATCAGGGTGAATGGTGAGGAACCCCTCATTAATTCAAACTGGGTCAGTGGTAGGAACTCCAGTGTCACCAGAAACCAATTTCCTGGACTCTGTCTGGATTTTTCTCTCTCTCCCTCTCCCTATGTAAAAAGGACCTGTAATAGGTGTTGGTAGTCATCCCAAGTAGGTTGGTGGGTAAAAAGGACAGTTTCTAGCAGTATTATCAAGGCTCGGGGGTTCTCTGAAAAGGGGGCATTCTGAGATTTCTAATTATGTAAGTCACTAGTAGCAAAGGGCCAATAGAGATGAGGCTGGTTAACTTGGTATTGGGAGGGGCAACAGCTCCCAGGGAGAGGGCTGAAGAGTTGAGCCCAACTGTTTGTTCTTCTGGAGTGCCACCCTTTCTACTCTGTGTTCCTCTGGAGAGTCCCAGCTTTTCTGCCTCTGTGAGTGTGTGTGTGTGTGTGTGTGTGTGTGTGTGTGTGTGTGTGTGTAGGGGCTCTGCAGCCAGGGTCAGGGATACCGATACAGCTCCTTCTTCTATGGTAGAATCCTGTACAGGTTGAGAAAAGGGTGGGGGTAATAGGGGGTGGAGGGAGGGAATGAGGTCTCCATCTTTTTTTTTTCTAAGCTTCGCTGACAAATTTTGTCTGCGGACCTTGACCTCCTTAAAATGTCCCAAGACCAAGTCAATTGGGATAGAAATCATCTGTCCCTTTGCTTCCATCTTAGTCACAGAATAGTAAAGATGCCACACACAAAATAGACAGCCACAAGGGGGTGGTAAAAGTAACCAGCAGATTCCTCTGCTTGTATAAAGGAGAAAATGAAGACAGGAAAGTGGCTGGGAGCAATGTAACAGGGTTCCATGACTGCTCGATCTTTCCCAGAAATTAGTGCCAAGGGCACTCCTTCCCTCAGGGGCATTGGAATGTCTTCCAAGCCCCCATGGCTACAATCCTTCAGCATGTCTGCTGAAGCAGGGTTCCTTGTCTGCTTTAGTCATCTCCTGCCAGGATGAAAAATCCAACATCCAAGGCACACAGATACAAATCCGACAGATATGGCAGTGATACAAAGACCAACAATGAGACATCTTTTTACCAGCCTGCCTCCCAATCCTTCAGTTGGGAGTCCTGGGGGGTCTTGGGATTCCTGGCCAATGCACCAAGATATTATGCCCAAGTAATGGGAATCCCAATGCAAGCAGCCAATTCTATTGCAAACACATATGGGTCTCAAGCAAGGACTCTCACTGTCACTGTCTCAGCAGATCAGAGTGAGAGCCTCAAGTCTAGGGGTGTAGGGTATTTACTGTAGTTACAGAACACTTGAGGAATTTCCATATGTGTCAGCAAGTTAATATTTTAAAAATTGCATTTCTGGCACAATCTGCAGGAACCAGACACAGGGGCAAAACCACCTGACAAACAGGATGATTAGGTTATCTATTCTCTGCAGGATGTCTTAGGTTATCTATATGTATCTTTACTCTGCTAGTGTGGCCTGACTGGCTGTTGCTAGTGTGTGTGTGTGTGTGTGTGTGTGTGTGTGTGTGTGTGTGTATGTGTGTGTGTGTGTGATGTCATGGGATGTTTGTTTAAGTGAACTTTGTGGTTTTCTTCCTGGAATTGGAATTTAGCACCTGGTCTTGCACAGAATGAAGTTTCTTCAAAAACAGAATTGGTTAGGCTTTTACAAGAGGGGAATGGGGGCATTGACCTAGTTAGACTATTTCCTACTAATTAGAGTTCCTTCAGGCAAGTCCAATATTCCTTGATCTGATATCTTATTTCTTCCCATCACTTTGTGTACAATCACTTGACAAACCACAACAAACTCCAAGAGCAACCAGCCTGTCAATCAGCTCCCTCTATTGGGGCTCTAGCATTTATACAGCCTCCGAAAAGTATAAATGTTAATTTTAATATAAATGTGTATAGTAGATTAATATGGCACCTGTATTTCTTTATCCTAGCTAGTTTCCAATAACCAAACAAAGAGACCAAGATTTATTTGCAAGCTTCACCTCAATACTGAAGGGCCCAGCCTAACATTACAAACTCTATTTTGTATTTAGACTCCCATCTCATGTTAAGCTCGTCCTCAAACTAAACTCAGTTACTAGAAAAACCACAGCTTGTTCCAGGAACCAAGACACCTCTAGCAACAGCCATAGCTTTCCTAATAACAGCCACTCCACCCTAAGTAGTAGCCAATCAACTCCTAAAAGGAAAGTACCTAATGCTCCAGATGTTTTGAAATAGATTATTCAAGTTAACCAATCATGTAACTGCTATATTAGAAAGCCCCCTTTCGAGTTGGAGAAGGGACTGAAGGATCTGAGGGGGTTTGCATCCCCATGGGGGAAGTAACTGCATCAACCGGCCAGACCCTGGAAGCTCCTGGGCACTGGACTACCAACCAAAGAATGTACATGTAGGGACTCATGGCTCCAGCAGCATATGTGGAAGAGGATGGTCTTGTTGGACATTAGTGGGAGGAGCAACCTATTGGCCTGAGGGGGTTTGCTGTCTCGGTGTATGAGAATGCCAGGGATGGAAGGCGGGAGTGGGTGGAGGAGCACCTTCATAGAGGCAGGGGGAGGGAAGATGGGATAAGGGGTTTCTGGAGGGGAGACCTGGAAAGGGGATAACATTTAAAATGTAAATTTAAGAAAATATCTAATAAAAGAACAAAGAAAAGAAGAAGAAGAAGAAGAAGAAGAAGAAGAAGAAGAAGAAGAAGAAAGAATTCCCCCTTCCCTGCCTGGCAGTGGTGGCACATGCCTTTAATTCCAGCACTTGGAAGGCAGAGACAGGCGGATTTCTGAGTTCGAGGCCAGCCTGGTCTACAGAGTGAGTTCCAGGACAGCCAGGACTACACAGAGAAACCATGTCTCAAAAAAAAAAAAAAAAAAAAAAAGGCCCCCTTCCCTGCTGTAACTATGATAAGGCAAGGGTTCACCAGCTCCTTCCACATCCATCCACTGCATTGGAGAAGTTGGAGAGTCTGGGCTTGAACTTGAACTCTGTTTTTGCATTTTGAATTCCTGGTGGTTTTTGGTGGTCTGTGGGGACCTCAAGATCTGAGCATAACAAACACTTGGGCAGTCAAATGATCAATCTTAATCTTCTAAACTAATCTGGCTACCTCCCAGGTCAAATTCCAATAATACTTGCATTTTTGGCATTTGCCTTCAACTCTCCAGCTGGACTCTATGAACTCTTTCCTTTTTCTCATGGCCAATCTGAATTTCCCTTCCTCTCTCACTCCTTCCCCTGGCTGGCAGAAGTCCTGCCCTATTCTCTCTTCTGACCAGCCATTGGGTGATCAGCATTTATTGACTAGACAAAGGATAAATGGTAAGAATTGTTTACACAAATTTGAGACAGCAGGCATAGCATTACAAAGCTGTGTCCAAATTGAAACAAGCTATAAGGGCAGAGAAATCAGCATTTGGATAACACAAGGATAACAGTACAAAAAATTTTATGCCAACAGAAAAGTCCCCAGAATTTCAAATGTCATACCCTTGCCAAAACTATCTGCAGCTGGCAAAATCACATCCCTGATAGAGCACAAGGTAAATTATAGTCAGCTATAGACAGTCTAAAGCAATCCCATATCCCACATCTGGGATTAAAGTAAAAACATTCTTATATTTCTGTTTTTAAAGAAATCAAAATTCTAACTACACAGACGGGTCTCTTGAGGGTTGTTTTCTTGTCCATGTAATAACAGTTTCATTGAATCAACTCTATATAGAGGGATAATGATGTTAGTTTGTATTTAGACAGAGTCCATGTAGCTCAAGATAGTCTTGAACTCGCCACATAGATAAAGATGGCTTTGACCTCCTGGTCCTTGTGTCTCAATCTCCTGAGAGATGGATTACAGAGGTGCATCCTCATTCATGGCAGACATTGTATGTGTGTTCCTCACCTAAAATCTTTCAATTAGATCGTGTGATTGTTTTAATTGTCAACTAAATGAAATTAAGAATGACTGGGAGAAATAATCTCATTGAAGAAAGTGTCTAGATTTTGATCTGTGGGCACATCTGTGGGGCATTATTCTAACTACATTAATTGAAGAGAGAATGCCTGCCTACTCTGGTTGGAACCATTCCCTAAGTTTGGGTCCTGGACTGTAAAGAAAGAGAACCACACACAGGTATGCATGCATTATTTCTCTCTCTTCTCTTAAAAACAAAAAAACCCCCCAAAACCCCCCAAAAAACAAAAAACACTTTATTTTACTTCATGTATATGAATGTCTTGCAAGTGTGCAGGAATGTGCACTACTTGTCATGTATGCCTGCTGGATTTTCTGGAACTGGGATTATGGATGATTGTGAGCTACCTTGTGGGTGCTGGGAATCAAACCTAGATTGTCAGCAAGAGCAATGAGTGCTCTTAAATGGTGAATCACCTCTCCAGCCCCATCTCTCTTCTCTTGACCTAGGATTTGATGTGACTAGCTACTTCAAGTTCCTGATCCCTAACTTCTCAATAATCATGAATTGAAATCTAGAATAGTAAACTACAATAAACCCTTTTGTGAAAGTGTTTCATCACTTGGGACAGTTAGTAGCCTTATGATCTTATGGGAGGTTCTAAATGTCATGTCTCCAACGAGGGCCAGAGATACAGACCAGACCCCATTCTTTTGATCAAAAGTAATGTAACATAATGTTAAAAAGAAAAATTGGACATAGTTCCACATATCCACAATCCCAGCACTTGGGAGATAGAGGGAGGAGAATCAGGAGCTCAAAGTCATCCTCAAATACACAGAGAAAGTGAGATGAGCCTGGCTTATATAAAACAGTCTCAAAAAATAAAAGCTAGAGAGATTGCTCCGTGGTTAATAACACTGGTTACTCTTGCAGAGGACTCCTGTACAATTCCCAGCATCCAGATGACACTGATTGTAAATTCAGTTTCAGGGGATCTAATGCCTTCTAGCCTCCATGGGCACCAGGCATGCAAGTGTTTCATAGACATGCAGGAAAGCACCCATGCACATAAAATAAATAAGTACATATGATAACATAGAATCCATCTCCTTCCTCCTACTCCCTCTGTATTACCCTTTTCCCTCTCAAGTTACCCCTCCCCCCCCAGTTTTTCTCCCCCCCCCTTCATAGTACCTGTATCCTACTATTTTCCTCTCTACACTTCTTCTCCCTCCTTCCCCCATGGTTCCTTTCAACTTTCCGGGCTCTTGCAATTACTCTGGGTTATATACTCAAATCTAGAGATTTAGAGCTAGGATCCACATTTAAGAGAGAACATGTCTTTCTGGGTTTGGATTACTTCACTAAGCATAGTTTGAGTTTCATTCACTTATATTGTGGCTTGAATACGATTGGCACCATTAGGAGGTGTGGCCTTGATGGAGGAAGTGTGTCACTGTGGGGTTGGGCAATGAGACCTTCCTTCTAGCTGCCCATGAAACAGTATTCTCCTGTTTTCTCATAACAAAATGTACAACTGTCAGCTCCTCTAGCACCATGTCTGCCTTGAAGCTGCCATGCTCCTGCCTTGATGATGTCTTCCTTTATAAGAGTTACCTTAGTCATTCTTCTTTACAGCTGAATAGAATTCCGTTGTGTAAGTGTATCATAATTTCATTATCCAATCATCAGCTTATAAACACTTAGGCTGATTTCATCTCTTAGTTATTTTGAACAGAGTAGCAATGAATATGGCCAAGCAGGTATCTCTGTAGTATGATATTAAGTTTTTTTAGATATATGCCGAGGGGCTTCTATGGTAGACCTAATTTTAGCCTTTTGAGAACTCTGCATACTGATTTCCAAGGTGGCTGTAGCAGTTGGTAGTTCACCAATAGTGGATGAGAGTTCCCTTTTCCTCACTTTCACAAGCATTGGTTGTCAGTTATTTGCTTGATCTTTGACATTTTGACTGAAGAAGTTGAAATTTCAAAGTAGTTTTAACTTGCATTTCCCCAGTTGCTAAGGATATTGAACACTTCTAAAGATATTTATTTCTTCTTTTGAAAATTCTCTGTTCAAATACATAACCCCTTTTGTTGTTGGTTGGTTGTTGTTTTCGAGACAGGGTTTCTCTTTGTGTAGTCTTGACTGCCCTGGAACTTGCTTTGTAGATCACGCTGGCCTCCATTTCACAGACAAGTGCTGGGATCAAAGGCACGTGCCACCACACCCAGCTATAGCCCATTTTTAAATTGAGCCTCTTCTTTTTCTTCTTCTTCTTCTTCTTCTTCTTCTTCTTCTTCTTCTTCTTCTT
>JADRCH010000128.1:6430723-6441613 GCA_019843965.1 Rhynchomys soricoides | reverse complement strand
TTCTTCTTCTTCTTCTTCTTCTTCTTCTTCTTCTTCTTCTTCTTCTTCTTCTTCCTCTTCCTCTTCCTCTTCCTCTTCCTCTTCTTCTTCTTCTTTGGTTTTTGAGTTCTTTGTATATTCTGGATATTAATTCTCTATTGGATGCAGAGCTGGCAAAGAGTCTCTCTCATTCTGTGGACTTCCTCTTCATTGGATAGATTGCTTCCTTTATGTATTAGGGGTTCCCTAAGGGAACAGAACTGATAAAATGAACACAGACACACATACACACAATTTAATAGTCTGGCTTACTGTAGTCTGAGTCGTCCAGCTGTCCTGACAGAAAAGCCAAGGATCTGGTAGCTGTTCAGTCTATGAGAATGGACATCTCAGAAGTCCCAATCTGCTGAAGAATGACATGGTCCAAGTGGTTGAGTAGTCTGAACCTTTTGGAGAGCCTTCTCCTGTTCCAGACACCACACAAAACTAGCATTTTTCCAAGTCACTTTGTATATGGGTCAGAGTAACACACTGAAGTGAGGAATATGATGTCTCTGTAAACCCTTGAATTTCCTATCCTCTGATGCACAAATGCCTTTCCAACAAGTCCAAAGTGGTTGCCACCTCCTGCTTAGTTGGTCAAATCAGCATGATGTCATCCAAGTAGTGGGCCAGTATGATCTTTTTTGGCAGAGACAGATGATCAAGATCCCTTTGAACTAAGTTATAACAAATGGCTTGTGGGTTAATAAACTCTTGAGGTAAAACTGTAAAGGTGTATTGCTAGATTTGCCAGCTGCAGGCAAATTGCTTCTTGTCTTCCTTGTGAAAAAGTACCCAGAAAAAGCATTTGCTAGATCAATAGCTCCACACCATATAGTAGGAGATGTCCTAATATGCTCAAGTAAGGATATCATATCTGATAAAGCAGCTTCAGACACTGCTTGTTAACGTTTTCAATTGTTGCCTGTCCTTCTCCACTATCCATCTATCTTCTACATTGGCCAGATAGAAGAATTAAAGAGAAAAGTAAGAACCACCACCCCTGTGTTTTTCAAGTCCTTGATGGTGGTGCTATGCACCTCCTCAAAGGATGCAATACTGTTTCTGATTCACTATTTGCCCTTGCAGAGGCAACTCTAACGGCTTCCTTTGGTCTTTTCAGCCATAATAGCCCTCACTCCACAGGTCAGGGAACCAGCGTGGGAATTCTGCCAACCTCTGAGTACAGCTATCTCACTCATACATTCTAGAACTGGGGAAATGACCACAGGATGAATTTCAGGAACAACTGGACCCACAATGAGTTGGACTTTAGCCAAAACTCTATTAATCCCCTTACCTCCAAGACCCTAAATAAACTGGAGGGACACAATGTTTTGGGGGGGTCTCCTGGAATCACCATCAATTCACAACAAATATCATATACAGAAAGTCTGCACAGACTTTTGCTTTATGATGATCAATTATTGACCGTAATTTCTGAGCAAATAAAGTCCTATTCAGAAATTCCTTCCTTTTACCTATATGTCATAAAGTAATGGATCTATTTTCTTTTAGCAGTTTCAACATTTCAGGTTTTACACTGATATATTTGGCTCTTTTGTGCAGGGTTATACAAGTGGGTCTAATTTCATTCTTCTGCTTATGGACATTCAGTTTTTCCAACATGATTTGTTAAAGATGCTGTCTATCCTGTGTGTATGTCTATGCTGTGTGTATTTTTGGCATCTTTGCCAAGAATCAGATGACTGTAACTATCTGCACTTAACTCTGGGTCTTTTATTCTGTTCCTTTGATCCACATGTCTGCTTTTATGTCAGTACCACACTGGTTTTACTACTACAAATGTACTGTTAGGTTGATTTTTTTGTTTTGTTTGTCATCTTGACACAACCTAGTCATCTAGGAACAGGAAACCTTAACTGAGAAATCACCTTCATCAGACTATCTGTAGACAAGTCTGTGGGGCACTGTTTTTTTGTTTTTTTAAGATTTATTTTTATATATGTGAGTGTTTTGCCTGCATGTATATTTGTACAGCATATGCTTACCTGGTGCCCAAGAGGCCAGAAGAGGGTGTTGGATCCCAAGTAACTGGAGTTATGGATAGTTGTGAGCTGCCATGTGGGTGCTGAAAATTAAACACAGGTTCTCTGAAAGAACAAGTGCTCTTAATTGCTGAGCCATCTTTCTAGCCCTGTGAAGCATTTTTTAAAATTATTAATGATTGAGGGCCTAGCCCATTATGAGCAATGTCACCAGTGGGCAGGTGGTCCTGGGTGGTACAAAAAAAAGGTTGGGCAAACCATGGTGAACATGGCATACAGGATCCTGCCTTGGCTATAAAATGTAAGAATAAATCTTTTCCTCCTCAAATTGCATTTGACCATGGTCTTTGTTATAGCAACAGAAGTAAATTAGAATGATAGCTCTGTAATATAACTTGATATAACTTAATAAAACTCTAGCACTGTTCCAGGGCCTTCTGTACTTCATATGAGCTTTATGATGTTTTTCTATTCCTATCCTTTTTGTTGATATTACATTGCATCTGTAAATTGCTTTTGGGAGAATGGTAATTTTCAAACATTAATCCTGCCAATCCATGAGCCTAAGAGATCTTTCCATCTTCTAGTATCTTCCTCAATTTCTTTCTTCAAAATTATCATTGGAGTGGTCTTTGACCTCGTTGGTTAAAAAATAACACTAAAGATGTTTGAAAAAGCCATAGAAAATCATATTATTTTTAAAGCTTACTTTAAAATGTATGTATAATCACACAGATATTTCTGGATAGAGTGACTGCACATGAAGTGATAATGCCTCTTTCAGGAGCCATAAATTATCTAAAAGAACCCCAGTGCCAGGAAGGGAAACATTTTGAGCTGTTGGTCAGGGGTATCTAAGAGACCTCTGAAACACCACAGGGCTGGTCATTGCCCTTGAATGCCTCCAAGAACTTGAAGGTAAGACTTTATTGCTGAAGATACCACACACTTTAGACACAGGACTTGAAGGAATCAGCTGGAATTGACTTGGAAATCTCCTCCCTCAGGACTAGCTCTCATAGTAGCATGAGATATTACGCAAGCTTCCAAGGGAGAAACGCAATCAACAGTCCTACAGGATGTGATGCATGTGAACCAGTTACCAGCCTAGGAAGATGCTTCTAATATTTATATCTTGTGGATAACCAAGCTGTCTAATTGGACTTAATCCCTGTTCAACAGAAGGGAACTCATGCCTTGTATTATAAACCTAGACAACTACTGGTGGCTGAACAAGTAATGGACCTTAGAGGACCCATTACTGCCAATTTCCTAAATCAATATAGCTTCTAACTGTGCTCTGAATACTTATTCCCACAGGCAAACATAGCTCTTACCCTTATCAAAGAAGCTTTTTTTTTTTCCTGCAGCAAAGGCTACAGGGAGCCATAACTGGTCCAAATGCAGAGAACAAGTGACCATGGGGTCCCCAGCCCCAGATGGAACATCTGCAATATAATGAACTGATGGAGAACTACAGGCAGTCAATGACTGCTGGAAGAATAATCACCTGATTGTGAGGGAAGGGTTCATCCTCAACAACTTTTAAGCTCATTCATTTCTCATATTTATTTTCATTGGTGTCTATTCAAAGAGCATGATACTAGGTAACATAAATGGATGTACTTTGGTAGTGGAGTAGTTGTGAGCTGCCATGTAGGTGTTGGGAATTAATTTAAAATGATATATTTTGAGCATACTCTCCTCTGTACCAGCATTCTTCCTCCCCCACTTATTAGTCTACTTTGTACCCTAGACATTTTCACTTCTACATTCATGGTGTATGTACATACATGATTTTATGTGCTTATATATAATGTAGAAACCAGAAATGAGAGAGAAAATGAACGAATGAATGCAGGCAGGTTTGCAGTAGTGCATGAAGGAAACTGAATGGCTGCCTATACCTTTATATACATACAACATGCCTGTGTGTGTAATTCTGGGTCAAATGATAATTCTTTGATTTGATTTTGTTTGACAGAGGGTTTTAAGCTAAGAGTTCACATGTAGCTAGAGTGGTCCCCAAACCACTACCACCTCCTCCTCCTTTTCCTCCTCTTCTTCTTCCTCTTCTAATTCTTTGACACCTTCCTCTTCTTCCTCCCCCCTCCTCTTCTGTTCCCCCTTTTTAACAAAGCCTCACTCTAAATTGAAGGCTAACCTTGAAATTACAGTCCTCCTGCCCCAGCATAGAAAGTTCTAGGACAGGTATGAGAAAACATACCTGACTAATAAGTTATCTGTTTCACCTGTATTTCAACAATAAAACAAGGGGGTTGGTTTTGTTTGTTCATTTCTTTAAAAACTGCATTAGTTTCTAAGGAAGCAAGAGAAGACACAAGTATTCTTAGGGTTGCTACCTCTAGGTGCTGTTCTTTACTTCTGTCATCTCTGAAATTGTCCATTATGATTTTTAAAATGTTAGAATTTATTTATTTGTGTTGAGGAAGGACACACCTGTGCCACCATGCACATAGGACAACTTTTGGGAGTCATTTCTTGCCTTCAGCTTTGTTGAGGCAGGGTTTCTCTTATTTTTGTTTGTTTGTTTGTTTTTCTACTGAGACTTTCAGTACTTCAAGCTAGCTGGCCCACAAGCTACTGGTGGATTCTCTTTTCCCTGCCTCCCATCTCATCGTAGAAATGCTGGGATTACACATGTGAGCTATGACATATATCTTTTCATGGGCTTTAGGACCATACTCAGGCCATCAAGTCTGTGCCTCCCTGCTCTTGAGATAGGGTCTCATTTTAGCCCAGGCCTGCCCAAACTTGCTACAAAGATGATAATGTCCTTAGATTTCTAATCTTCCTGCCTCTGCCACTTGATTTCTGAGATTACAGATGTTCACTAGAGCTGCTAGATGAGTTCTATAATTTAGAAACTACTGAAAAATTTGTTGTCATTTACACTATCACTCCTATCAGCTCCAACTTCTGATTTTGTTACTTAATTTTATTTCTTCTAGGGGTTTCTTAATGTCTAAATACTACATTTAAAGTTTTGTATAGCTGAGCACGTAGCGTATATTTGTAATCCCAGCACTTGAGAGGCTGAGGCAGAAAGAGTGCTGAGTTTGAGGCCAGCATGGGCTACATAGAAAGACTTTGTCTCAGAAACAATGAAACCCTTGGCAAAATAATAATAGGAATAAAGCTCTGTCTTCACTTAGCCCTTTCCCCAAATACCTACTTATTCTTAGAAAAAAGTTGAGGATAGTAGTAACTCCATCTATACCTTTATTCATCTTGCTCTTCCCTCACAGTTTTTGATAGTTATCATTTTTTAGAAGAACATTGGGTTATATGTATTTATTTGATCTGTATGTGTGTGCATGTGTGTTCTTGAGTGTATATGGAGGTCAGAGAATAACTTTAGGGAGTCAGATCTATCCTTCCACAGTGTAGGGTCTAGGGATCAAACTCAGGTCATCAGGCGTGGCAGCAAATCCCACATTTTTGCACTGCTGCAGTGAATATTAAATCATCCATGTATATCACTGACTTATTTTAATATTAAAGATTAAAATATTATTTATATTATTTAGCTCACAACAAAATTATGTGGTGGAATTTAAAGAAAAAAGAATAACTACATACCTTCCTCCTTTGTTTCCTTCTAGTTTACTCTTCAAGAAAAATCTCTTTTTAACATTTTATTTATTATTTTTATGTGTATGGGTATTTTGCCTGCATGCACAGTGAAGGCCAGAAGAGAGCATTGGATTCCATTGGGACTGAAGATAATGAAAGTTGTGAGCTGCCATATGGGTGCTGGGAATTGAACTCTGCTCCTAACTGCTGAGCTATCTCTCTAGCCCTCAAGAAAATTCTTTCCCCCCAATCCCCTATAGAAATTCTTAATTCACTGTGATAGCTCACACATATAATCCCAGCACTTGGGAGATAAGAGGATTGCTTCCAGTTCAAGGCAGGTTGGTCTACAAATGAATAGCAGGACAGCCAGGGCTACATAGTGAGACCCTATCTCAATAATACTAGTTATGTAAACATTTCACCACATACAAACCATATGTCTGTAGAGCTTGAGTCTATTTGGGGGTAGGGGTGGTTGTTTCTCTATGTAGACCAGGCTGGCCTGGAACTCACAGAGCTCCACCTGCCTCTGCTTCCTAAGAGCTGGGATTAAAGGCATGTGCCACCAGACTTGGTTTGAATCTACACCAGGCTTGGTTTGAATCTACTTTTTAACTACTTGGAGGTTATTTATGAGCTTCTTTTTTTAAAAAAAAAAATAAAAAAATCTTAATTACATTTTTATTTTGTGTGCTCATGTGTGTGCATGTGTGCCACTGTCCACATCCAGAGGTCAGAGGACAATTCCAGAGCTGGTACTCTTTTCACTATGAGTCCCAGGGATCAAACTCAAGACCAGGCTTAGTGGTAGAGGCCTTTACCTCTTAAGCCATTTCTACAGCCTGGGCATCGTTTTTGTTTGCTTGTTTTTGCTATTTGCTTTAAAAAATATCTGTGAGTGTGTAGGCATGCACATGCCAGTCAGAGGACAACTTGCAGGAACTGGTTCTCCCTATCCATCAGACTTAGTGGCAACCACCATTACCATGTGGCACCTTAGATCTGTTTTGTTTGGAGTCACCAAACCAGATTGGTTTGGAATTCAAATATACCCTAGACTAGCCTCCAACTCATGAGGTGGGGTAGGGGGCATTTCTTGTACCTCTGCCTAACAAATACAAGAAAATGGCAACTAATCTAGCTAATGGGCACGTGATTGTTCATTGCAATTCTTTTGCCCTTTCTAAAGGTTTGGAAAATTTCATAACACGTTGTTTTGTTCAAGCAGGAGCATATTCAATTTTCAGTCTTTGAGGGGCATCATTCCTTTTTCTTTTCTCCCCAATTCACTGGAGAGTCACTGGTTTTCCTACTCTAAAGCAGCACACATGATTTCTTTGCTAGGAAATGTTATTAACGCAAGCAGGCCACGTATCCAAATGCAAAGCAGATAATTACTACATTGACAACCCGCCCCAAGCTGGGAGGAGATGCTTCGTAAGAAACAGGACAGGGTAGGGATAGCTTTGTGGTTTTTAGCATCAGAAGGCTTCTGTCCAGGAAGTTTCACTGACCGCAATGGTGGTAGATCCCATTTCAGCTACCCAACAGTGAGCGAGGTAGGAAACAAATCCTGCTGGCTCTTACTCAGTAAAACAGCACCACCACCACCTAGCGGGAGTGAAGCGGAGATAATGCGATGTACTGCCGGGCTGCAAAGGATTAAACCTAACACGGATAATAATGATCTCCATATCTAAAGACTGCTGTGATATGAAATGGAAAGGTAACAGACCTTCTATTATCATTATTATTACCCATCCTCCGACAAGCCACCATTGTGACATGAGGGAGGACGCCAGACCAGCGGCCTCAAATTCGTTTCCGTCTGGACTTCTGAGGAAAGAGCTGACAGAAATACATTCAGCTCTGACCAGCATCCCTTCCAAACAGCAGCCACTAAAGAACCGAGCCCACCACCCAACCCCGCAAAAAATCTTTGAGCGCGCAGCAGCCGTCATCCCGCGCATGCGCAGTGGTGGGCGCTGGCCTCAAGCTGCGAGGTAAAAAACTGCTCCGTTCTTGACGAGTGTTGACGGCGGAGGACTTGAAAGCCTGGCTTGGGACGTGCAGCTGAGTCGATAGTATTTTACCTGGTGAATATCTCATTGTGATGGTCGTCACAGGCTTCTGGCAAAGTTAAGCTTGGACAGCTCTATAGACAGGACTTTCCCCACCAAGGAAGGTTTGGACTGGCCGCCGTGACGCCCGAGTACGGAAGCCTGGAAGGCCCCGCCCCAGGAGGCCCCGCCCACCCTACGGGTCTCGCCCCGCCTTCAGCAAGCCGCAGGATCCCTGCCGGCCGCGCTGCGGGGCAGCTCCTCCTCCTCTCCGCCCCGCCGGCTGCGGGCGCGGGGGACGTCAGCGCTGCCAGCGTGGAAGCCGCTGCGGGCCGCGGGAGGCGGAAGTAGTGCCCGGCACCTCGGGCCCAACACCGGGCGCCTCAGTCATGGACGCGTCCCTGGAGAAGGTCGGTACGGAGGGATCGGGCGGCGCTGCGGTCCCGGGTCTTCGCCACCCGGGCGACTGGTTTCCCCGTGGGACTAAGGAGTCTCGCCGGAGGAGGGCGTCCGGCCCGGGCCCGGCCACGTCACGGGGCTCGGTGGCTGAGGGAATGTGGGCCCGGCGCTGTCGGAGCCAGCCTTGGCTTCATCGAGGCTCGGCGTGGGGCCGGGCCTGAACCGGTAGGGTGACAGGAGCAATCCGTGTGGGTCCCAGAAGCGCACGGGTAGAAGTCCTAGTTGTCGCGGAGTCCACTGCAAAGCCACAGATGTCCAGTACTTTCCAAGTTAGGAGACAAATTGTGAACTTTGGCGGGCGTAGGAATCACCTGGGGACCTTGGTAAAAACATGGATTTGCAGCCTCTGGTTTGAAGCTGGGGTGGGCGGGAACTCAGTTTGTGGAGTTTAACAAGTTTCCCCACGTGATTCCGATGCTGTAGCGTGCCAACCTCGGGCTAGAACCCCTAGGATCCAGAAAGGGGTGGTTATTCTGTAACTGGTGAGTTTATCTGGGGGAAGGGGTGGTCCTTGCTGATCTCAACGTTTTGGGTTCCTCTTTCTGAGAATCATGAGAGGCCTTCAGGTCAGTCCCAAATTCATGGGAACCAGTGTCTAGCCCTGCTCACCCCTTGGGGCAACAGCAGCTTGATGGACCTGGCTGCCTACTCGGGCAAGTTAAATAGACTCTGATTGTTCCCACCTAAGGGCCGACAATTGAGAACAAACAGGTCCTTGGGTTTCTCCATGGACTGTGCTTTCAGAGCGTAGCATGCTGTCCTCGCAGTCTTTTCTGTCTGTCCTTTCTTGAAATTCTGCTTATCCGATATGATGTAAAAACCTAGTTTTCCCTACAAGTGAAATCAATCCTTCCTTCCATCCTCCCCACCAACCCCTCCCCCCTTCTTCAATCTCTTCTTGTCCCACCCCTCTTCCCGACCCAGCTAGTCTGTAACTCTGTTCAGACTAGGCTGACCTTGAATTTAAAGTGATCCTCCTGCCTCTGCCTCCTAAACTTCTGGCATTACAGGACTGTACCATCATGCCTGGCTTGGAATAACTTTTATCAGAGAAGCAGCTGCTGTAGTTGTTTGTTTACTTGTCACTGGAGAGTTGAAAGCAGTAATTGTAGAAATTAAACCAGATGTCTTCATGTGCGCACAGTGGCATATCTTGCTTCTAGACTAGTATAAATTGGGTGAAAAGCAATCAGAGAAAAAGATGTTTTTGTTTTTGTTTTCTTAATTCTTCTTACTAGCATAGTGTCTACTTTTTGGTACCATGAGCTTCACTTGGATTGTCTATTCTCAACTCTGGATTAGCTTTGTTCCCCAGGGACATTTAGCAATTTCTGGAGATGTTTAAACTACAGTACTGGGAGTTCAAGGGAGGTACTGCTGGGACCTGGTGAGAAGAACCCAAGCAGACTGTTGAATATTCTCTGTTGCACAGGACAGTTCTACACATTGGGGAACTATCAGCAATTCAGAAGCTGAGAAAACTGGTTGAGACTGTGTGTGTAACTCCAGTAGTTGAATACAGAATGATGCTAAAAATATACTGTTTCCCATTTTTTAATAAGACTTTAAGTCATTCCATTAGAAACCCGAAAGAACAATCTTTTCTTTGAGAGTATATGAAAACTAAAAGTGGGTAGAAACTCTACTGTAAATAGTATTTTTCTGTATATTAAGTGATGGTGAAATATTTTAAGCCCTCCAAAGAAAATCTGAGGAGGTACTGAAACTCCAGCATGCTTAAGGATGGAACTTTAATTGCACTGAACTTTGAGGAATCCAGAATATGTGGGCTGAAAGTCGCTGCCTTAGGCCAGTGTGAAAATTATAAATATAAGTTTTGTTTTACAAGTTAGGGCTCAGCCAGGTGGTGGCGCACAAATTTAATCCTAGCATTTGGGGAGGCAGAGGCAGGCAGATCTTTGAGTTCGAGGTCAATCTGGTCTACAGAGTGAGGGACTGTCAGGGCTACACAGAGAAACCATGTCTTTAAAAAAAAGAAGCTAGGGCTCTTATTTTTATATTCCATGAAGTGATAGAAAACTCTAAATACAGTGAATAATTTCTGTTAATGCTAAATGGACAGAAAAGGCTTTGATGTAATATGAATTTAGATGACTTTGTGTTCTGAGAAATAGTTTGAAGTGAAACATTAAATAATGTCTGTTGTCCCAGTTTCTTTGAGGATTAGGCTAGTTTGGGCTAGATTCTACATTTCTAATACAAAATTTGAGTAGTTATGAATGATCCCACTAGATCTGATCCATGCATACTTTATAGAACCACAGAAACCACAGTGGTATTTGATATTCATCCTCTGAAACTTCAATATCTCTTCCTCTAGGACAGCAATTCTCAACCTGTGGGTTGTGATCCCACAGGAGTCGTATATCAGATATTGTACATATCAGATACTTACATTATTATTTATAACAGTAGCAAAATTATAGTTATGAAATAGCACTGAAATAATGTGGTGGTTGGGTCACCACACCGTGAGGAGGAAGTGTACTGAAGGGTAGCAGCATTAGGAAGGTGGGAACGGCTGCTCTGGGATGTAGTGGTCATTACTCAGTAGACTCCCTCCATACATCTCCCTGATCAAACCATAGCTCTTCCCCTTCTTTTTTCTTTTTGAATCAATATGCAAACCTGCAAATATGAATGGCAGTCACTTTTCTTGCCTTAATTTGGTTGTCTTTCACAATGGTATCTTTCTTTCACAATGGTATCTTTCTTTCACA
>JADRCH010000128.1:6376229-6430713 GCA_019843965.1 Rhynchomys soricoides | reverse complement strand
TGGTATCTTTCTTTCACAATGGTATCTTTCTTTCACAATGGTATCTTCACATCAGGTAGGCCAAGTGAAAGGACAAGGAATTCAACCTCGGGGAGTAGAGAGAGGAGCTGGGAAGAACTGAGGCCATCTTTCCTCTGAGAACAGCTCTTTGTAAATAAATCTGTCCAAAAAACAAAGTGGGTGTGATGGCTAGATTTAGTGGTTAAGAACACTTGCTGCTGCTCTTCCAGAGGACCCAAGTTCAATTCCCAACACTTGGTGGTTCACAACTGTTTATACATCCAGCTCCATGGGATCTAGCACCTTCTGCTGGCCTCCTCAGGCACCAGGCATACATGGGGTACTCAAACAAACATGCAGGCGGAACATCCATAACATAAAAAAATAAATCTGAAAAATATTTTAAGTGGGTAGGTATCCGTTAGCATCTTATGTTCAACGTGTCAGAAACAGGGTTCTGGAGCTGGAGAGATGACTTGGTGATTAGGAGTGTGTACTGCTGCTTCAGAGCATCCAAGGAGGCTCCTAATCACCTGTAACTCCAGCTTCAGGGGATCTGACATCTTCTAGCTTCAGAAAATAGTTGCATAAACATGGCATACATACACATGTACATGTACACATAAAGAAAAAAGAAAAAACAAAAGATCCCAGATGATAGGCTTTTATTCTCGCTTGCTCTGGCCCAAAGATTTATTTATTTATTGTATGTAAGTATACTGTAGCTGTCTTCAGACGCACCGGAAGAGGGTATCAAATCTCATTACAGAGGTTATGAGCCACCATGCGGTTGCTGGGATTTGAACTCAGGACCTCCAGAAGAAGCACTCTTGACCTCTGAGCCATCTCTCCAGCCCCCCCACCCAGATGACAGTTTTAATATTATGTTAATATTCAAGTTAGTTCTAGCACAGGACGTAGTTATTGTGGCCATGAGGGACCATATTCAGTTATTCAGTGCATGCACTTTTCAGTAATGTCTTGCTGCTTTAAACCTTTTCACACTGAATGAAAAATGTCATTCTTGGATATTCTGTTCAGGCAAGGTGTGCTGCAGTTTGTTTTGTTTGCTTTAACTCTCCACCCCTACCCCCTCCCTTTGAATAAACTCTGGACAGAGTTTCTCCAGCTTCTTAATTGCTGATATTTGTTTCAACTGATTCTTCTGTGTGGGAGGTTCATTGCAATTGTTTAATAGAAGCTCTGGCCTCTGTCCACTAGCAGAACACTCCCAGCTGTGACAATAAGAAATGGCTCCTGATGGGGTGGGGGGAATTGCCTCTGGTTAGAAATCTTTAACTGACAACGCAGAGCTGCTGTTCAGTTACAGAGCCACTAGTACACTTAGCAACTTAAATCAAGATGTACTGAAATTAAGCAGAATAGACAGTTTTCGTGCTCAACAACCCAGTCTGTGTGCTACCACACAGGGCAGTACAGGGCTAGACCACATCAATCATTAGTGCAATAGTGCTGGGTGATTCAATTACAGATACTTAATCTCTGAAAGAAGTAACTTCAATTCTGTTTTTCACCTAAGCCCACTGTTGTTGGATCTTGTTTTGTTTTGTTTGTCTTTGTGAAGGGATATCACTGTGTAGTGTGAGTGCTGGGGTTATAAGTATGTGCCATCACACCTGACTTTGTGTAGTACTGGGGACTTATGAGTACTGGGTAAATACTCTGTGCTGGGTCACAAGCCCCCATTTTTTTGTTCTTGTCCTTACCCTAAACTAAATATTTCTCTTTTGAGTCTTATTTCAAAAAAAAGTTATTATCTTACTGTTAGATGTTTATAAAGAGGAACAAATGCAGCATGATTAGAACATCCTGATCATTATTGATAAGGATGGCCCAAACTTTTATGTTTTCCTTTAAAAAGCATGATACGGAGGGCTGGAGAGAAGGCTTAGTGGCTAAGAGTGCTTACTGTCCTTATAGCAGACCTGGTTTTGGCTCCTAGGATTCATGTAATGTGGCTCACACTGCACGTAACTCCAGTTCCACGGGGATCTGACCAATGCCCTCTGGCTTCTGAAGGTACTTATATGCTTGTGGTATTCTTAAATTCATGAAGCCTCACATAAATAAAAACAATAAGTAAATCTTTTAAAATATGTTTTAATCACAAGAAAATAATCCCAATGAGGCGGGTTTAGAATGATTGGTTTCTGTGTGTACTCTTTCATATATTGTAGAGGAACTTCTGTGTAGATGTAATGGCTGACATTTTTGCTCTCATTGAAAGTGAGGATTTTGCATACAGGTGCACTGTAGGTACAGCAGTATGTGATTACCCATTGGATGGGATTTGCTCTGTTAGGGATCTAAAGATGTATGGCCTTGGCTGGGTATGGGCATACCAGCACTTAGCTGGCAGAGGTATGTGGATCTCCGTGAGCTTGAGGCTAGCCTGGTCTACTTAGTGAGTTCCGGGACAACCAGGGCTATGTAGACCCTGTCTGAACAAACAAAGAAGCACTTGTATGACCTTGGTGATTCTGATTTATTCTGGCTTTCTGAGGTGTTAGTGACAGGGCTTTTTGTGTTCTCCTTCTCCTCCTACCCCAAGCTTGATGTTATGGTTAGGGTTGTGAATTATACCCTACATTGAATGTTGTTACTTAGAGCAGAGATCAGTTTTGATTTGTACATTCTTATTAGTTATGGTATAATGAATGACAACATTTTTGCTTTGTTTTGATTGTTTTATTTTTTGAAATGAGATCTTGCAGTATAGACCAAGTGATCTGCAGACTCAGATTTTCCTAACCTTCCATGCTTACAGGAATGCATGTCACAATGGGCTAATAGCTGCACATTTTAAAATAGGTCATTGTTTAAGGAGGAGGAGTAGAACTTAGTATAGAAATGAGAAAGAAATGAAGAAGATGGCCAGTCAAGAGTTTTGAAGAAGAGGGTGTTTAAGGTGTGTTTTAAAAGTTGTTTTAGTTTGGGCTTGTTAATATTATTAGTTATTACTGTGTGTGTGATGTGTGTGAGAGAATAAGTGCAGGTGTGACACAGCACTAGTGTGAAGGCCAATGGTTAATTTTCTGAAGTTGATTGTCTCCTTCCACTGTAGCTTCCAGGGATAGAACTCAGATCAGGCTTGTACCACCATATCTGGTTTACAAAGAGACATTTAAGATCAAATGTTTAATTCAGAATTATGTTTTTCTAGAGTTTGTTTTAATTGTAAATATAATATAGATTTTTAATTTATACTTTTGCTTGTTACATATTGCTTTTTCAGAATTAATATTATTTACTCTTTAATAAGTCTCAGTCTCTCTCTCTCTCTCTCTCTCTCTCTCTCTCTCTCTCTCTGTGTGTGTGTGTGTGTGTGTGTACACCTCATGTGTACAGGTACTAGAAGAAGGCATCAGACCCCTGGAGCTAGAATTATAGATGATTGAGTTTTCAATGTGGGTAGTGCAAGATCAATCAAGTGCAAGTACTTTTAAGCTCCAGCCTCTTTTTTCTTTTTAAATGAGGATATTTGAAGTTTTAAAGTTGTTTTTTTGTTTTGTATTGTTTTTAATTATGTTGGGGGATTATGCCATGACTTGCTGGTAGAGGTCAGAGGAGAATTTGTGAGAGTTGGTTTTCTCTTTCTACCATTGTGGGTAACAGAGATAGAACTCAGGTTGTCAGGTAGGGCTTGGTGGCAAGCACCTTTATCTGCTGAGAAATTTCAGTGTCTTTGTTTGTTTTGTTTGTTGTTTAGGGTTTTTTGTTGTATTTATTGTTGTTTGGGGTTTTGTTTTGTTTGGGTTTCTTTGAGGTAGAAATTTTAAGTAGCCTAGGCTGGCCTTGAACTTTTTGCAACTCCCAACTACTTGGATTTTTTGGTGTGTGCTACTCCACCTGGTACTCATTTTGTTATTTTCAAGATAACATGCCAATGTAAATTCTTTATGATTCGAGAACAGTTTTGGAAATGGTAATAATGCCAAATACAATAAATCCCTTCATTATTATTGTTATTGAATTTGGGGATTGAAGCTCACAGATGTTCATACCAGGTAAGTGCTTTACCACTGAACTACATCTTCAAGATAGTAGATACCTTTTAATCCTTCTGATTTGAGTGCCTACAGACAAGTCCTGGCAACACTTTGAAGAAGCTTATCTCAAAGAGTTATTATACTTAGGACAGCATGTTATTCTTTAAGGATTTTTTTCTTGTGGTATTAGGCATTAGACCCAATATCTTGGTCTATGTTGGATAAGTAATCTGTCTCACTGAGTTACATCCATAATTTAGGAATTGCATTTTTGTTGTTGTTGTTGTTGTTCCAGAATAAGCGTGGTATTCCAGATAAACAAGAACTTAGAAATAAATCTTGCCCGCTATATATATTATTTATTTGGAAGGTAGTATTCCTTAATGTCTAAGTGATAGATTTTAGAATCTGATTTCTAGGAGGGGGGAGAAATTTTTTATTTAGACTTGGATTTCTTGATTTCTGTACATCTCTGATGGTTATTTGGATGGTGTATTAGATACTATTCTGTTGCTGTGATAAAACAGCATGACTAAGACAACTTGGCTTATTTGGGGCTTACAGTTCCAGAGGGTTAGGACCCATAATGGCAGGGACAGCAGGCAGCAGATACAGCAGCTGGAGCTAGAAGCTGAGAGTCTACATCTTAGACCACAAGAAACAGAGAGTCAAGTGTGGTTAGCAGGAGACTTTAATACCTCAGCTCTTGTCCCCCAGTGCATGAGTCCTCTAGCAAGGCCATACCACCTACTGGGTTCCCCAAATAGTGCTATCAACTGGGGACCAGATACTCAAATGCCCTAGATTATGGGGGGCATCTCACTCAAACCACTGTGGTTCCTTTCTTGTCTCTCCATGCACTATTGTCTGTGACCGATGTTTGATATCTCATGTTATTAATGTGGTGGTTCTTTATCTTTACAAATGTGTATCCCTGTTGCATGCTTTTGCTTTTTTACATTCTCTGCGTGCTTATAAATTTGTAGGTTAAACAAGGTAGCTATACCTTGTCAACAACTATATATCCCTTTGAACTTGGAGATTATAATGTTTTATGAATAAATAATTATAGTATGTCTTCATGACCTTACAGACACACTCAAACATAGAAAAATAAACTTGTTTGTTTTTTGGTTTTGTTTTTTGTTTTTTTTAGTTTCTAGTGGGGGTTGTGCAGAGCTTGACTTTGGAGGTCAGAGGATAGGTTGTGGAAGGTGATCCTCTCTTTCCACAGTGTGGATTCTGAGGCTCAGACTTGTGTCAGCAAGCATGGCAGCAAGCACCTTTACCCATTCAGCAGTTTCAATAATTCTGTTTATTATTTTGAGACAAGGTTTCATAAGGTCCAGCAGAGATTGGCCTTGAACTCCCCCTGCTTCTTCTGCACCAGCCTTCTAAGCCCCTGGATCACAGATGTACACTACCACAGCTCCTGGGTTTTGTTTTGTTTTGTTTTGTTTTACTTCTTTAAAGTAAACATACACAGAGCTAAAGAGATGGCTCAGCAGTTAAGAACACTTGCTGCTCTTGCAGAGGACCTGGGTTCCATTTCCAGTACCACATGGCAGCTCACAGATGCCTGTAACTCCATTTCCAGGGGTTCCAACACCTCGGGACCGCCATAGGCACCTGCACTCACAGAGTGCATACGCACTGTGACATTTTTCTTTTCTTTCTTTCTTTCTTTCTTCCCTCTTTTCCTCTTTTCTTTTTTGAGACGGTTTCTCTTTGTAGCCTTGGCTGTCCTAGAACTAGCTGTGTAGACCAGGCTGGCTTCAAACTTATAGAGATCCACCTGCCTCTTCCTTCCAAATGCTAGGATTACAGGCTTGTTCCATCACCACCCAGCTCATTGTGACATTTTCATACATATTTATCATTTTTCTTTGTTCTAACTTTTTCCTCTTACCCAGTTGTTCTCTCCTGTGTCCCTCCCCTCTCTCCCACTCTCAAGAGTGGGAAAACTTTAAATAACTGCTTTTATCTTCATGTTGCATGTACATCTCAGACATTTAATCAGATTATTTTATTCAGGGTTATTTTATTATTATTATTTGTGTAATATGCATAGGTGAAGAGTCACGCCACAGTACGCATATGGAGTTGACAACTCTGTGGAGTTGATTCTCTCCTTCCACCTTTACATGGCTCTGGGTACAGAACGTGGGCTGCATCATCAAGTGGTTAAACACTTATCTCCGGAACCATCTCACAGGCTCCTTTCTAGGATTTAAATAAAGGGGAAGGCAGAAAAGTAAATATTTTGTCCAATTTGTGAGACCCTGGTGACACCTTTATGGCAGGTGTGCTGCCTTCTTGTGTATGCTCTTTCATTTCCCTTAGAGCTCATAAACCGCCGCCACCACCACGTAAATCTCCCTGGCCTTTGCTAGAAGGAACAAGGTTTAAGATCTGAAGCAGACATTTAGTTATGGGTAGTGTAACTAGATCCTGGTTTCCCTAGGACCATCCCAGACCACACCTTTCACCCTAGTTTAATTATTAACACTCTTAAAGTAGGTCACTTGCCACACTTGCTGGCAAATGCTTTTACCTTATAAGCCCTCTCACTGGCTCAGTTTTTTTGTTCTTCACTAAAAAGAGTTGTTCCAATTCTGTAAGAAAACTTTGTCATCTAGTTGTAACATTGTATGATAGAAATTTTCCCTGAATGGAGAGCCATTGATTTTTTTTTCCATTTTTTTTTTTTTTTCCTGAGTGAAAACCAGGATTAAAAAGACAATCATGAATCACGCATGGGACACACCTTTAATCTCAGCACTCAGGAGACAGAGGCTAGAGGATCTTTGTGAGTTTGAGGCCAGTTTGGAGAGAGAGAGAAACCCCCCCCCCCCAAAAAAAAAAACATTAAAAGTAAACTTTAGCTATATAATTTTGGAGTATGGCCCTTTCTCAGATTGTGAGTTATTTCATAGTCTTATGATGGTTAAGAGAGCATTGGTTCTAGAGTAATAATAACTGTCTAAAATGTAAGGTAGTAGGAAATGTGTATAAAGTGGCTAATAGCATAATGCCTGGTGATTTTAAGCATCTCAGTAAGTATTCAGGATCATCTTGCTTATTCTCTGGCAGTCCCTGTGTTTGGTGTTACAGCACAATGGAATTAAGGCCTTTTTCCTAAGAATAAGCCAAGGAAAACGCTGTTTTATCCTTCATATTAAATAGTTCAGTTTTATCCCCTTCTGTCATAAACAGATCCCTTCTATGTGCTAAAAGTAGGCTTCTTTGGATACTTTCTGACTTGTTGATTTTGGGTTTGATGTTGTAGTTGGTGGTGGTGGTGGTGGTGGTTGGTTTGGACAGGATCTAACGTATTTCAGGCTGGCCTGAAACTCTTTATCCTACTGCCTTTATTTTATCTCAGGTACTGAGATCACAGCTCTGTGCTACTTTACCCAGTTTCTGCAGGGCTGCGGCTCAAACCCATGGCCTTGAGTTGATAACAGTTCAGTTTTGCCTCAGCCTCTTAAGAGATGGGATTGCAGGCATGACCCAGTCCAGCTCAATTGCATTCTTTTGTTGTGTTTTGGGTTGGAGGTTCCCTGGACCAGGCTGACTTGAAACTCCATTTATAGATAAAATTGGTTTTGACCACTTGACCTTCCTACCTCCATTTCCCAAGGGATTACTCACTGCCACACAGGGTTTCAGTCCTTTATCCGTGAAGGTTTTGTGTATGGTTCTGGCTTTGCTTTAGTATAATAATCACATGGTTTAAATACCTAGCAATATGACAGAGACAACATATGAAACAGGAATAAGAAAATAGTGGCTCCTCTTCATAGAAATTTCTTTTCGCATGGTTTTTAATTTTAAGGAACTCAATAAATATACAAGTCAGGCATGGTAGCACTTGACAAGTAGAGGATTAGAAGTTCAAGGTCACAGACTGAATTTCAAGGAGATGGTTCAGTCAGTAAAGTGCCTGTCATACAAATGTAAGGACCTGTGTTAGGATCCTTGGTACCTACATTTTTTTAAAAAGCCAGATGTGGCCCACATGTCCTAAACCATAGCACTGCAGGAACAAAGACAGTAGATCCCCAGAGCTTGCTGACTAGCCATTCTAACCTATGGTGAGCTCTAGACTCATCTTACTCAAACGATAATAGTGGAAGACACTTTATGTTAACTTGTAGCCTCTCCTACACTCTTGCACATAGACACCGGTGCACATACACAGACAAAAGTTCATGTCCTTATCAGCTACATAATTCAGGGCCAGTCTGAGCTTTGAAAGACTCTGCCTCAGATGATTGATGGATGGATAGATGGATAGATGGATGGACGGACGGACGGATAGATAAAATAACTAAACAAAAGAAAGGGAAATGTGTGTGATGGTGTATGTGTGAGGTCAGAGGATGACTTAAGGGTTGATATTCTTCTTCCACCATGTGGACCCTGAGCTTGAACTCAGGCTGTCAGACTTGGTAACAAGTACCTTTACCCATTGAGCCATCTTACTGATTCTGGTTTTTTGTTTACTGTTTAACTAAAAAAATTTGTTCCACTGTTATAGGAAAAAAATATTATGCTGCACTTTATATAGAGAGAGAGGAGGCTGATGTCCAGTGCTGAAAGTTATCTGACATTGAGCCCTTGATCAATAAGGGCAATAGGAATTAGTAAGAGTATACATCCCTGCCTATGTATAGGCAGCTCATGATGTGGCTAGGGAGTTCACATCTGTACTGGAAAGAGCATCTGTGAAATAGGTTCTCGGTGAAGGATGTGAGGAATCATGAAGACTAGTGGCTGAATGTCAGAATGGCCTCAGTTTCAAAAGTTTTATCCCATAATCTCCATAAATTCTATCTTTTGTTTTGTTAGTGTGTTCAGACTTTAGGTTTAGAAAAAAGTAGTGATGTATAGCACATGACTAATGAGGAAGGAGCATTGAAGATGGAGAAGAGAAAAATCATAGCAAGTGTAAGCCCAGCCTGGCTTACATAGAAGATTTTAGGCCAGCCTGGGATATATAGAGAAACCCCATCTCAAAGAAAACAAAGCATTGTTATTAGAGGGGATGTGAAAGTTGTTTTATTCAAAACGTTTCATAGAAATCTTGAATTGTGGACCTGGAAAGATGAGATGGTTCATCACTTCAAAGCACGTATTGCTCTCAAAGACCAGAGTTTGTTTTCCAGAATATTCTCAGGCAACTCACAACTGCTTATAACTCCAGTTCCAGGAGATTTAACAAAAAAAGAGGGAGACCTGTGTGCCATCCTCCTCTGGCCTCTACAGATACCCAGCCATGCATGTACGCATGTGTGTGCACACACATACATATCAGATTTTTAAAAAAGAAATCTTGACTTGTAATTTAAAGATTCAAAGGCATTCAAACTAGGCAAGTCTTTGGAGCATGAAGATGTGAATGATCAAAGTGGTTATCTTTTCATTGAGCAACAAGAGTGGGCGATAAAGAACAAAATGGGGAGACTTAGGAGTTAAGATAATAAATTCTATTGACTATTATCTTCTATTTCCTAGTCATAATCAGAGCATGGAGACCATTTTAAATCTATTCTGTTTCATAGTTATATTTGTTTAAAACATCTGTTTGAAAGTATTTTAAGCCGGGCAGTGGTGGTGCATGCCTTTAATCCCAACACTTGGGAGGCAGAGGCGGGTGGATTTCTGAGTTCGAGGCCAGCCTGGTCTACAGAGTGAGTTCCAGGACAGCCACGGCTACACAGAGAAACCCTGTCTCAAAAAACAAAAACAAAACAAAAAAAATTAAAATTATATTTAAACATTTAAACATCAGAAATAGATAACCTGGATAGCTTAATTTCAAGTAGATAGAGGCAAACAGACCTCTGAGTTTGAGACCAACCTGGTCTCCATACTAAGTTCCAGTCTAGCCATGGCTATATAATGAGATCCTGTCTCAAAAAGGAAAAGAAAGAAAAATAAATAAATCAAAGCAGATATGGCTATAGGATTACTTTGTAAACTTTCTTAGAAGTCAACTTATATAATAGAGGCCAGAAAGGGAAATAAGAAACTCAGGTTTTTCTAGCACCTGCCTTTTGATCATCAGGAAATTTCCAAAACTTGATTCCTTCACCTCTAAAATGTTAAGCTAGAATCAGATATTTTCATGATATATATTTTTACATTTAGTGACAATTTTATGAAAGAAACTTGACTTAAGATCCTTTGTGTAAACCAAAGCTGATCTACTTAATGGGGATAAAGCACTGGAAGCCTTAATTTTATGTAGTTCTTCCTATAGTTCTTGGGAGATTGGTTGGTTGGTTTGATGTGTGTGTGTCAGTGTGTGTGTGATAACAGATGTGTGTTCATGCATTCATGTGTGTGAGTACAGGTGTGTACATGTGATATCAGACAGATGACAACTTGGGTGTTGGTCTTCACTTTCCATTTGTTTGAGACAAGGTCCCTTAGTTGTTTGTTGCCACATTTGCTAGGCTTGCTGACCTGCAAACTTCTGGGTATTCTTTTTCTACCTCTCATCTTGCTGTAGGAACATGGGAATTACAGATCCACAACTGTGTGTGGCTTTTAATGGGTTCTGGGAATTCACACTTGGGTCTTTATACTTGCTAAGCAAGTGTGTTATCTACTGAACCATTCTTCAAACTGTTTAGTTTGTTTAAGACAGTATCTCACTTCATATATAGCTCAAGCTGTCCTCAAACTTGAGGAGATCCTCCGGTTTTAGCTTATCAAGATCTGGGATTGCACATATACCTGGCCTCTTTCCCATTTGTTTATTGTAAGGCTTACAAGAACTCTGAACTATATTCCTAAGGTCTTATCTAAAATTTGACATTTTGTGTTTCTGGTATTGGTAACCTGAGTAGAACTTCGTGATAGAGTCGAGGTAATGTAGGGTACTAAACGCACAGAAAGTACTGCAGACTTACTGTAGAAGGGGTGTGTGTGTGTGTGTGTGTGTGTGTCCGTCTGTCTTAAGGTAGTTCTTTTCTAACATCATGTGTGTGTGCTAGAGATCAAATTTAGGTCATCAGCCTTGGTAAAAAGTACTTTTAACTACTGAGCCATCTCACAGGCCCTTTTGTATGTTTTAATTCTACATGAATTAGTAATTTGGAACTGTAGAAAGGACCTGAGTTCAGTTCCCAACACCCACATCAAGTGTCTCACAACTACCTTTAATTCCAGCTCTGGGGATCTAATTCCCTGTTCTGGACTCTGAGCACTCATCCATATGTGTACACACACACACACACACACACACACACACACACAAAGCTTGGACTCAGCAGGTGAAATTTATATATTTATTTGAGTATATGTGTGTACAACAATCATAAGGAAAGAAAAAGAGGCCTTGAATTTAAGGGGACAAGGAGTGGGAGGACAGATGGCGGAATTGGAGGGAGCGGTGAAATGATGTAGCTGGATTCTAACTTTAAAAATTTAACTGCCATAAACACGGTATAATTAAAATAAACGTAAGCTTTTTTAAGAGTTAAAAATACTTTTATCTCGTTTCTTTTTGGAGTGAGATTAGTGTACACATATGACACTACAGTCGGGAAGGAGCAGATGGGGACAAGCAGAAATGCTCCCTCTGACCGCTGCTCATCTTCACACTTGCATGTTCTAGAGGCCACCTCTTAGACCAGCTTTTTCCAGACAGAATCGTCATCTCCAGGCTTATGGACAGATTATTTTCCTGTAGCTGCTGGAGGAAATCACAAATTCAGTAGTGTAATATCCATGGAGGGGAAGCTGGGCACGTTGGTGCATGCCTGTTTCTCAGTTACTTTGAGGGGCTGTGATTGAAAGCTGTGCTGCCATCCTTGGTAATGTAGACAGAAACTACCCCCCCCCCCCCAAAAATCAGGGAGGGGTGGGGGAAAGGAGGAAGGGTGGACGAAAAAGAGATGGATTTTGAGTTTGAGTTTTCTGGGCCAGAAGTTAGAAATTCCTGTCTGTGGTCTACATAAGATTACCAGAGCTGAACTCACAAGAGGGGGACGTTCTAATTCTAGTTCATAATGGGTGTTGACATTCTTCAGCTTGTGACCACGACATTTTTAAATAATCAAGGTGTAATTGCATCATTTTCTCCCTTCTCCTCAACTCTCCCATGTACCCCTTCCCATTCCCTCTGGAAATCTGGTCCTTCTTTCTTTAGTCATTATTACATACATGTAAACCCACACACGCCTTCCTGTGTGCCAGTTGATTTATTTTAAAGACTATAATATTTACCTGCAATATGGTTGTAATTATTCAGATCACTTACAAAAGTCATGATTGAAGTTCAAGGAAAACCAACCACATTTCTTTTCCCCTTATACTGGTTTCCTGTCATTTCTTGCTTTCCATGTTATTACTTATTAATCTTATTTTAAGTTGAAATATATTAGCATAATTTTCCCTATACAACCTGCTCAGTCAATTTAGTGTAATTTGTATGTATGTGACTTCAGAGCTGACCACTTGGTATTGGATAACCAATTAGGGGGTTCATCTCATTCTTTCCCTCCCTCCTTCTTTCCTCCCTCCCTCCCTTCCTAAAGACTAGGTTTCTCTGTGCAACAGCCCTGGCTATCCTTGAACTCACAGAGATCTGCCTACCTCTGCCTACCGAGTGTTGGGACGAAAGGCATGCACCATGATGCCTGGCCTGAGAGCTATTCCTAATGCTCTCAGGATTCCTTAGTTACCTGTATTTCTTTGTCTGTGGGTAGGGTTCCATGAGATTTAGTATGTCTATTGCTGTTGTGCTTCTTTGGGTCTTATTTAGGCAACCATATTACTGTGATACCATGAGTGAAGCTTCCCTGTCATTTTTAGGAGACATAATGTCATATCAACTTTCCTGGTCCTCTCATACCCTCTTCAAGCTCCATGTTCCCTGAGCCATATGTGCAGGAGTCATGTTATAGATGTATCGGTTGGCACTGGGCACCCCAGATCACTTGTTTTCTATGTTTTGATTCATTGTGCTTTTCTCTAATGCCTCCTTGCATTGAACTGTTTCTTTGATGAGGGATAAAACTACATTCATCTGTGGGATATTTAGAATGCAGTTATGCTGGTTTAGTAAAGTGTCAGTAGTAGGTTCTCCTCTAAGATCCATGACCTCACTAGCCCCTGGTGGTTAGCAAGGTTTCTAGTAGTATGCATGATTTCCCTCCTGTTGACCAGGCCTTATGTCTATTAATTAAACAGCTGTTGGTTACCATCATGCTATGACTGCCACTATTTTACCCTTAGGGTATTGGGCCATGTTGCTCATTATTGTGGTTCATAGGCTCGTGACAATAGTTTTTAAAGCCAACATCTTCAAAGTTTTTCTACTCATTTTCATGGGATCTTTGTTTGTATGTGCATACATGTGGTTCCTTCTGCCCTTATTATGAAGAAGACATATTTCCTTACATTTGGATTCATCTGGATAATAATGATTATCTAACCATCTCAAGATATTCAACTTAATCAAATTTATAAAGACTTTGCCATATAATATAACATTCGTAGATCTCAGGATCTTATAGGAAGGGAATAGGTAAGATTATTTTTAGCCTACTGCAATAATATAAACAAGTGGCATATTTGGGTTTTATTTTTTAAGACAGGAAACTGGAATCACCTCAGGATCCATTAACTTAGGACTAGTTAAGTAAGTTATATGTGGATGGAATAAGGTACAACCACTGGAAGAATGAAGCAGGCTGCTGCCTGGGACCATACTGTAAAGTTGGCAACAGCAAACTACAGAGGCGTGTGTAAGATAAAATGGGTTCTACTAAAGGTTAAGGCTGGGGGATTTCACTTTGTATGCTATGCTTTTGTATGTTACAGTGAATCTATGCCTTTTATAGTAAATCCAAGGGAAGTTGCCTTGCATTTGATTTTTTTCTGAATGAATCATGTCACAGAGGTAAAAGACCAAGTTAGATGTGGTTGCCTATGCCTGTAATCCCAGCACTTGAGAGGTTGAGGCAGAATTGCCGTGACTTCTAGGGTACAAAGAAATATTAATATTTTTATAATAAATAAAAAATAGCAATAGAGGAATGTTAAAATGTTACCCCTTTTTGATTTAGATAGCAGACCCGACATTAGCTGAAATGGGAAAAAACTTGAAAGAGGCGATGCAGATGCTGGAGAACAGCCCAAGGTGAGCATGAGCAGCACACGCAGGGCAGGGCCGCCCTGGTGAGTGTACCCAGCCAGTTCATCTGGGCCTTCTCCTTATCACTTCCTGTTTCAAATGCCTCCCATCTCTAGAATGTCAGTTTCTGCTGCTTTAAAGCTAGATATTGGCAGAAGGTGCTTTGCAATGGAAGTATTTGCAATTTTGGAAAAGTCCTTTCAGATCTGCCGCTTTAGAGTTTTGTTTATGCAATACATTGATTTGAATATTTAAATACTTGTTAGTGTAGGTTCAGTCACATAGGGAACCAGCTGATGAAGCAGTTGTTTGAAGTTTTTTTTATAATCTTTTTCTGAAACTCTCAAGTATATTTGGGGTCTAGGGAAATGAAACAAATGGGTTTGAAATCTTTCATCAGTCACTGAATGTGCTAGGTAAAGTCATGTGTTCGAATGTTCATGTTAGAAATTTGATTGGTTAAAACATACAGTCAGCTGTTTCTTTCCTTTAAACCAGAAGAACAGAGGAGGAAAATGGAAAGAAGCCAGTATCCGAGGATATCCCAGGGCCTCTCCAAGGCAGGTAGGTGCCACTGAGAATCAGTGCCTTTAGTTAGGGTAGAAATTTTTCGTAACCCAAAATCTTACCATCATTTTCTTGCCAGTGTACTTCAAGTACCTTGAGTACCAAGTTAATTCACGTAGTTGCTCAGTAGAGCATTAGAGAACTGGCTAGTTGGTGACAGTGGGAAACTTATTAGCTTCTTTCTCTCCCAGAGCTTTTTTTGTTAGCTTGCCTACAGCTGGCTGCAATTGTCTGGCCTTATCCTTCTGAGTACTAGATTACAGGCATGTCCCACCATACCTGGTCCCCCTTTCAGAACTATAACCCATGATCAAAAGTCATTAATTAATCCATAATTATAACTGGGATAGCAAAGTAGTTCATTCTTGAAACGTGTAATCTCTCTTGTAGACTTTTATGGTGAGAAACATTTTAGTTTGGTACAGTTTATAATTTTTATAACAGAGGCAGGCAGAACTTATGAGTTGAAAGCCAGCCTTGTCTACATAGGGAGTTCCAAGACAGCTAGAGCTACATAGAGATACCCTGTCTCAAAAAAAACAAAAAACTAAAAACAAAACAACAAAAAAAAAAGAAAGAAAGAAAAAAAGAAAAGAAAAAGAAAGAAAAAACAACAGAAGCACAAAAACAGGAGAATGTCAGCTTTAATCATTGCTGGAATGATTAATTTGTTTGAAGCTAAAACAAATTTATCAATTAGTAGTGAAAAAGAAATAGCTGGCTATCATTTTCACAGAATGTTAGTAGTTAGTCTATAATTAACAAGTCCTAGCTCAACTTCCTTGAGGCAAACAATTTTTCTTTTATAACCAGGAAACTGTACTTAGGTCAACAGTCCAACTCCCTAAAATTGTTCTTTGACTTGAATATAAGTTGTACAGGAAAAGCGTTGAGGAAGTACCACACCATACTGTAAATATCGCGCCTAACACACCCAGGTACTAACGCTTTTAGTCCTTCCTGCTCGTGGCATCAACCCTGCTGAGTTGAAGCCCTGTAGTACTTTCTAACCACCCAGAACCAGGAAGCAGATCCTGTCTCCTGTTTACACGTGTGAAGGGACAAGGACTTGTTTATTCTCTTAATTACACAAAAGTATCTAGACCTCCCAAGAACATCCGAAATTTTCAGAGTGGCAGCACATTAAGAGCAGTTTAGTGGTGGTCAGGAGTGTTTGCATTTAATCACACTGATGGCTACCATATGAGGCTAATAAGTGCTTTGCAGACATGAACTAGCTCCACCCCGTTCTATAATTCATGGGCTCTGGCACTTTGGATCTGTATCTCAAGATCACAAGGATCGTAGCAGGGGGCTGGAGAGATACCTCAGTGGTTAAGAGCACTGACTGCTCTTGGAAAGGTCCTGAGTTCAATTCCCAGCAACCACATGGTGGCTCACAACCATCTAATGGGTTGTGATGCCCTCTTCTAGATTTGTCTGAAGAGAGCTACAGTGTATTCGTAGAAAATAAATAAATAAATCTTTAAAGCAAAAACAAACAAACAAAAAACCCAAGGATAGTAGCAAAGTTACTTCAGCTTTCTTCCCCTTCCCTTACCTCTTGCAGTTTTAAAGGATCAGAACATTTCATTTGCAGGTCAGCACCTTTTCAGAGATGAATTTGGAACATTGTTTTGATAGTGTTTTGTTTTTAACTACTACTACTACTTTTGTGGTCCTAGAGATTGAACTTAAGAGTTCATACATGCTAGACAAGCTCTCTACCACTCCTGCCTGCTAGGTTCCTTCAATGCTTCTTTTCTTTTTAAGAGAAAAATTTTATCAGGGTTTTTGTTTGTTTGTTTGTTTGTTTATTTGTTTGAGACAGGGTTTCTCTGTATACCTCTGGCTATACTGGAACTCACTTGTAGACTAGGATGGCCTCAAACTCAGAGATCCACCTGTCTCTGCTTTCTGAGTGCTGTGATTAAAAGGTGTGTGCCATCACCACTGACCACTAATTTTCTTTTCTTTTTTTCTTTTTTCTTTTGGTTTTTTGAGACAGGGTTTCTCTGTGTAGCCCTGGCTGTCCTGGAACTCACTCTGTAGACCAGGCTGGCCTCGAACTCAGAAATCTGCCTGCCTCTGCCTCCCAAGTGCTGGGATTAAAGGCGTGCACCACCACTGCCCAACCTAATAATAATTTTCTTATTAATAGAGTATTCTTACATTTTATGCACCACAAGTTGCCTTGCCATTTCATACTGTTTTAGACAGTGACATTTCCCTTCTGTGTATAATGAACAGTTAACAGCATATCTTGTATAGAAGTCAGTCAGTCTATTTATCCTCTATGCAAATCTCAAATTTTGCAACTTGAATAGGAGTTGGAAATAAATTACATGTTTAAGGCTGTTGGTTCAATTGGACAAGACTCCCCAGGAAGAAAATAAGATAGATAACCTGTGTCATTAGGGTCTCTGTTGGTTTTATAACTTTGTAGCATTCTTACAAAGACTGGCTCTTAAAATGTAATCCTCTCCTCTTCAAGAATGAAATCATCTATTATAGAATTAAGGCTAGAGCAATATTGGAAATGTTTTCAAAAATCAAACAAATTTCGGTCAAAGAATCATAAGTAAAGTTATATAATTTGAAGGTTTTTAAAAATATATAAACTGTTTTAAAATAGTCTTTGTCTTCTAAGCAAGCTACCAAATGTTTAAAAAGGATAAAATAATAAGAAAACCCCTTCAGGTTTGAATGAGAGGAACAGTTGGGAAGTGGGGGGGGGGCATGTGTTCTTCCTACCCACCTAACCCTTTTTGTTCTGCAGTGGACAAGATATGGTGAGCATCCTCCAGTCAGTTCAAAATCTGATGCATGGAGATGAAGCTGAGGAGCCCCAGAGCACCCGGTAATGAAGGAGTGTTGGCGGCTTGCCTTTGAAAGTCTGTTCTTGGCAGGGTGGTGATGGCTCGTGCCTTTAATCCTAGGACTCAGGAAGCAGAGGCAAGTGGATCTCTGTGAGTCTGAGGTCAGCCTAGTCTATAGAGAAAGTTCCAGGATAGCCAAAGCTACAGAGAGAAACCCTGTCTCGAAAAACAAAACAAAACGAAACAAAAAAAGTCTGTTCTTGACTCTGTTCTCACGAGTGGCTCAAGAAGGAAATTTCATTAAGAGTAATTAATTTCATTAAAAGTTACATTGACATTTTTATATTCTAAAGTAGATCCTGGCATTTTTATAGTATTAGGTCTTATGAAGAGCCACTAGAGGGACTGATGTGCTATAAGCTTTTCTATTTTGCTTTAGGTTGCTAAGAATTCCTACAGTTAAGTTGATTAATGGAAGCCTGTATTGTCTGTAAACACCTTTTATTTATTCATCTGTCTAATATATTTCAATGAATATGTCTTCATTTGTCTTCAATTTTTTTGCTATCAATAATATATTTTCCTTGTTCAAAAGACAGAAGATAAACTGGGCATGGCGATACACATCTGTAGGCTATACACATCTGTAATCCTAGTGTTTTGGAGGCAGAAGCGGGGGGGGGGGGGGGGGGGAGTTACACGTTTGAAGCCAGTGTAGGGCTACATAGCAAGACAAAAGCAAAGCAGACTAAAATTGAGATGATAAGAAAATAGTTTTCTAGGTTCTGGTAGCATGTATGTGTCCTGAGTTTAGTTCCAGTGCTGAAGCAAACATAAGCCTCCCTACCTGGTTCTCTTTTGTGGCCATTGACAATGATCAGTTTATTATTCTTCCACAGATATTTTATGTGTTCATGTATACAAGCAAAATATCCATGTGCGCCCCTCCAGTACTTAAATACTGTTTGCCCTGGCTTTCTTCACTTGGGTCTTAGACTTCATTGCATGTCACACAAGGAGCTTTCTCTTTGTTAAGAGCAACTTTATTTTACTTTGAGTAGATGAATAGAATTTTATTTTGTGTTCCTATTTTACTGTTACAAGCATTGCTGCAGCCACTAACTTTAAGCATATGTCATTTCTCACAGGGGCAAGTGTGTTTGTGTATAAGTCATAGAGGCAGGATGCTGAGCCAGATAATGCATGTATGCATTTGTTATTTAGTAGAGCCAAATATTGCTCTTAGGAGATAATCCAGTTCATAGGCTCACAGACCATGTGTGAGAATACTTTCCCCACACCTTTGCTGCAAACCTAAGGATCTCTGATAAGTGATGAGTAGGAGGTACACTATTTTTCTTATGAACTAGATTATGTCTTTTTTTATTTTTAAAGACTTGATACAGGGGGTATAGCTCAATGGTAGACTTGCCTCACATGGGCAAGGTCTCAAGTTCAAGCCTTAGAACCTTTTTAAAAAAGACTTTAAAAGACTTTATGTGTATGTGTCTGTGAATATATGCCATATATATATGTATATATATGTATATGTATATATCCATGGAAGCTGGCACCCTACAACTGAGCTATATTACCCTTCTGCAGTTTATCATCATTATCATAATTATTTTATGTGTGGGTGTTTTGCCTTCATGTATGTCTGTGCACCACTTGCATGCCTGGAGCCTGCAGAAATCAGAAGTGTGTGTCTGATCCCTTTAGACAGGAGTTACAGATGATTGTGACCCACCATGTGGATGCTGGGAACAGAACTGGGTCCTCTCCCAGAGTAACTAGAGCTATGTTTATCTGAGCCATCTCTCCAGCCCTCCTATAGCTCAAAAGGGTGATAGTTTAAGAAAATTTAAGAACCGTTTGTGTTGTCAGAAAAGAGAAGGATATTTATCTTTTAGGACTCAATTTTTAAAGTATTTTTCTTCCCAAACTTTCAGCATCTTGAGGACATTTTCTGAATTTCTCTGTAGGGCATGAAGTAAATTGAAAGTCTGCCAAATTTCTGTGACACACTGTTTAAATTTTATCCTCACCCTCTTTCTATGCTTTGGCGATAATCAATTTTTAATACTCTAATGAATTTTGATTAACAGAATCCAGAATATTGGAGAACAAGGTCACATGGCTTTGTTGGGTCATAGTCTGGGTGCCTATATTTCAACTCTGGATAAAGAGAAGCTGAGAAAACTTACAACCAGGATACTTTCAGACACTACCTTATGGCTACGCAGGATTTTCAGGTAAGGACATGAACTGGGCTGTGTTGCCTTTTCTTTTTTTAATAGGATCCATCTATTTACTGGTAAAGACATTATGAGGGATGTTTGTATTTGCTTGTTTGTTGGATTTTAGGTATACTTACTTGTTTGTGACAGGGTCTCTGTGTAGCCTGGCTATTGGAACTTGATGTGTAGATCAAGATGGTCTCAAATCACAGAGCTCTGCCTGCCTCTTTCTCCCAAGTGCTGAGACTAAAGGCATGCACCACTACACCCAGTTCTACATTGTTTTTTTTAAAACATATATGACTATTTTGACAGCATGTATGGATATGCACCGCATGTGTACAGTGCCCAAGGAAGCCAAAAGTGGGGGTCAAATCCCTGGAAACTAGAATTACACATAGTTATAAGCTGCCATGTGAGTACTGGGACCCAAACCCAGATTCTCTGGAAGAGCAGCCAGTGCTCTCAGTTGACCAGCCACCTCTCCAAGTCACTCTTTCAAGTTTTTAATTCTTGATAAAGATACATCAGAATCAGATGTGGTTTGTGAGGAACGTTTGGTGGTGTTCCATATGCATTTGACTGATCTTTGGAGGGGTTGCTTCACCTCTCCATGCCAAGGTATTGCCCTGTATTAAGTGGGAAGAGCATAGATAGCTATTTTATTCAAGGATTAAATGAGCACATTAACGCTTCATTTATTTTTGATGTCTTAGTGCTGAAACTCCTAACAATCATGTCAGCCTGTAGCATTGGCCTTCATGTGGCACAGTCAAGAGCCATTGTCTTCAGGCCTTTTATTTCTGGACTTTTAGTCTTTGTTCCCATTGTTTCTGCTCATTCCATTTTCTAACGTTAGGTATAGATGTTGAGTCTGCGTCTTTCCTTTATAACGTACCTGCAGTAAGTAGTCATCCATTAAAAGTGAAGGGGGTTTCTCACTATGTTTTCTCTGCCTGATCTAGGAGTAGTGTCTATGAGAAAAGAATTGTCTTCATGATTTTATACTACTGAAACAAAACACAGAACTAACCAGAAACAGGAATATATTAATATGCAGCTGAAGGTGACTGATCAATTAAGAGCATTGGCTGCTTTTCTAGAAAACCTAGGTTTGATTCCCAGCACCCATATGGCTGTTCATAACCATCTGTAACTCCAGTTCTGGGGATCTGATGACTCTTCTAGCCTCCTTGGGTATGGTGCACATGTGTTACACATACAGACAGACAGACATGCAGGCAAAGACCCATAAAATAAAATATTTTTTTATTATCTTTAATTTTTTTTTAAATAGTCCAGTCATTATCCCTCTCCTGATCCATCCTCCAACAGTTCATCAAGTTCCTCCTCCGCCCTGTCTCCAAGAGGATGTTCCCACTCATCCCCACCCCACCCTACCCTGCCAGGCCTCCCCACTCCCTGGGGTCCCAAGTCTCTTGAGGGTTAGGTCCATCTTCTCTCACTGAGACCAGACCAGGCAGTCCTCTGCTGTATATGTGTTGGGGGCCTCGGACCAGTAATGTATGCTGCCTGGTTGGTGACTCAGTGTCTGAGAGATTTCGGGGGTCCTGGTTAGTTAGTCACCCTCCTCCTCAGCTTCTTCCAGCTTTTCCCTAATTCAACCCCAGGGGTCCCCAAGTTCAGTCCATTGGTTGGATGTAAGTATCTGCTTTTGTCTTGGTTGGCTGCTTGTTGGGCCTCTTGTAGGACAGCCATACTAGGTCCTGTCTGTGAGCCTGCCATACCATCAGTAACAGTGTCAGGCCTTGGACCCTTCCCTTGAGCTGGACCAGTTACTGGACAGCCTTTCCTCAGTCTCTTCTCCATTTTTGTCCCTGCAGTTATTTTAGACAGGAACACTTCTAGGTCAGTTTTTGACTGTTAATGGCAGCCCCATCCCTCCACTTGATGTCCTGTCTTTCTGCTGGAGGTGGACTCTACAAGTTCCCTCTCCCCACTGTAGGGCATTTCATCTAAGGTCCCTCCCTTTGGGTCCTGAGAGTGTCTCACCTCCCAGGTCTCTGGTACATTCTAGAGGGTCCCCCCATCTCCTAACTTTCAAGGTTGCCTGTTTCCATTCTTTCTGCTGGCCCTCAGGGCTTCACTCCTGTCCCCCGACCCAATACCTGATCATGTTCCCCTTTTCCCCTCCGTGTACCCTCTCTCACCCAGGTCCCTCCCTCTGGCCCCAGTGATTGCTTTCTTCTCCTTCCCAAATGGGATTGAAACATCCTCAATTGGGCCCTTCTGCTTGATAACCTTCTTGAGTTCTATGGATGGTACCCTGGGTATTCTGTAATTTTTTTTTTTGGCTAATATCTACTTAGTGAGTGCATACTATACATTCCTTTTGGGTCTGAGTTACCTCACTCAGGATGATATTTTTCTTTTTTATTTTTCATACTTTATTTTTACATTTCAGATGTTTTCCCCTTTCCAGGTCTCCCCCTTGGAAACCCCCTACCCCATCACCCCTCCCCTGCCTCTATGAGGGTATCCCCCACCCCCACCCACCCACTCTCATCTTCCCTCCCTGGCATTCCCCTATACTGGGGCATCTAACACCCTCAGGCCCAAGGGCCTCTCCTTCCACTGATGGCTAGCAAGACCCTCCCCTGCCACATATGTGGCCAGCACCGTGGGTTCCTCCATGTGTATTCTTTGGTTGGTGATTCAGTCTCTGGGAGCATCGAGAGGTCAGGCCAGTTGACACTGTTGCTCCCTCCATGGGACTGCCAACTCCCTCAGCTCCTTCAGTCCCTTCTCCAGCTCCTCCATCTGGGACCCCACGCTCAGTCCAACTGTTGCTGTGAATTGAATCTTGGGTATTCCGAACTTTTGGGCTAATAACCACTTATCAGTGAGTACATACCATGTTCGTTCTTTTGTGACTGAGTTACCTCACTTAGGATGATATTTTCAAGTTCTATCCATTTGCCTGTGAATTTCATGAAGTCATTGTTCTTAACAGCTGAGTAGTATTCCATTGTGTAAATGTACCACGTTTTCTGTATCTATTCCTCTGTGGAGGGACATCTGGGTTGTTTCCAGCTTCCGGCTATTATAAATATGGCTGCTATGAACATAGTGGAGCATGTGTCTTTATTACATGTTGGAGCATCTCCTGGGTATATGCCCAGGAATGGTATAGCTGGGTCCTCAGGTAGTATTATGGGATATTTTCTAAATTCCATCCATTTGCCTGCAAAACTCATGATGTCCTCATTCTTAAGAGCTGAATAGTATTCTATTGTGTAATTGAACCACATTTTCTATATACATTCTTCTGTTGTGGGGCATCTGGTTGTTTCCAGCTTCTGGCTATCACAAAGCCACTATGACCATAGTGGAGCATGTGCCTCTGTGGCATGGTGGGATATCTTTTGGGTATATGCTCAGGAGTGGTATAGCTGGGTCTTCAGGTAGGTCTATTTCCAATTTTCTTTTCTTTTTTTTTTTCAATATAAACGTTTATTGGATATTTTCTTTATTTATGTTTAAAATGTTATCCCCTTTCCCAGTTTCCCCCCCCTCCCAGAAGCCTCCTTATCCCTCCCATTCCCCTTCCCCCTGCTTCTATGAGTGTGTTCCTCCACCCACCCACCCACTCCTGCCTCCCTGCCTTTAATTCCCCTATACTGGGGCATCCATCCAGCCTTCATAGGACCAAGGACCTCTCTTCCCTTTGATGCCTGACAAGGCCATCCTCTGCTACATATGTAGCTGGAGCCATGTGTACTCCTTGGTTGGTGGCTTAGTCCCTGGGAGCTCTGGGGGTCTGGTTGGTTGATATTGTTGTTCTTCCTATGGGGTTGCAAACCCCTTCAGCTCCTTCAGTCCTTTCTCTAACTCTTCCAGTCCAATGGTTGACTGCAGGCATCCACCTCTGTATTTGTAAGCCTCTGGCAGGGCCTCTCAGGAGACAGCTATATCAGGCTCCTTTCAGCAAGCATTTCTTGGTATCCACAATAGTGTCAGGGTTTGGTGACTGTATATGGAATGAATCCCCAGGTGGGACAGTCTCTGGATGGCCTTTCCTTCATTCTCTGCTGTACATTTTGTCTCCACATTTGCTCTCGTGAGTATTTTTGTTCCCTATTCTATGAAGGACCGAAGCACCCACACTTTGATCTTCCTTCTTCTTGAGCTTCATGTGGTCTGTGAATTGTATCTTGGGTATTCGGAGCTTTTGGGCTAATATCCACTTATCAGTGAGTGCATACTTTTGTGATTGGGTTACTTCAATCTGGATGATATTTTCTAGTTCTATCCATTTGCCCAAGAATTTCATGAATTCATCATTTTTAATAACTAAGTAGTACTCCATTGTGTAAATGTGCCGCCAGACTGACTTCTAGAGTGGTTGAACCACCTTGCAATCCCACCAGCAGTGGAGGAGTGTTCCTCTTTCTCTACATCCTCACCAGCATCTGCTGTCATCTGAGTTTTTGATCTTAGCCATTCTGACTGGTGTGAGATGGAATCTCAGGGTTGTTTTGATTTGCATTTCCCTGATGACTAAGGATGTTGAATATTTCTTTAGGTGCTTCTCAGCCCTTTGAATTTCCTCAGTTGAGAATTCTCTGTTTAGCTCTCTTCCCCATATTTTTTTAAAAAATATAAGGTTATTTGATTCTCTTAAGTCTAACTTCTTAAGCTCTTTGTATATATTGGATATTAGCCCTCTATCTCATATAGGATTAGTAAAGGTCTTTTCCCAATCTGTTGGTTGCCATTTTGTCCTATTGACTGTGTCCTTTGCCTTACAGAAGCTTTGCAATTTTATGAGGTTCCATCTGTCTATTCTTGATCTTAGAGCATAATGGCTACTCCAGCTTTTTTCTTGGGACCATTTGCTTGAAAAAATTGTTTTCCAACCTTTTACTCTGAGGTAATTCTGTCTTTGTCACTGGGGTGCGTTTTCTGTATGCAGCAAAATGCTGGGTCCTGTTTACATATCCAGTCTGTTAGTCTATGGCTTTTTATTGGGGAATTGAGTCCACTGGTGTTAAGAGATATTAAGGAATAGTGGTTGTTACTTCCTGTTATTTTTGTTGTTAGAAGTGGAATTGTGTTTGTGTGTCTATCTTCTTTTGGGTTTGTTGAAAGATTACTTTCTTGCTTTTTCTAGGGTGTAGTTTCCCTCCTTGTGTTGGTGTTTTCCATCTATTATCCTTTGTAGGGCTGGATTTGTAGAAAAATATTGTGTAAATTTGGTTTTGTCATGGAATATCTTGGTTTCATCATCTATGATTATTGAGAGTTTTGCTTGGTATAGCAGCCTGGGCTGGCATTTGTGTTCTCTTAGGGTCTGTATGAGATCTGCCCAGGATCTTCTGGCTTTCATAGTCTCTGTTGAAAAGTCTGGTGTAATTCTGATAGGGCTGCCTTTATATGTTACTTGATCTTTTTCCCTTAATGCTTTTAATGTTCTTTCTTTGTTTCCTCTTCTCATTGTGCCCTGGATTTCCTGGATGTTTTGTGTTAGGAGCTTTTTGCATTTTCTTTGACTGTTGTGTCAATGTTTTCTATGGTATCTACTGCACCTGAGATTCTCTCTTATATCTCTTGAATTCTGTTGGTGATGCTTGCATCTCTGACTCCTGATCTCTTTCCTAGGTTTTCTAAGTCCTGAGTTATCTCTCTTTGTGATTTCTTTATTGTTTCTATTTCCATTTTTAGATCCTGGATGGTTTTGTTCATTTCCTTTGTCTGTTTGATGTGTTTTCCTGTAATTCTTTAAGGGATTTTTGTGTTTCCTCTTTAAGGGCTTCTACCTGTTTACCTGTGCTCTCCTGTATTTCTTTAAGGGGGTTATTTACTTTCTTCTTAAAGTCCTCTACATCATCATAAGTGATTTTAGATCCAAATCTTGCTTTTCCGGTGTGATGGTATATCCAGGACTTGCTATGGTGGGAGAATTGGGTTCTGATGATGCCAAGTAACCTTGATTTCTGTTGCTTATGTTCTTATGATTGCCTCCTACTACCTGGTTATCTCTAGTGCTACCTGCCTTCCCTATATCTGACTGGAGCCTGTCCTTCCTGTGATCCTGGTTGTGTCAGAACTCCTCAGAGTCTAGCTGTCTCTGGGATCTTGTGATCTTGAGATCCTGGGTGTGTCAGAGCTCCTGGGAGTCAAGCTGCCTCTGGGATTCTGAGATCCTGGTATGACCAAGCTCCTGGGATCCTGGGCGTGTTAGAGCATCCGGGAATGGAGCTTCCTCTGGGTGTTGTGGGACTGACTGTGGAGTTTGCACCCAAGGTCTGCTCAGGGCACCGGCCCAGACCAGAAGGAGACTGTGCCACTGGTCCGGTGTGGTTCCTGGTCCCTGGATCCTGCCCAGTTACTCCCAGTGTTGGAACAGATGTTGTGTCCTCCTCACCTCTGATCCTATGATCCTGGGCGTGATAGAGCACCTGGGAGTGGAGCTTCCTCTGGGTGTTGTGGGACCGCTATTTATAATTTTCTAAGGAACCTCCAGATTGATTTCCAGAGTGGTGGTACCAGTTTGCAATCCCACCAGCAATGAAGGAGTGTTCCTCTTTCTTCACATTCTCCCCAACATGTGCTGTCACCTGAGTTTTTGATCTTAGCCATTCTGATTAGTGTAAGGTGTAAAATAAAATATTTTTAAAATTTACAAAAAGAGTACATTAATATAAGATCTCTTAATAGGTACGAAAATGGCTGTGCTTATTTCCACGAGGAGGAGCGGGATGGACTTGCTAAGATCTGTAGGCTTGCCATTCACTCTCGCTATGAAGACTTTGCAGTGCATGGATTCAACGTGTTGTATAACAAAAAGCCTGTGATCTACCTTAGTGCTGCTGCTAGACCTGGCTTGGGCCGGTACCTTTGCAGTCAGGTAAGGTAAAGAGAGCTGTTTAACAAACACCTCCCATTTTTGTCATGTGTATGTGTGTATGCATGTTTTTATATGTCTGTGTCAGTAGGTACATGTGTGTTCATGGAGGCCCAGGGTTGATGTCAGGAGTCATCCTCAAATAGTCTTTCATCTCATTCATTGAGTCTCTTAGTGAAACCCAGAGCTTACTCTGGGATTCTCCGGTCTCTGCCTTCCAGGACTGGAATTACAAGTGGATGACTGATCCCACCTGGCATTTACATAGATTTCTGGGGATCCAGACTGTAGTCCTTACACTTGCATAACAATGCTTGGCCTCTCAGCCGTCTCCCTGGTCCCAAAGATAGAGACATGCTATGTTACTTTATCTCTCTCTCTCTCTCTCTCTCTCTCTCTCTCTCTGTGTGTGTGTGTGTGTGCACGTGTGCACGCCTGCATGTCTGTATCTGTACCACATTTATGCAGGTTGCCACAGTGACCAGAAGAGGGTGTAATATGCCCTGGAATTGGTGTACAGGTGATTGTAAACATCTCAGTATGGCTGTCAGGAACCAAACTTAGATCAACAAGCGGTTTCTACACTTGAGCCATCTCTCCAGCCCCCAAAGATAGATATTTTAAAGAAACTGTATCATGTGGTTTGTTTTTTATTTGTATTGCTAGAGCTCAAACTCAAGGCTTCACATATGCTAAGCAGGGGCTCCACACACTCAGCTGCACTATAGCCCCAATGCTGTGTCTTTTAAATTTTTCTTAAACACATTTTACTTACATATGCATGTCTGTGAAGGTATGCTACATTTGTGCAGGAGTCTGTGGATGCCTGGAGCTGTGGCAGTGTGTAAGCCACCTGATATGGGGTGCTAGGAACCAAACACAGATCTTCAATGAGTATTTCTAACCACTGAGCCATCTCTCAAACCCCTGTTCTTTAAACATATAAAGCACATAGATTCATTTCTCTAGCTGCTGTTTGTGTCGAGTTGACAAAAAGATCTCTTTCTATGCTTTTTTGTTAGTATACAAACAGTACAGCACTGTGGGCTGGTAGAATGATTCAGTGCATAGAAGCACTTGGTTGCATGAGCCTGACGGCCCAGCATGAGATGGCTATGGGGACAGGAGAATTGTAGAGAGGCTGACAGGCCAATTAACATGTATGTAATATGACAAAAAACAGGAAAGAGAAGTAATGTCTCAGCGGGCTTGTTGGTGGTACAACCATTCTAGAGCTTGGAAAGTCGGGGGCAGAGGACTGCCCAGATGTGAACCACCACACCTGACTAATTTTTCATATGAGGTCTTATGAGTGTAGCCCAGGCTGGTGTCAAACTCACTTTGTAGCTCAGGATGCCTCTGAGCTAGCCATCCTCTTTCCTTAAGACTCTTAAGCACTAGGATTTTAGGCTTTTGGAACCAGACCCAGATTACTTTTGAAGTGGATTTTTATTTTGCTTTGTTTTTTAAGTATTTTAAGGAAGAGATAAAGTGTAGCTCAGTCGCAGAGCACTTGGCCTAGCATCTGTAAGGCCCTAGGTTCAATCCCTGGCACTGCCAAAGGAAAGGATACTATAAAAAGCCTTTTCTAGAGGAAGTGTGTGGATGAAGCACTCATTGCATTTTTTAACGCTGCCATCTGTTCATAGTTCCTAAAACTACAAGCTCCCTGTGCTTTGAAACTAAACATTAAGAATTTAATATTATGAAATTAATTTGACAACTTTTCTCCATTCATGGCATTGACTTTGCTTCTTTTAAGCAATATTCTTCTGATAATCTAAACTTCTTATGTTTTAGGGGTAAAAGGACCCATAAATAATGTAATGTTCTCTGAGTGATTGAGGGAAGAATCCCGTATAACCCTCCTCACCTCAGAATGCAGTGGACTTTGTTTTTTTCGGGGGGGGGGGAGCATATTATATAGACTATGTTCTTTAGAGATTGTGTCCTCCTACAAATCATTTGTTAAGTCACCTTTTGGAGTGAGAGTTTAACTTTCCAAATGTCCTTTAATACATATTTATAAAACTTGAGATCTTGAGGGGAGAGACTTTTCTTTTCTTTTTTATTCTTAAAGGCAAAGTCCTGCTGACTTCATACGTGTGATCCTCCAGGCTCAGTAATAAGATAACACACATACACCATTATAGCTCCCACTAAGATCTCTGTTTTTAAAGAATAGTTTGTGGTTTGTCTCCATTGCTCAATCTCTCACAGTCATAAGTAAACAGTGTGTTTCTTGCAGCTTGGCTTGCCCTTCCCCTGCCTATGCCGTGTGCCCTGTAACACTATGTTTGGATCCCAGCATCAGATGGTGAGTTCTCCGTTTGGTTAGATGGCAGTATAGAATTGCATTTGCGCCCATGTCTTTCTTATATCTGACACTCTGTCTGCTGGCTTCCAGATGGCTATTAGCTTACCAGTTTATTGCTTCATTCCTCTCATTGTGCTGCTGTGTATTTGAGTGAAGGCCAGCTTTGTAGCTCTAAGGGTACTTTGTATTACCTCATCATCTGCTTCTTTTGGAGTAGTGGGAGGAAGATTGTTTGGTTCTAGGGCCCCTCGTATCCAAGTACATACTCTTCCCCAGCCCTGTCGTCCTCGTGCATCCAAAGTAAGCATGAGAAATTTGTTCAGACTCAGAGCTTTAGCTAGCTATCACTGCTATCTGAGTTTATGAATGGGCATATTCTTTTGTTTTTTGTTGTGTTGAGACAAGGTCTTCCTGGGATGCCAGGCTGGCTTGAGAACTACAGTGTGAATGAGCAGATTTGAAATGAAGTCCTTCATTGTAGTCTTAGGGTTGAATTGTGATAAGCTTTTACGTATGCAAGAGGTAAATATCTTGATACTGAAGCAGGAAGGAAGGGGAAAACTCCAGGATTCGCATTTCTATTTTCAAAATAGTTTTCTTGTCTGTGGGGGAAAGAGAAATTATTTTATTTTAATGTAAATGTTTTGTTTGTTTAGTTTTCGTTTTCAAGACAGGGCTTCTCTTGGTACATTTGACTGTCCTGTAACTTACTCTGTAGACCAGGCTGACCTTGAACTCACAGAGATCCGCCTGCCTCTGCCTCCTGAGTGCTGGGATTAAAGGTGTGTGCCTCTGCCACCAGTGCCCAGCTAAATGTAAATGTTTAAAACTAGAAATATTGATCTTACATATGAACAGCTTTTACCTTTGATCTCTTCTAATATTTCTAACTAGTCTATTAGGAAAATGAATTTTGTCATCTGTGATTATGGAAAGTAAAATTGTTAATAAAAATTTATTTGAATAGTGTGAAGTTTCTGTAGGAGGAATACTTTAATATTAATAATTTAATATTAATACATAGGAGAAAAATAACTCAATGATACCAAAGAGAGAAAAATCTCTTCTTGAAAAGGTTGTAAATGTATTTCAAATGAACATTTAATAATATTATAGAAGTAGTTTTTATTTTGTTATTTTATATATATGACCCTGCCTAAAATAAAATAATAAAAGTTCAGAACTCTAATTTTCTAAAATGCTTCTAATATGCATTTTGTCCAGGTAGCATACAGTGGCTTTAAAATACTTTTCTTACATGTATTAATAAAACTAAATAGATTTTAATGTTTTAAGTCTGAAGTTCAAGAATAAATAGTTATTCTAACATGAAAAAATTGATTTGAGTTATAATTTGAGTCATCTGTGCTTTTAGAATTCACAATTTTTCACTGGGTGTTAGCTTAGGTCTCAGTAGTGCTTCCTAGTATGCACAAAGCCCTGGGTTTGATCCAGAGCATCACATAAAACCAAACACGTGTACACCTTTAGGAGGTGGAAGCAGGAATCAAAACTTCAAAGCCAGCCTAGGCCTTAGGAGACTGGTAGGTGAATTGGGGAGTAGGTTAATTGGTAAAGTGCTTTCCAAGAAAACATGAGCCCCAGAACTCACATGTAAAAAAATCACTAATATTATAGTTTCAGTTTTTAAAAATAAGGAATTCAGCTGGGCATGGTGGCATTTATTCTTAATCCTAGCACTTGAGCAGTAGAGAAGGTGGATCTCCATAAATTCAAAGCCAGCCTGGTCTACATAGCAAGTTTCAGGCCAGCCAGAGTTACAGGATGAGACACTGTCTCAAAACAACAACAAAAAACAGATTTTGGGCCAGGCATAGTGTCTCAGGCTTGTAATCCCACTGCTGGGGAGATGAAGTCAGGTTAATCTATGGGCCTTGCTGTATAGCCAGCATAGCCTTATCAGCAAGCTCCAGGTCAATGAGAGACTCTGTCTCAAAAAACAAGCTAACTGGCTCTTAAGGAACAACCCTGAGGTGGACCTTTGACCTTCATGCACCTATGTGTTCTAGTAACCATATGTACACACACATTCGTAATAGTTGTAATTTTTCAGTGTATACCTTTATAGTGGTTGTCTCATTTTTCTGTGGTTTGTTTGTTTGCTGGTCCTAGGACATTGCCTTTCTCGAGAAACTGATCAAAGATGACATAGAAAAAGGAAGACTGCCCTTGCTGCTTGTTGCAAATGCTGGTAGGTATCATAATCTAGTATGTACAAGGACACTGAGTACTTGGCCTACGAGGTAGGGTCTTGTTTGTGTGGTTTTGTCAAGATGGAGTCTCAGTTCTATAACTAAGGCTGGCCTGGAAAAGGTCCTCCTGCCTTGGCCTTGTAAGTACATTTGGGAGGCAGGGACAGGCAGATTTCTGGGAGTTCAAGAGGTTGGTCTACAGAGCTAGTTCCAGAATAGCCAAGGCAGCATAGAGAAACCTTATCTAAAAATACCAAACCAAACCAAAATATGAAAATGGGGCAAGATGGCTTAGCAGATAAAGGTGCTTACTGCCTGATGATAAATACCTGACAACCCAGAGTTCAATTTCCTAAACTCATATAAAGGTGAAAAGAAAGAATCAACTCCACAAAGTTATCCTCTGACTTCTACATCAGTGCCATGGCATGTGTGCACATACACATCTCACATGCTTATTATACACAGGCTAATAAATTAAGAATACTTAATGAATAAATTTAGCAAAAATATGTTTAATATCTATGCACTGAAAAGTACAGACAGCATATTCCTGAAAGAAGTTTAAGAAGGCCCAAATGTACTATAGCATACATGTTAGAAACTTGATGTCACTAAGTCATTTCTTCCTGAACAAGCCCTGTCATAATCTCTGCATAATGAGTTCCAGGCTAGCCAAGGCTATATAGCAACATCTTACTCAAAACAAAACCAAAAGAAAGGAAGGAAGGAAAGAAGGAAGGACAGGCAGACTTGATTTGGAGCATCACTCAGCACAGCCTGGGTTCATCAAGTCCTGGGTTCAGGCCCCAGCAAGAAGAAGCTTTTGCTATTTGAGAAGACCCCATTGAGCTGGGTATGGTGGCTCATGTCTTTAATCCAAGCACTAGCAGTGCAGAGGCATGTGGATCTTTGTACATTTAAAGCCAGCCTGGTCTACACAACAGAGCTATATAATAGATTCTATCTGAAACAAACAAAAGCAAAAGCCCTATTAAGAAGTGAAAAGCAAGCCATAGGCTGGGAAAAGTATTTGCAAAACACTTTTTTTCTGGCAAAGGATTTATATCTAAAATATGTAACGTTCTGTTTCAATTCAGTAGTTAAGGTGACAGCTTTAAAATGAACAGCATTTGGATGGATAATTTACCATATGGGTATATAAATACTTTAAAAATATTTAATGTCATTATTATTAGAACAATACAGTTTAGTGCCATATGTTGGTATACATTTAGATCATAGCTTCTAATCCCAGCACTTCAGAGGCTAATGACTGAGGACCAACAGTCAAGGTCAGTCTGGAGAAACCATAGTGAGGTCTGGGATATAGCTCAGTTGGTAATGGTACTCACTTAGTGTGTACAAAGCTCTGAGTTTGATCCTTTAGTCTACGTGAAGCAAATATGGGCAGCACATGTCAGTGAGTCTAGCACTCTGGGCCACAGGTTTGAAATTCAAGATTGGTTAAGATGAATAGTGAGTTCAGGGCCAGGCAGTGATAAAAATATAAAATAAGAAAACCACAATGAGCGCTCAAGATCTAGTACAGTCTTTGTTTGTCTGCTATGCCTAAGACCTGGCTCCAGTTCCACTGCTGAGGAAAAAGGTGCCTAATGCTTACAGGGGTCACAGCAGCTACATACATTCCTGGTAGGGTGTTGTGTGACAAAGGTTACCCCAGATAGGGATCCCACTAAAGACAAAAGTACAGATGCCACTCAAGTCAAACTTGGTGAACTGTGAATTTTATTGGGGTTAACTTAAAGCAGCAGAAATTACTCAAAGACAGCTGCAACACCAAAACCCACCCCAGCATGGATGACAGCTAACAACGCTGGAAACCTGGAGCACACTGCACAGCCTGCAGGTAGCTCAGTAGGTTGGAGTTGTTACAGGTCTGGGATCATTCAGAGATTGACCATGACCATGGATAAATTTTAATAAGAAGAGGTTTTATTAAATACTGCCATCATGGTATCAGGACTGCAACTAAGAGCACTCCCAAGATGCAGCAGCCAGCCATATCAGCCCAGGGCTTATAAAGACAAACTCCATAACATTACATGCGTTCTGCCAATGTGCAGACAGGTCTTACTTTAACATATCTTACAGTTGTCCTAGTCGTCTTTTTTAGCGGAGTAAGCGAGTTTGATTACAAAAGCAGAAATAGCAGTTAGCTAGCCTTATGAGCTGTTATCTTGCAAGAACGGCAGATTTTTACAAGATCAGTCAATTTAAGAATAGTTTTCAACAGCTAGGGAAAAAGCATGGGCTGTTAGGAAGCAGCCTATAGACGCTAGGGACTTACATGTTAGAGGCATTTTTGCCTTTTGGTCTCAAGCATAGTAAGTCTAAACTTTAAATGCAATTTTAATCATCACAGGAGTGTCCTTTCTAGATTCCTCAGTTGGGATAAACCTCTTCCAGGCAGCCCCACTGGTCTCAGAGTTGTCTTTGCTGATTTGCTTGTCTAAATCTTCTTTGCAGCTTGGCTCTGCTCTTCTGAGAGGGTCTCTTAGCTTTTATTGTTAACTCTGGCAGGGATGGGCCTAGTGAATCTGGTCAGTTTCAGAGACTTCCTGAAGCTCTTCTGAGTTGTTCACCTTTCTGCTTAAGGAGCTTCCCTGGAGGGTGGAGTGTTTCTTAGAGGAGACTGTTATACAGTATAGGGATACAAAATGTTGCAGCCATTCAGTAAACTTGAACAGTTCCTCAGAGAGCCAAGTGCAAATCCTGTACTCCACTCATCCCAGTACTGTAGTTTATCAAGGAGAAATGAAACAATCTCCACCCAAAGATTTCTATGCATGTGTTTGTTCATTGACAAAATAACTTGAGTGTTCTTCACATGGTGAATGAATACGCAAATTAGGGCATTTGCCTACAGTAGAACACTAGTCAGTAAGTACAAAAAAGTGCTGGCACCCACCTCAGTGTAGTGGAGTTTCAAAGGCATGCTGATGTACAAAGAATTGCATTGGCTTGACACCCTAGGACAGACAAGACTTGAGTGACAGGAACAGATAAGAGATTGTTGGGTCGTGAGTTAGGGAGGAGAGCAGCTACAGTGAGGAGGGAGAGCTTTTAAGGTAACAGAATCAATAGTGATTGTGACATTAGTTACACACTATATACATGTATCAGCACTCATAGAACTAGATACTTATGTGAATGGGGTGTTTTAGCAGGTAAATTATATTTTAATCAAGTGGTTTGTCTACAAAAAGAGAACCATTGCTTCCTGCCTGACTCACCTTATTCCATGTTTAGAAAGAAACAGAAATTGACCCATATTCAGTCACTTGATAGACTTAGAGATTACGTTTAGCATGTAACTGAGTGACCTCCCATTGTGACCTATATTTATTTATTCCCTGAATACATGCCTCAGAAACCAAGTATAAAATTACTCCAGTAGTGGTGCAGTCATTAAACACAGCCCTGTACTTTCATCTGGATAGAAGTATTACAGTCAAGTATTACTTAATTCAGTAACCTAAATGTGTGGTATACATTCCTGTAATCCCAGCAGTTGAGGCAGAGGCAGGCAGATCTCTATAATTTTGAGGCCCGTGTGGTCTATGTAGCAAGCACCAGGATAGCCAGGACTACACAGACCCTGTCTCAAAAAAAAAAAAAAAAAAAACAGAATCAAAAAGGTTATTTTTTAAAATTTGGGATATGTCAAGCATTGTGTGAGTTTGCAGTCAGCTTGATATATATACAGTTGTAGTTCTAGGCAGGGCTACATAGTAAGACCCTGTGTGTATGTGGGGGGGAAGGGGGTGCCTGTAAGCATTGTTCCTTGGGCATGATCTACTTTGTTTTATTTAGACCAGGTCTCTCACTGGCCTTGCCAGGTAATGCTAGGCTGCCTGGTCAGCAGAGCCCAGGGGTCTTGCCTATCTCTGCTTCCTACTGGGATTACTATGTGCTGCCATCATGCCTGGCTTTTTAACATGAGTTCTGAGGATTGAACTTAAGTTTTCATGCTTGTGGGACAAGCATTTGCCTAATGATCTCCCTAGTCCTCATCCCCTTTTGAGACAAAAGTCTCATGACCTTGAACTTTTGGTTTTAGTGTTAGGATTACAAGCATGTGCCATCATGCTTACTTTATGTGGTACTGGGTGATAGCTTTTTCTCTCCCTTGATGATGAAGATATAGACCTGATTAGACTAGATTAAAAGAAGATAAAGGCGGGTTTATTTGGGGGCAGCTCTTACGTGGGTTCATGGATCTCAAAGGTGGAGATCAGTGAAGTCACATATCTAGGCTAAAGCAAAGGGGTTTTATAGAGCTTAGGCAAGGCTTAGTGATGTGTCAGCTAGGAGCTGGAATTGTGCCTATACATGGTCAAAACTGAGCCCTGGGTGGGCCCTCTTGAGTATGTTGCCGGAAACTTAGAGTCAAGGAGTGATAACATGTCAGCCAGGAGTTTTCTCTGAGGAGTAGGGGAATGTTTTTTGTGTGTGGGAGGGGTTGGAGAAAGGAGGGCAGGTGGGGTTTCCTAGCTTGTGTGGGGGATGAGCAGGCATTCCAGAGTAACAGTGGACATCTATCTAATCTAGAGTCCCTATATGCTAGGTAAACACTCTACCAACTCAAGACACATTGCCAACCTACATAACCTTTTTTTAAAAGTTGTGTTTGTTCTGGCCATGGTGAGGATGTAGACGTTTTACTAGTTGGGATTTTGCTAATTGAAAATTTAGGGCATTTGGGGAAATACATGACTCTGTGTTTTACTTAAGTTGAAAAAGGATGTCTCCAGCAAAGTTTATAGTGCAAATTACTAAGGGATGAGCTCCAAGACTTTGACATATTTAAGTAGTCTTCAAAATATATGTTTTATGATAGCAACCTGTGTGGTAAAAATACAAACTCATGTCATATATTCTTTTTATAAAGGTGATACCTAAGTTAAAAAGCTAAAGATGTAGAGATAAAAACAGTAAGAAAATATATCTTGAGCAAATGTCAATACTTTTGTCTTGAGCAAATGTACTATACCTAAAGTAGTAAGTATAAAATAGTTCACATCGACAAGACATAATCTGAAAGGGAAAAATCATAAATGTTTGGACAGCTGGGCAGTGGTGGCGCACGCCTTTAATCCCAGCACTCAGGAGGCAGAGGCGGGTGGATTTCTGAGTTCGAGGCCAGCCTGGTCTACAGAGTGAATTCCAGGACAGCCAGGGCTACACAGAGAAACCCTGTCTTGAAAAACCAAAACCAAACCAAAAAGAAAACCACAAATGTTTATGGACAAAACTTGGAGGTTTCTAAAGAGAGTGCTGATAGAATGTAGCATAGATCAACAGTCCCACAGTCTTGATGGCAGTGAGTAAGAAGTCAATATATGGTTTCAGTACAAAATTGGGCACTTACAAAAGAGGAGACATATTCTTCAAACCGTACACAAATCAACTAGCAACTGTTGATTTTAAGTCAACCCACAAGGAAGATTTTGAAGTGGGTACACACTGCTGCTTCCATCCTGTTGAAATGCTGTGTGGAAGCTCCCCCTGTGAAGACTCAGAAGGCAGGGAGTTGCTTTTTAATTTCCCTGTTTATTTTACTTAGGAACTGCAGCAGTTGGACACACAGACAAAATTGGACGTTTGAAGGAACTCTGTGAGCAGTATGGCATTTGGCTTCATGTGGAAGGGTAAGTAGACAACAAGGTTGGTCAGTTCCATGTTGGTCCTTATGAATGGATATCAGACCAACACAGTGACATTTATCATTAACAATTTGGATTACAGATGACAAAATCATCCAAACTGGCTAAAGCAAAAGATTTAATTGCTTTATATAACTGAGAAGACCCTTGCTAGGAATGGCTTAAGACACACTGTCAACCAGGATTTCATAAGTTCCTCTCCACTTGCTTCTTTAATCCTGATCACTTGGCTTGATTTCCTGTGTTTTGGCTCATGGAGAGACATTTCCTATTATGGTAAAAAGTTAACTGCAGAAATCCTAGCTCTTTCCAGCTTCATGTTCCACGAGTTCCTCTGGTAGCTGAGGTTATTTGGACACTTCTGAAGTGGATGAGGGAGTCCACCTGAGCTGATAGTTTAATAAAGGTAATAGGGTGGTTAGACGGAAGGCCCTGGAGTGTCTTTAGAGAGAAGAGGAGCAGGTTCAGGGCAGCTAGATGCCCATGTCACCACATTATCCAAGATAAGGGTCATTTTCTATAAAAAGGAAGAGTAACCATGAAAGATAACAAAATAGTGAGGGCATTGTCCTAAGTACGCAGGGACAGCCCCTAAAGCATGTTTTTCTTAGAAGTTCATTTTGGAGCCAAAAGTTCATTTTGGGGCTGCCTTTGATCCCAGCACTCGGGAGGCAGAGGCAGGTGGATTTCTGAGTTTGAGGCCAGCCTGGTCTACAGAGTGAGTTCCCTGTCTCGAAACCCTGTCTCAAAAAACCAAAAAAAAAAAAAAAAAGTTCATTTTGAAGCTTTCTATAACTCCCATCTTTGGCTTTAATAAATGCTAATTAAACAAAAGGCATAGGCGAAGAGATGTTCATCTATCACCTTATGACAGCACAGTTTTTGTTTTTGTTTCTGTTTTTTTTTTTTTTTGTTTTTTTTTGTAGCATGCCTGCTTAGGGAACAAGTAACATTTAAGTAATTGGTTCTTACACTGGTGCTTTTTCTTCCAGTGTGAATCTGGCAACATTGGCTCTAGGTTATGTCTCCTCGTCTGTGCTGGTATGTTGTTGGTTTATTGAATATTGGTGGTGGTAAGAAGGATACCTCTGTTCAGTTCATTCTGGTTTTCCATAGTTCTCATGACTAGAGGAGGGACTGTGTTTTATGTCGTCTGGTTACCTAATGAACAAAGCTCTCTTTTTGGTAGGCTGCAACCAAATGCGATAGCATGACACTGACTCCTGGCCTGTGGCTAGGTTTGCCAGCTGTTCCTGCAGTGACACTCTACAAACATGACGATCCTGCCTTGGTGAGCTGACTGTCACTAGGGAATGAATGATAGTTATAATTGCCTTCTGGGATAGAACTTAGAGAAATAAAGGAATTTTTTTTTTCTAAATTCTACTTCTGTTGCCTTTCTTAAATTACTTTCTTGGGGACAAATATATAAAATAATAGGTTTCATGCATATAAATTGTACCTTGCTCAGACCCTCTAGTACCACCTCTTTTTAAAGTGGACAAGTGGCACATTACCAGTAATCCCAGTACTCAGAAGGCCAAGGCAATAGAATCTCAAGTTTAAGGCTATCTTGGGCATAGTGAGACCCTGTCTCAAAAATAAAATCAAACAAACAGTTGGTGGAGCTGAAGCTCCATTGGTAGAGAGTGCTTGCCTAGCATGCTTGAAGCCCTGCTTTCCATCCTCAGCACCACATAAAATGGGTGTGGTAGACCATGCCTGATATCCTAGCACTTAGGAGATGCAGCCAGGAGGATCAGGAGGTCCTAGGATACATTTGGGGGTGGGTGAGGAGGTGGGGAAGTACTCAGACCACAACACACATGTGGAGGTGTTTGTGAGAGTCTCTTCCCCACCTTTCCCTGGGTTCCAGTGATGGAACTCACGAGTGCCTTTGCCCGCTGAACTATCTCATTGGCCAGGATGCCATACTTAACTACCTCATTGGCCAGGACGCCATACTTAAAGCCTTTTACTTATGCCCTCTCTCTGCTTCCCTATGCATATGAAAGATTTTTTGTGGCATTTTATGACCAATTTTCTTTCTTTTGTTTGATTACTTAATAATGGTCATTTGTGAGTTTTTAGGGTCTTATATAAAGTTTTTGTTAATAGACAACATCTTTTTACATATCAGATTTATGAATTAAATTATTTTCAGAGACTAGGTTCCCAAAAGTAGAATTGTCATTTAAGACACTGACCCATATTTTCAGTACAGGTTGTAACATAATATCTTAATTGTTTAAGCCATGAATTGTGGGTTTTTTCATAGATGTGTTAGTGATAGGTGCATGCAAAGTAAATGTTCAATGATTACTGCTTAAACAGTTGATATCTTGCTTAGTTGAAAATGGCCAACAATTTTAAAGATGCTCATAGTAACTTGTCAAGGTACTGCCTCCTAAATGCCTAAGAACTGTGTGCGGCTCTGGAACTTAGTTCATCTGCAGTCTCACCTGGAGTAGCTCTGTCTCTCCTCACTTGTGAATCCTCCATGAACACAGCTAGATCTTTGAGCTAAGCTCATTTAGGGTACTAGTTTTGAAAGGATAATGTAAGCCAAGCATCCAGCACAGCATCTGACAGATTCTGTGTGTACTAGAATGACTAGTCAGTGCTGACATCCCAGCAGCCCTGAGTGCACCTGTCTGGTCTCTTTTAGACACTAGTTGCTGGTCTTACATCAAATAAGCCTGCAGACAAACTCCGAGCCCTGCCACTGTGGTTGTCTCTACAATACTTGGGACTCGATGGCATTGTGGAGAGAATAAAGCATGCTTGTCAGCTGGTGAGTAAAACATTAAAAGAATTATAGATATTCCTCCACAAAAGCAGAGACATGAGTATCTTTTACTTTTGATATCCTCTGTCCAGAATGAGAAAAGTCATGAGGTGACTTTCAGGAAAAGAGATGGTGCATAATATTGCTCTTGACTGACTGGCTTCCAGGGGAAGGGGATACAGAAATTGAAAATTCAGTGTAGAGGCCTAGCATGGTGACCCACGCCTTTCTTTATTCCCATTGGGAAGGCAGAGGTAGACAGATCTCTGAGATTGAGGCCAGCCTGTTCTACATAGTGAGCTCCAGGACAGCCAGGACTGCAGAGAGACACTGTCTCAAAACAAAAAACCGGACCAAACAAACCAAAAATAAAAGGAGGATGGGGCTAGGTAAGGGGGAAAAAAGAAAACTCAGTGTGAGTGTCATGGGTTTTTATATATGGGTGCGTATTTGAAAATCCCACTCCATTATACCCACCCAACTTTGTCTGTCTGTTCTGTTGTTGTTATTTACCTGTCAATCCCATTAATGCTGCCAATATATTCTTAGGTGTGCAGCCATCACGGAAACATGCTAGAGGCCACACCTTAAAGAAACAACCTCTCTCAGCAGCTACCAGTTACCAGTAGCTCTGCACTCTGCTAAAGGACACGCGGTTTTTGTTTGTTTGTTTGTTTAAGACTTATGTGTATGAGTGTTTAACCTGCATTGTATGCCTGTGTTCCATGTGCATGCCTGATTATTAAAACCATAAATTGTGTTGTAGATGTTGTAGGCGTGGTTGGCTGCTATAACAAAATACTTTGGACTGCGTAATTTATGAGTAACTAAAACTATGTGGCTTACATTGTAGATGCTCTAACCTGAGGTCAGGATATCAGTAGAGTCAATGTCTGGTGAAGGCCTTAATGGCACCATCTTTGTATTCTTACCTGGGAACAGGGGAAGCAATCCCTCCATCCTCTCTTTATATGCATGTTCACAGATCCCTTTTAGTGAATGTTAGTGAATCCTTTAATCACTTCCAAAGGCTGAACCTATTAATATCATTGTTTAGGATATTAGGTTTCAGCATAGGAATTTTGGACAGATACATAGATTGAGCACCTTACCTTTTTAAAAACCAAAAACTTAAAAAAAACAAAAAACAAAAAAAACAAGCTAGGTGTGTAGCTCAGGTCTGTTTTCTAACCACTTGAGAAGCAGGCAGAGGCAGGAAGATCAAGCGTTCAAGGCCAGCTTTAACAACAAAGAAGAGAGGTTGGGTTTGAGTATGCTTATGAGTGACTGTAGTCCCGGCTTTCCTGAGGTAGGGGCGGGAAATTCAGGAAGGAGTTCAAGGCCAGGCTCACTACATATTGAGTTTGAGAGGACATCCTAGATTACATGAGAAACTAGGAGTCATATTTATGTAGTTTGAGCATTGATCCTTACGTCAGTTTAAAAGCATGATGTCATCTTTTGACACCTTCGTTTATCACCTGTGATATAGGATAATAATTAGGGTTGTTATAAAGACTGAGTTTATGTTAAACTATTAAGTAGTGCCTGGCTACATAAATTATTCAAATATGTGTACATCTTTGTTTTAAATATACTCTTGGGCTTCAGTTGTAGATCAGTAGGAAAGCTCTGAACATCATTTCCTCTACTCCCTGAGTTAGGGACTATAATGATTCTCACATTAGTGATGAGGGATATTGGGTTGACACTGTATAGTAACAGTAATGGTGCCCATCCTCATGAGTTGGCATACCTTGTGCCTTTACTTGCTGGCCCTACATGTGAAAGAACAAAATCTATTTGCAGATGTTGAGTTGTCAAAATTAGAACTCACACTTCGTAATGACCAACTTTCTCATGCCTTGCCTGAGGAACTTATTTGCATATTACCAAAACCCTCATGCAATTTGCTAATATATTATGTCAGTCTAGTAAGGTTGTATACTTTTTTGTTAACATTTTAGAGTCAACGGTTGCAAGAAAGTTTGAAGAAAATGGACCACATCAAAATCTTGGTATAGTATATAATTTTCTCTACTTTTGAAATAAGTTTTTTAGCTTCAGTAAGAAAACGGTTTTCTTCAGTGGTTTCCCTTGAGTTGTGACGGTTCCAGTAAACAACAGTCTTGAGGAGGAATCACACATGTATTTACACCGTTATACCGTTAGCCGGAACTGAAGAACTATGAACTAAACAATGTTGAAAATTTAAATTCCTATAATTCTGTTCAAATCTAGAATTACACAAAGATCTTATGTAAACTCCTGACTGCACCTTTCCAAGGGCACTCATACTTGGAGATGACTATCTCAAAACACTCTGGTATACTTTCTGAAACCTGCTCAAAGTAGGATGAGAAGGAAAAAGCACATGCCCCACGTCTTATCTTCTGGGATCTTTCTAAACTGAATCTCTCAGTTTTTGCTCCCTCAGGTGGTAAATGACAAGAAGATAGGAACTTAACAGGACTAACAACTAAAAGTGTCAATCCAGGAGGATAGCTTTTCACATTTAGAATTTCAGGAAATATATAGGTCATGTTTTTATATAAATGTGCTCACTGAGTGGTTCATTGGCACTTTTGCAGAGAAGAGTGCAACGGGCATTTTGTTACTTTGTGAGTTCTTTTTCCTTCCACCATTTCAGCCCCCTAACAATAGATGAGAAAGAAAAAAAGTATAGAGAGGAAAGGAAAGAGCTCCCTGAATAAAGTCAGGGGTCAGAAAGGGGGCAATTTATTGGTCGACTACTTCCTGCTGATTAGGGGTGTTGAGTTCATGGGGGCAAGTACCTAATTTCTTCTTCTTTCTTCCTTGCTCACAACTACTTAACAGACAGCTACCAACAGCAACCAACCATCACCTCCTCCCTTCCTCCTACCTATTAGGGCCCTAGCATTACATATCCTCTGAAGTCCTCAAATCCCAAAGGTCACACAACAGCAGAAACTATCCACAGCTGGCAAAATCACACTCCTTGCTACAGCACAAGGCAAATGATAATCAGCTTGTGTGGACAATCTGAAGCAGCCCCATATCCTATACCTGGGATTAAAATAAAAACATTCTTATAGTATTGCTGTGGTTTTCAAAGAAACCAAAATTTCCATATTGTCACTACATTTTCTACTTTCTGTTTTAAGCCATTAATTATTCTGAGTGTAGTGGGAAATTATAAATGAAGACATTTTTAATGTCTTTAATGTCTTCTTGTTTGTGTAACAACTACTTAAGAAACAGCTACCAACAGTAACCAACCAACACCTACAACACCCCCTCTCCGCCCAGCTATCAGGGTTCTGGCATTTATATACCCACTAAAAAGTCCCCAGAATCCCAAATGTCTTACAATTTCAGGAACTTATCTGCAGCTGGCAAATTCACACCCTCACTAGAGCACAAGCTAAATCATAGTCAGCGTCTGTGAATGGTCTTTATTGGCCCCATATCCCACACCTGAGATTAAAATGAAAACATATTAAAATTCCAGAATTGTCACTACAGCAGAGTTTAGTTTAAAGTTTGTCCTTGAGTTTATTTGAGGTTCAGATTAATCATTTTTGTTTAGAATATGCATAGCTTATTGGGTAGGAGTTAGGAGTGGGGAGCCAGATAGTCCAGATAGAGGTATTACATTCTAAAACCAGTCAGCTGGCCCCATTCGGTTAAGAAGAAACTTGGGACACAGGGCTCCAGACACAGGGACTGAGGAACAACTGGGAGGAAAGAGCCTTCCGGTTTCCATCTGTGGCGGGAGACCTCTGCCTGGACCACCAGGGCTTCATAGCCAAATAGCGGCGGGAGAAAGCTAGCTGCCCAGGAGCGTGGAAAAACCAGTGAGAGGAGGTAAGAGGAGTGACACTGCTCAGAAGAACTTGCCTGGAATCCTTGAGAAACAGGGAATGAGGAACAGCCAGAAACAGGAGCCGTCCGGTTTCCATCTGTGGCAGGAGACTTCTGCCTGGGCCACCAGGGCTCCATAGCCAAATAGCGCTGGGAGAAAGCTAGCCTCCCAGGAGTGTGGGCAAGCCTGTCTGTTCAGAGGGACCCACCTGGAATACCCAGGACACAGAGACTGAGGAACTGGGTTCTGGTTTCTTTTGGTGGCTGGAGAGCAGATCCTGTGACACAGGGCTCCATACTCAAATAGTGCCAGGAGAGAACTGGTATACCAGGAGTGCCAACACACCTTTAAGCACAGGCAAGACCACCACTTCTTTTCAAATTCACTGGACCAAGAGGGACCCTTGCAGAGCCATCAGGACACAGGAAACAAGGGACAGCTGGGGATTAGATCCTTCTTGTTTCTGTCTGCATGCCAAAACTGACCCTGCACCACAGCTCTCCAAACCCAAATTCCTTTCAGAGAGAACTGGTCTTCAAGGAGTATTGACACCTAGGATTGCAGGAAAGACAAGCCACAGTCAGAGAGAGTAAGACCAGCTAACACGAGAGATAACCAGATGGGGAAAGGCAAGGGCAAGAACACCAGGAACAGAAACCAAGGCTACTTGGCTTCATCAGAACCCAGCTCTCCCACCACAGCCAGCCCTGGATACCCCAACACACCAGAAAAGGAAGACTCAGACTTAAAACCACATCTCAAGAGGATGATAGAAGACATTAAGAAGGAAATAAATAACTCCCTTAAAGAAATACAAGAGAACACAGGTAAACAACTGGAAGCCCTTAAAGAGGACAGAAAAAATCCCTTAATGAATTACAGGAAAACACAATCAAACAAACAGAAGCAGAAACAATAAAGAAATCACAAAGGGACACAACCCTAGAGTTAGAAAACCTGGGAAAGAAATCAGGAGTCATAGATGCAAGCATCACCAACAGAATACAAGAGATGGAAGAGAGAATCTCAGGTGCTGAAGATACCATAGAAAACATGGACACAACAGTCAAAGAAAACAGAAAATCCAAAAAGCTCCTAATCCAAAACATCCAGGATATCCAGGATACAATGAGAAGACAGAACCTGAGGATAATAGGTATAGAAGAGAGTGAAGATTCCCAACTTAAAGGACCAGTAAATATCTTCAACAAAATTATAGAAGAAAACTTCCCTAACCTAAAGAAAGAGATATACAATATATAAATAAACAAGAAGCCTACCATACTCCAAATAGACTGGACCAGAAAAGAAATTCCTCCCGTCACATAATAGTCAAAACACCAAATACACAAAATAAAGAAAGAATATTAAAAGCAGTAAGGAAAAAAGAGCAAGAAACATATAAGGGCAGATCTATCAGAATTACACCAGACTTTTCATCAGAGACTATGAAAGCCAGAAGATCCTGGGCAGATCTCATACAGATTCTGAGAGAACACAAATGCCAGGCCAGGCTGCTATACCCAGCAAAACTCTCAATAATCATAGATGGTGAAACCAAAATATTCTATGACAAATTCAAATTTGCACAGTATGTTTCCACAAGCCCAGCCCTACAAACAATAATAGATGGAAAACGCCAACTCAAGGAGGGAAACTATACCCAAGAAGAAGCAAGAAAGTAATCTTTCAACAAACTCAAAAGAAGATAGACACACAAACATATAAACAACATCCAAAATAACAGGAAGCAACAATCACTATTCTTTCATATTTCTCAACATCAATGGACTCAATTCCCCACTAAAAAGACATAGACTGACAGACTGGATCCATAAACAGGACCAAGCATTTTGCTGCATCCAGGAAACGCACCTCCGTGTTAAAGACAAACACTACTTCAGAGTAAAGGGCTGGAAAACAATTTTCCAGGCAAATGGCCCCAAGAAAGAGGCTGGAATAGCCATTCTATGGATAAAATCGACTTTCAACCAAAAGTCATCAAAAAAGATAAGGAAAGGACACTTCATTCTCAACAAAGGAAAAATCTACCAAGAAGGACTCTCAATTCTGAACATCTATGCCCTGAATGCAAGGGCTCCCACATTCATAAAAGAAACTCTACTAAAGCTCAAAGCACACATTGCACATCACACAATAATAGTGGGAGACTTCAACGCCCCACTATCATCAATGGACAGATCTTGGACACACAAACTAAACAGAGACACAGTGAAACTAACAGCTGTTATGAACCGAAAGAATTTAACAGATGTCTATAGAACATTTCATCCTAAATCAAAAGAATATACCTTCTCAGCACCTCATGGTACCTTCTCCAAAACTGATCATATAATTGGTCACAAAACAAACCTCAACAGATATAAGGAGATTGAAATAATCCCATGCTTCCTATCAGATCACGGCGGAATAAGGCTGGTCTTCAATGGCAACAACAACAACAGAAAGCCCACATACTCATGGAAGGTGAACACTCTACTCAAAGATAACATGGTCAAGGAAGAAATAAAAACTGAAATGAAAGACTTCCTAGAATTTAATGAAAATGAAAGTACAACATACCCAAATGTAGGGGACACAATGAAAGCAGTGTTAAGAGGAAAACTCATAGTTCTGAATGCCTCCAAAAAGAAACTGGAGAGAGCATATACTAGCAGCTTAACAGCACACCTGAAAGTTCTAGAAAAAAAAGAAGCTAATACACCCAAGAGGAGTAGAAGGCAGGAAATAATTAAACTCAGGGCTGAAATCAACCAACTAGAAACTAAAAGAACTATACGAAGAATCAACAAAAGTAGGAGCTGGTTCTTTGAGAAAATCAACAAGATAGATAAACCCTTAACCAGACTAACCAGAGAGCACAGAGACAGTATGCAAATTAACAAAATTAGAAATGAAAAGGGAGAAATAATAACAGATTCTGAGGAAATTTTAAAAACCATCAGATCCTACTACAAAAGCCTATACTCAACAAAATTGGAAAATCTGGATGAAATGGACAAGTTTCTAGACAGATACCAAATACCAAAGTTAAATCAGGATCAGATAAACCATCTGAACAGTCCCATAACCCCTAAAGAAATAGAAGCAGTCATTAAAAGTCTCCCAACCAACAAAAGCCCAAGACCAGATGGGTTCAGTGCAGAATTTGATCAGACTTTCAAAGAAGACTTAATCCCAATACTCTTCAATCTATTCCACAAAATAGAAACAGAAGGAACACTACCCAATTCATTCTATGAGGCCACAGTTACACTGATACCAAAACCCCACAAAGACCCAACAATAAAAATAAACTTCAGACCAGTTTTCCTTATGAATATCGATGCAAAAATACTTAATAAAATTCTCACAAACCGAATCTAAGAACACATCAAAACGATCATTCACCATGATGAAGTAGGCTTCATTCCAGGGATGCAGGGATGGTTCAATACCCGGAAATCGATCAATGTAATCCACTACATAAACAAACTCAAAGGAAGAAAAAAAAACAAAAGCATGGTCATGTCATTAGATGCTGAAAAAGCATTTGACAAAATTCAACAGCCCTTCATGGTAAAAGTCTTGGAATGATCAGGAATTCAAGGAGCATACCTAAACATAATAAAAGCAATATACACCAAACCAGTGGCCATCATCAAACTAAATGGAGAGAAACTTGAAGCAATCACACTAAAATCAGGGACTAGACAAGGCTGTCCACTGTCTCCCTATCTATTAAATATAGTACTTGAAGTTCTAGCTAGAGCAATTAGACAACAAAAGGAGGTCAAAGGAATACAAATTGGAAAGGAAGAAATCAAAATATCACTATTTGCAGATGATATGATGGTATACTTAAGTGACCCAAAAAACTCTACCAGAGATTTGCTACAGCTGATAAACACCTTCAGCAAAGTGGCCAGATACAAAATTAACTCAAGCAAATCAGCAGTCTTCCTATACTCGAAGGATAAACAGACTGAGAAAGAAATTAGGGAAATGACACCCTTCACAATTGTCACAAACAGTATAAAATATCTTGGTGTGACTCTTACCAAACAAGTGAAAGATCTGTATGACAAGAACTTCAAGTCTCTGAAGAAAGAAATTGAAGACCTCAGGAGATGGAAAGATCTCCCATGCTCATGGATTGGCAGGATTAATATAGTTAAAATGGCCATCTTGCCGAAAGCAATCTACAGATTCAATGCAATCCCCATCAAAATTCCAACTCAGTTCTTCAAAGACTTAGAGCAATTCTCAAATTCATTTAAAATAACAAAAAACTCAGGATAGCAAAAACTACTCTCAACAATAAAAGGACTTCTGGGGGAATCAGCCTTCCTGATCTCAAGCTGTACTACAGAGCAGTAGTGATAAAAACTGCATGGTATTGGTACAGTGACAGGCAGGTAGATCAATGGGATAGAATTGAAGACCCAGAAATGAACCCACACACTTATGGTCACTTGATCTTTGACAAAGGAGCTAAAACTATCCAGTGGGAAAGACAGCATCTTCAACAAATGGTGCTGGTTCAACTGGCGGTCTACATGTAGAAGATTGTGAATTGATCCATTCTTATCTCCCTGTACAAAGCTCAAGTCCAAGTGCATCAAGGACCTCCACATAAAATCAGATACAACTGGATCTAATAGAAGAGAAAGTAGGGAAAAGTCTCAAACACATGGGCACAGGAGGAAAGTTCCTGAACAGAACACCAATGGCTTGTGCTCTAAGATCAAGAATCGACAAATGGGACCTCATGAAATTACAAAGCTTCTGTAAGGCAAAGGACACTGTAAATAGGACAAAATGGCAACCTACAGATTGGGAAAAGATCTTTACCAATCCTACGTCTGATAGAGGGCTAATATCCAATATATACAAAGAACTCAAGAAGCGAGACTCCAGAGATCCAAATAATCCTATCAAAAAATGGGGAAGAGAGCTAAACAGAGAATTCTCAACTGAGGAAACTTGAATGGCCGAGAAGCACCTAAAGAAATGTTCAACATCCTTAGTCATCAGGGAAATGCAAATCAAAACAGCCCTGAGATTCCACCTCACACCAGTCAGAATGGCTAAGATCAAAAACTCAGGTGACAACAGATGTTGGCGAGGATGTGAAGAAAGAGGAACACTCCTCCATTGGTGGGAATGCAAGCTGGTACAACCACTCTGGAAATCAATTTGGCGGACCCTCAGAAAATTGGACATAATATTACCTGAGGACCCAGCTATTCCACTCCTGGACATATACCCAGAAGATGCTCCAACATGTAATAAGGACACATGCTCCACTATGTTCATAGCAGCCATATTTATAATAGCCAGAAACTGGAAACAACCCAGATATCCCTCAACAGAGGAATGGATACAGAAAATGTGGTACATTTACATTATGAAATACTACTCAGCTATTAAAAACAATGACTTAATGAAATTCGCAGGCAAATGGATGGAACTTGAAAATATCTTCCTGAGTGAGGTAACGCAGTCACAAAAGAATGAACACGGTATGTACTCACTGATAATTGGTTATTAGCCCCAAAATTTGGAATATCCAAGAGTCACTTCACAGCAACTGTAGGGCTGAGCATGAGGTCCCAGATGGAGGAGTTGGAGAAGGGTCTGAGGAGCTGAGGGAGTTTGCAGCCCCATGGAGGGAGCAAGTGACCCCTCGATGCTCCCAGAGACTGGATCACCAATCAAAGAATATACATGGAGGTACCATGGCGCTGGCCACATATGTGGCAGAGGAGGGTCTTGTTATCCATCAGGGGAAGGAGAGGCCCTTGGGCCTGAGGGTGTTAGATGTCCCAATATAGGAGAATGCCAAGGAGGGAAGAAGTGAGTGGGTGGATGGGTGGGTGGGGGATACCCCCATTGAGGCAGGGGTAGAAAGGCATAGGGAGGTCCCAAAGGGGAGACCTGGAAAGGGGGGAACATTTGAAATGTAAATAAAGTATTAAAAAATAAAATAAAAACTCTTGCCTGATCAGAATCTCATCCACATATCTCCTTGAAGTGTTAGTAGAGCCAGGCCTGGTATTACACACCTTTATTAATCTCAGCAGTTGGGAGACAGAAGCAGGAAGATTTCCCTTAAGTTCAAGACCATCCTGGTTTACATAGTGAGTTCCAGGCCAGCTACACAGTGAAACCTTATCTCTCAAAACAGTAACCTATAAAAAGTTAGAAAAATTGATGGTCCAGCTGCTTCCTGTGTGTGCATTAGAATTTCCTTGTTGTGGTTTTACTAATGAGTTTATCAGCCACATCATAATTTGATACATAGGATTCAAAACTTCAGTGATAGATTACAACTATTAAATGGTGAATGAAAGCATCTCCAGAGCTGCTCCCAAGAAAAGAGCCTGCCACAGATTGCTGCTTTGTTGTAATGGTAAAGCCTGGTGGTTGGCTGGATGTGAAGAGGGAGGTACATAATGTCAGAGTAATGCTATTAGCAATGTAGTCATCAATTAGGAAACACATTGAGCCACTTGTCTGACAACACACTGGTATGTTTTAGGCTGCTAATATGAGCACTGCCAGAAGGACTTGAGTTCTGTTATAAAAGATAATGAAAGTTTTTTTCTTAAATCCCTGAGTATAAAAAGTTCCTGATTTAGGCTGAAGAGATGACTGCAGTTAGGAACAGTTGCTGTTCTTGCAGAAGACCCAGCTTTGGTTCTCAGCACCTACATGATTACTCACACTGTCTGTACTCATTACTCACACATAGTCTGTAACTCTATTTCCAGGGTATCCAGTATGCTTTTCTGGCCTCTGTGGGTACCAGGCACACATTGGTTGACTCTACAATTTTTTTTTAAGTTGCTCATTTACGTGACAAAATAGGGTTTATTGGGTCAAGAGAGTGAGGAGCCATCATTTAAATTGGTCACCTCAGGCCAGTTACAGCTTTTGAACCTTTTAACATTTGTGTGCAGACAATATTTCTGCCTGTTTTCTTTCCACAGTTACCATCTTACCCTGCTGACATTTGGCCCTATCTTCTGTGTTGTAACAGTGCATTTCTCTTTCTGCAGATGGAAGATGAGCTCAGTTCTCCAGTAGTGGTGTTCAGATTTTTCCAGGAATTACCAGCCTCAGGTAGGTGATTAAAAATTTTTGTGCCAGGAGTGGTGGGGCCTTTAACCCCAGCGCTCGGGAGGCAGAGGCAGGCAGGTCTGTGTGAGCTGAGAGGCCAGCCTAGTCTACAGAGTGAGTTCCAGTACAGCCAGGGCTACACAGAGAAACCCTGTCTCAAAAAACCAAAATGGGGGGTGGGGGAGTGCATGCATGAGAGTGTGTGTGTGTTTTCATGGCTTTAAATTTAATATCATATAGAATTAAATTCTATAGTTGTGCACCACCAGGCTGATATTGAAAGCAATTTTTTAAAAGATAAATAAATAAATAAATAAATAAGAATCCTTTGGGCATTAGTGGCGCACGCCTTTAAATTCAGCACTTGGGAGGCTGAGGCAGGCAGATCTCTGAGTTCAAGGCCAGCCTGTCTATAGAGAAAATTCCAGAACAGCTAAGATTACACAAGGGAAACCCTGTCTCAAACAACAACAACAACAAAAATCCTATTATAGAAATACATTGAGAAGTTACTTAGTTCTTCAGAAAAGTATTAGACATTAACCTCTCAGACATTTCAATTTCATTACTATATGATGCTGTTGATGGATTGAGTTGTAATGTTTACTGTAGCTTTGTTTCTGGGAGTGAATCCCTTCTGTGTTTGGTTTCAGATCCAGCATTTAAAGCTGTCCCCGTATCCAACACAGCACCTGCAGCAGTCGGCCGGGAGAGACACTCCTGTGATGCGCTGAACCGCTGGGTAAAGATGGCTATTGTCTACTGTTTCTTCTTTACATCTGGAACAGAGTCACCTGGCCTTACACCTGCTGTAACTGATCATGGTGGTTAGTTAGTCATACCCACAGGAAGGAACTTCATACAGAGACACCAGGCTTGTTCTGTTCTGAATCATATCACCAATTCAGACACTGTTAACTCTGGCAAGCCACTCACTTTGCATCTGTGACTATTTCCTAATTACTATGTAAGGCAATAAAATAGCATGTAAAGCCTGGCCCACGCTTTGGGCAACAAGAGAGTGGCTAAAGCTGGGTGTGGTGGTGCACACCTTTAATCCCAGCATTTGGGAGGCAGAGGCAGGTGGATCTCCGGGAGTTTGAGGCCAACCTAGTCTATATAGTCCCAGAAAAGCCAAAGCTATGTAGTAAGACTCTGTATCAAAAACAAAACAAAAGATTCCATCAGAAGGAACAGGTGTTCCATGAGCACCTGTGGCAGCCAGGGCTAGTGTTCTACTCTAATGGCTTTTTGGACACTGAAGTGTCGTACCTCTAGATACGTGTTCTCAGTAGGGTAGAGATGTTCACAGCAGTGTCACTTCAAGGCTCTAATGAATAAAATAATATATCCATGAAGTGCCATTCAAAGCAGCTGTTATAAGCCAAATGTTTAAAAACAGATGGAAAATGATCCGCACAAATTAGATGGAAAAAAAGCAATTTATTGGGGCTGAGTAGGTAGCTCTGTGATAAAGTGTTTGCAGTATAAGCATGAATGTCTGAATTCAGATCTCTAGCATTCATGGGCTTTTTTGTTTTGTTTTGTTTTTTAAAAAAATAGCCAGGTACTGCAGCATGCCTACAATCCAGCACTCGGAATACAGAGATGGGTAGGACGTTCAGGGAGTTCACTGAACAGAGAGTATAAACAAACTGATAAACTCCAGTTTCTGTGAGAAAGTGAAATGGAGAGTGACTGAGGAAAACCCAGTGTTGATCTCTGGTCTACACATAACCATGGACACACATACATGTATGTCTTCATGCACACATACAAACAAAAAGAGGAGGTTCCTAAGGTGTATCAAATACCATGTTTTGTTATAAACACAGAGAAAAGACCCTGGGAAATAAACTGCATGTCAGCAGTCAAATGTTAGGAAGATGTGGGTCATTTTTATTTCATATTTTTGGGTTAACTGTACTGTATGTTTTTCTAAAGTGAATTTGTATTTAGAATAACATAAAATGAACTGTTAATTGGGAAAGGTAGGTGAAGAGGTTGGTGGGGGGGGAAGTCCCCTGGGTTCTGTTCCCAGCATGGGAAACCAAAAATTGCTATTAAGTATTGAGATACCCTGAAAAATAAAAGGAGCCATTTTAGTCTGGGGTGAGGGTGAGTAGTGAAGGTATTTAAGTCCCTGTCACAGGAGTGTTCTCTGTCCTTTTCCCTGCAGTTGGGAGAACAGTTGAAACAGTTGGTCCCTCAGTGTGGCCTCACTGTCATGGACCTGGAGGTAGATGGCACATGTGTTCGCTTCAGCCCTTTGATGACAGCAGAAGGTAAAGCAACTACAGCCCCGCCCTTCAAAGAGTTCCATGCACCTGCTGGTGACCAGCAGTCAGATGAGTGGGTCTCCGTACTACAGTTCTGCTCTCCTGGTTTTACAGCATCTCTCTTGGAAAGAGCTCTTTGTTGGTTTGTGAAGAGAGGGTTTTTCTGTATAATAGTCCTGGCTGTCCTGAAACTATAGACCAGGTTGTCCCCAAACTCACAGAGATCTGCCTGCCTCTGCCTCCTCAGTCCTGAGATTAAAGGCATATGCCACCACTTCTGGCTGAAAAAGCTTTTCTTTAAAGCTAACTAAGTTTTGGCATAACTTCTCAATAATAGAGTGAGACATCTGGAACCATTGGATTCCTGTTTTGATATCATGTGATTCTAGGTTTTCTATTTTGGTTACATATCCAAGTACACATCTGAATAGACTGTGGAGCTTTAAAACCTTTCAGCACTCATAGAGACTGTGGCAACATACACAGACCTGCACAGAATCAAGCTAAGCAGGGTCCCCAGCACTGCCAGTAGAAGTAGACATGGGTGATCCTGCCCCCAACAAAGAACCTGTCTACAATTAGATACCTGCTGGCAAAGAGGAAGTCAGCATCTTCCATCTGAACTTCACCTGCCAGTAGTAGTTGGCCAACACAAAACAAACTCAGGGGTGTTTTATGAACTTTTGTTCCTTTGTTTTGGCTCTCCCTCCCTGCCACCTCTTATTGGTCTTTTGTTGATTTTGATTCTGGGGATTTTGGGGGTGGGGGGAGTGGAGAAGGTGGTGTGTTTCTTGGGCTTTTTTTTTTTTTATCTCCTCTTGTTTTGTTTTGTTTTGAAAGAGAGACCATAAAGCTGTGTGGGTAGGGAGGTGAGAGGATCTGGGAGAAATTGGGAAAGAGGAAAACATGATCAAAATTTTTTCAATAAAAAAGAGCTCTTTCCCCCCCAAAACAAACCACCCAGATGGGCTACCTCCAGATCTTTGACACTGTGTGTCTGGAATGGAGCCAAGGCTTGCTTTTATTCTTGTTTTTCCCTAATTGCATTTTTAGTAGTAGATATTTAATAGTATATGTTTACGGTATGTAAAATGGCTTAATATACATAGTGCAAGAGAGACATGTGTAAGGCAAATGATAGGGATGGGGCAGTCCCCTGCTATGCCACCCTCCAGGGTTCTCCATGTAGTCAGCCCTCAAGAAGTTCTTAGATGTTTAACTTTTAAAAGTTCCCTTGGTCTTTCTAATAGACTAGGGCCACTGTTTTAGACATTGCAGAAAGCAGTGCTGTTAAAGTCTGTGAAGTTAGAACAGAACATGAAATGTGCCTTCTCAGTCACTAATAAAACAACAACTAGACAGGAGAATGAAGCTCTTTGTTCTGTTGCATGGTGAGTGAGCATAGGTTAACAGTAATACACTACAGAGCTACTAGAAGACATTGAATGTGTTCTCCACAAAGAAATGGTAAATATTTGAAGAGAAAGATCGGCTTTTCCCAGATTTGATCATTTACTAGTACACCATGTGTCAGGGTAGCCCAGGGTACCCTGTCCCAGATTTGATCA
>JADRCH010000128.1:6274734-6376219 GCA_019843965.1 Rhynchomys soricoides | reverse complement strand
TTTACTCGTGCACCATGTGTCAGGGTAGCCCAGGGTACCCTGTCCCATGGTATTTATACCCCTCTTTTCTTTGAAGACAGAGCTCACTTTGAACCTTCCACAGGCCTGAAACACTCTGGAAAACTATGTTGGCTTTGAACTCAGAGAGATTTGCCTGCCTTTGCCTGCTAAGTACAGAATTAAAGAAGTGCATCAATATACCGGGCTTTCTATCTATTTTATTTTTAAAGTTTTTATTTATGTGGGGATGTAAATGTACATGTATGTACATATGATGCGTGTACACTATATACACATAGAAATTAAAGGACAGTTTTTGGGTATCTTACCTTGTTAGTCCTAGGAGTCAAACTCAGTTATCATACATGTCAGCAAGTGCCTTTACCTAGTGTACCATTTCATGAATCTTTACTGTATTTCAGAGACTGAGTCTTGCTGTGTAACCCAGGCTGACCTTAAACACTTGATCCTCCTGCCTCAGTCTTCTGAGTACTGGCATTGCAGGCATGAGCCACCACACCTTTTTTCTTTCGTTTTGTTTGTTTGTTTGTTTGTTTGTTTGTTGAGACAGGTTTTCTCAGTGCTGCCCTGGCAGTCCTGGAACATGCTCTATAGACCAACTCAGAGATCCGCCTGCCTCTGCCTCCCAAGTGCTGGGATTAAGGTGTGCGCCACCACCGCCTGTATCAGTTTTAAAAAGCTGAGGTTGAGAAGATAGTAAAAAAATTGGTTGTGCATTTTATGATAAGACTTAAAACAATTTAAGAAAGTTTTTGGTGTTTTTTCATGGATGTCCACATTTTTGCAAAGATATTTTCTCAAGCTCATTAAAATAAGAAAATTTGCCCTACAAAGAAAAGGCCATTTTGGAGCTTGCTGATGGCCTCAACCCCAGCCCTGAAGACAGTGCTGGAGCCTGTCAGAGAACCCAAAGGGAGGGATGGTAGACTGTCAAGGCTCCTGTACCTCCAAACTCCTGAGGCCTCTACAGCTGACTTGGCCTGATTCTGTGTGTCTCAGTGGCACTGGTACGGTGTTCCTGTCCCCTTCCTGATAGAAACCCACCAGAACATTCCCTTCTATTAATATTTGCATATAAATCAAGAACCTGCTCTTTTGTTTTAGCCTATGACAGGGTATGTGTAACATGAGTCATCCCTTTGTGAGAAAATGGCTTCTAGGTAGAGAGCTCCATTTTGCATTAAATCTACAAAGCAGCAACTAGGCTAACCAGTTACTTTATTTGCCCATCATTTACATGTGTGTGAGCTGTGTGAGCTGGGCATGTGCAGAACGGTTACTTTATTTGCCCATCATTTACGTGTGTGTGAGCTGTGTGAGCTGGGCATGTGCAGAGGACTTATGGGACTTGGTTCTCTCCTACTACCAACCATGTGGATCAAGCTTAGGTTGCCAGGTTTGGTGGCAAGCACCATTACCACTGAGGCTCATCAGCCTAATCTTTAAAACTTTATGTATGTGGTATGTATGTCTGTGTGTGTTCATGTTGAAGCCAGAGGTTGACATTGGGTGCAGTTTATCTCTTGTTTACCTTATACTTTTAGGACAGAGTCACTTGCTTAATCCCAGAGTCACTGAGCTGGCCAGTGAGGTCAGGGGTCCTCTAGTCTCTACTTCCCCAGTGCTTACAGTGATTACAGGTGTAGACCATGACATCCAGTTTTATGTAATGGTCCATGGAGATCCACTCCAGCCTCAGGTTGTCATATTTGTACAGCAGGCACTTCAGCAAGGGAACCATTGTCTCAACCCTAAGTGTGTTCATTTCCATTTCCTGATTCTTCCATAGCTACATGGAACAACTTTTGTTTAAAAATTTTTAAGTCAGGTATAATTAATAGCTTATATTCATGATTCCAGCACTTTGGAAGTCGAGGCAGGAGGATTGCCATGAGTTAGAGGCTAGTCTCAACTACAGACTGAATCTCAAACACCTGTGGGTTTTCACAGGGTTAGGAACTCGAGGCGAAGATGTAGACCAACTCATCACCTGCATCCAAAGCAAACTGCCAGTCCTGACCTGTACACTACAGCTACGGGAAGAATTCAAGCAGGAGGTAGAGGGGACAGCAGGACTCCTGTATGTTGATGACCCCAACTGGCCTGGAATCGGGGTTGTCAGGTAATGATTTGGCTTGCCACATGATGTGAAAGACTGCTTTGTCAAAGCACAGGTGGGATAAGTGTTACTCACATATCCAAGTGGAATTAGAGTGTATTTACTAAGATCTCATGAGATGTTCTGGGTATTTACAGAGGCCTATTTTAGACAGTTTGATCCAGCATTGGACTTAGTCAGGGGTCACTGTGTGCTAATTCACAAGTGCCCGGGGCAGACACATGGCAGAGGAACGATTACTATATGGGATATACAGGGCTTTACAAATGAGGAAGTGGGAGAGAGTTATATTGGCCTCACTGTCCTCTGGTGACCCACCTGAGTGACCCACCTTTCTCTCCTCTCATGTTTCCTTTTTCTTTGAATATTGCTTTCCTGGGCTCTAGACTGATGCCTGCAACATTGTTGAAAGACAGTGGTTGTTTAATCATAACACGTGGACATTGGTTCCTCTTCCACACTCGTAACTGCCTATCTGTGTTCATCTCTAAGAACGTATACAATCCTGTCTGAAGAAATACGCAACCTTAGATTTGTTACTGCTATCTGATGTTTTTAGGTATGAGCATGCTAATGATGATAACACCAGTTTGAAATCTGATCCAGAGGGGGAAAAAATACACACTGGACTTCTGAAAAAGTTAAATGAACTGGAATCTGACCTCACATTTAAAATGGGTAAGAACTGCTTTTCTAAGTCACTGCGAACTTTAAGAAGACCATGTCTAACTGGCTTAAGGAAGCTGCTTTGCATCACCACAGAGGTGGGCAGTTCTGTTTAGGACCAGCTGGAGATGAAGTGTCTCTCAGAGTAATGTCGCCCTCCCTCTGCAGCTCCCCAGCCTTCCTTTCCTATGTCAGAGTCATCTTCCTCTTCCTAGGAAGGAGGCCCCTTTGACAGTCAGTAAGGACCTGGTCTGGGCCTCCATCTGGTCTGAGGACTTAGGATCCAGCCTTGCCTGTTTCTTCCCTCAGGCCCTGAGTACAAAAGCATGAAGAGCTGCATTTACATTGGCATGGCAAGTGATGATGTGGATGTTTCTGAGCTAGTGGAGACCATTGCAGTCACAGCCCGGGAAATTGAGGAGAACTCAAGGGTCTGTAAGACTAATCAGAGTTTCATGTCTTTTCTGACTTTTACAATGGGACATTTCTTTCTTTCTTTCCCAAGTGTTGGTCCTATGCTAAGACCTGTGATCTAGGGGTTATGCCAGGCATCAGAAATGCCAGGAGGCCCTTTTCACAGTTGCTGCTCCCAGTGACCTCACCAGGCAGTGTGGGGAAAGAGATGGCTCAGCTGAGCAGTGTAAGCAAGTACTGTGGCTTAGGGCAGCTGAGCTTTTGGAAACTTGCTCACCTCTGCAGTCTGCTGAGGTGAGACTCCCTAACTTAAAGGAGCTGGTCTTAAGGACAAACAGCACAAGTGTCAGGTAGCAAGGAAGACCAGCCTACGAGGCTAGAGGACAGACTCCAACCCAGCCTTGTCTGGGAGCAGACACATGAACATGGTGCAGTTCACTTTGGGGTAGGGAAGGGATGGGTAGTTTTGAAAAGGCCAAGGAGCTGGCTGCGTTTGCCATTGGTTGGACTTTTAGACTTTGGGTTTTTCCCAGGCTTGGCTGTTCTGACTTTGTCTCAGCATTAAACTGTGCTAGTTGTGTGATGAATGTAAGTAGGTTTGGCAAGTGAGGCCAGACAACAAGTTAGATCTGCTTGGGTCTGCATGAGCTTTCATCTTGTTCTGTTTAATTCTCTATTTTAACTTTTGCTCATGTATTTCAGTGCAGAATTCTAGCATATTGACAGACTTCTGGGAAAATGTCACCAATGCTGTTGACTGTGTAAACAGTTGTAGGCCTGGGCAAGAAGCTTCGACAAACAGTATCTTTCTTGGTTTTACAGCTTCTAGAGAACATGACAGAAGTTGTTCGGAAGGGAATTCAAGAGGCTCAGGTTCAGCTACAGAAGGCAAATGAGGAGCGGCTTCTGGAAGAGGTAGATTCCTGCCGGGACTCTCCGGGCTGGTGTCCTGGGGAGCAGGCCCAACAGGCAGTCCTGAACAAGGCTTATATTTTGCAGGGTGTGTTGCGGCAAATCCCTGTAGTAGGATCCGTGCTGAATTGGTTTTCTCCAGTCCAGGCTTCACAAAAGGGAAGAAGTTTTAACTTAACAGCAGGTAGGACTCCTCACTGGTCTATGCCTAGCTCTCTTATTTCAGATTTTGACCAGATGCCTTTAGCTCCTAGTACCTGCATGCTTTTATACCTCCCTGGATTCTCTGCTGGAAGTCTGAAATGAAGCAAACTGCTCCTACTGCCATGTCATTTCCCCCAGTCCCCGCTGAAACAGTAAAAAAGCAAGTGGACACTCTATCCCATGTGTATTGCTCTTCTTTGGAACAACAAGGACATGACTGTCCAGTTGGCCAGGTCTGGGAGTAGTGTACTGTAGACACTGGCATAGGGACTGTTGGTTTCCTGCAGCCCTCCTGAGTATTCTGTGCAGGACAGGGCTCCTTCTGAAAGGAGAACCTAATATTATAGCATACAGCACTGGGATTTTTTTTTTAAACCAGTGACTAGGGGTATTACCAACCTATTCTACCAAAGAAATCCTCCCAAAATTTGATGTTCCTTCCTTTGGTCTTTCTCCAGAAAATAATGGCAGGATTCTCACCATAGCCAAAGGTATCATTAGATTTTCCTGGTAAGGTGCCAAAATAATATAATCCTGGCATTTGGGAGGCTGAAGGTCACCAGTCAGGGTTATGTGAGACTTGGTCTCACAACACCATGAACAAGTAATGCTTTACCTATCAGATCTCATTCACTAGGAGGAGCATCTGCTTTTTCATGCTGAAGTGCATTTCCCAGCTGGAGGTGGGTCCTGGCACACTGTACACACTGAGCACTCCAGGACTGGAGACTGTGGAGAGATGTGAACAGCTACAGGCTGGGTTTGATCCAGTCAAAGTCAGTGGGGAGCCAAATGACTGTAGACCTGGTTAGGACACAAAGCCAGTTGAGGGCAAGTGACATCTCAGGATGCTTCTGCCAGTAGCTTCTGCCCACTCCTTTGTTTTCCTTACAGGCTCTCTGGAGTCCACAGAATACACCTATGTCCACAAAGTACAAGGCACAGGAGTGACACCACCTCCTACACCGTCAGGCACTCGGAGCAAACAGAGGCTTCCAGGTGGGTTAAACCTCTCCACATTTCACCATCATTAATAGAAGAAAAATAGTTGTAGTCCACTAAGGGAACGAACTCTCATCCCTCACTTGTTGTTCCTTATGTGCCTTTGTTTTCTTTAATCCAAAACTCGATTCCCTTCATTGAAACAACCATTTGTGCACCTGTGATATATTCCCATAGAAATGCCCCATGGTACTCCAAAGACAGCACTGATTTTAATCCAAGTGTTCACTCCCATTAGGGTCGCCAGAGAATCACTGACCTAGGGAGCATTTTAATGTCACAATCTTCTTTAGTTCCTGCCTCACCTCTGAAATGCTTCTAAGCCAGAATTCCAGCATTCCTGCAAAATCAATGACCATGCAGGACCAGAGAGCCTTTGCTACAGCATGTACCACCAGTTTCAGGATAGTTCGTCTCATGTCTCTAGGTCAGAAGCCTTTTAAAAGGTCCCTGAGAGGCTCGGATGCTGTGAGTGAGACCAGCTCAGTCAGCCACATTGAAGACCTGGAAAAGGTGGAACAGCTGTCCAGCGGGCTAGAGCACAACCTAGAGGCCCACAGCCCCGAGCAGCCTCCCAGGGCTGCTGACTCCACGGCCAGACAGACTGAGGTCCTGCAGAACAAGGCCCAGCATCAGGAAGATGAGCACTCACAGGTAGAGGAGCTGGAGCACTTAAGATAAATAAAGCTCAGTAGTACTGGGAGTATTGACTGCCCTTTCCGGGAAGGTGAGGCTCTAGTGAAGGTGTGAACTGTGCCACAGGCCAACATGATAAAAACTTCTGTTGTTTTGCACAGATGTCAGAAAACCAGGCTTTCTAGGGGGCGGTTAATTATCTGTAAGTAGAACAAATGACGATTGACTGTTTTGGCCTGCCCAACATAGGCACACCCTTTCCTCCTGTACCACAAATATTTTGTACTGCGAGAACAGGCAGACTTCAAGCACCTGCCACTTGAAACACGGCTCTCATCTCCCTGAATCTAATCGTGATGAGGTTATATGCAGTGACTCTCCAGGTTCTCTTCCATCTTAGTAGCTCTGTAGTTCGGTCAAGTTGTGGTTGATGCCTTCCTCGCTGGTTGGCATCAGGGAATGGGTTTTAGTAGAACCCTGAGTAAGAGCATCACCTTACTCAGGGATGGTGATGAGTAAGACCATCACCCTGCTTGTCCCCACTGCTGCTTTTCCTGGAGCCTAAGTGAGGACTGTCCACATGCACTGTGGCACTAGGACCGTCCCTTGCTGCACTTTTTCTCCCTTACACATTCTTTGTAAACAAATTTAAGAACTCACCTGTTAATAGTAACTAACTCTTAAGATCTCTTCCTGACCATATTTAAGTATATTTTTAAACACTGGTAATGCTTTTAAGTTGATGCCCAGTGTGCACTGTGCTTGTATCTATTTGGGACAGAAAGCCCTCTGGAGCCACCATGATAAGCTCAATGTTGTCTGCTGTGCAGCACGGTAAGGCTGAAGCAAACAAGGCCCGCTTCTCATGATGTGGCTGTAGCTTCTCTTCTACTTGAAGCTCACCCTGGGCCCAGCTCAGGAAAGAGCCAGAGAAGTCACCTCTTCCAGGCTAACAAACCAGAGCTTGCTGCTGCCTCATTCCTGTCCATTTCTATTTCCCCCAAGTACTGTATCACCTGTAGTACCCTAAGATGCCTCAGCCCGTGCCTTTCTAGTCCCTAAAAGTCAAACAGTGGAAGATGCTAAAATGGTGTTCCTTTGGACTGCAGTGTTGGAGCCTTAGCTACACCACATGAAGCCTATAATTACACTGAGTTCACTGGGTTGATTGCTGACAGCTGCCCCTTGTCAACATGCAGTCTTTCCCTTTCTTGGGTGCAAATGATTAAATAGAGTCTTCCCTGTTTATTTGGTGCAATGAAGTATAGCAGGTGACATGGGGGAGGGGTAAATTATCACCTTTAACAAGATTGATTTTTAAATGTTTTTGTACATTTGGAATTGTTACCTGGTTTTGCTGCAACAGAATTTACCTTGAGACACTATCTGATGTTGGCTTAAATAAAGGCTCTTGAAATTGCTACCTTTGAACTCGGTATAAATCTTAACTTTTCATCAGATAACAGAAAAAGGGTTGGGGGCTGGTTGGTTGGTTGGTTTGGTTTTTTCGAGAACAGTCCTGGCTGTCCTGGAACTCACTCTGTAGATTCTGGAACCCGCTTTGTAGACCAGGCTGGCCTCAAACTCTCGGAGATTTGCCTGCCTCTGCCTCCCGAGTGCTAGGACTGAAAGGTGTGTGCCACCACGCCAGGCGACATAATAGTTTCTAGACAGTAACGTCCATACCCCAAGTGACCAGCATATGTGAGCAGCATATGTGAAAGCTGCCTTCATGGTGTTCAGACTGATTTGGTCTCCCAGGAGCTTGGTAAAAAGGTAAAAGCTCAACTGTTTCTTTCTGAACCTCGCATCTTGCCTAGACAGAGCAGTTTTGACAGGAGGTTTCTAAAGGTAACTTTGGAGTAAGGAGTTTTCCGGATCAGCTTGTCTCAAGTCGCTGCCTGCTCACCAGTGATCTGCGTCTGTCCTTCACTGCTAGGGAAATGTCTACTTTATTGTGACACAAAAAGTCATCTAAACAAATTGCCTTTGCCAAAATAAGATTTTATTTTGAAAGACAGGGAGGAAGAAGTTAAAGTGTGACAGTGTAGATCCAGACCAGCAGCGGTCTTTATCAGGCCAAACAGTTGAGTTCCTCAGTAACTCCGATCTGATGTTAGCTCCCTGGAGAGATCTTCTCCCATAAGCCATCTTTATTTTTTTTGTAGAGGAGAGCTTTATTTCCAGGAAACAGTATATTCTCTGGAGATGGGAATTTTTTTAAAAACATCAAGGTAGATCTAATATGTTCAACAAAGTGGGGGGGTTCAGCCAGAGGAGAGGTGGAAAGGCTCTGAAAAGGCAAGACAGTGGAGGTAAGCGGGCCGCAGCCCCTTCGTGCAGAGTCAGAGCAGCTTTGGGCTGCGTACACCTGGGGAGACACACACTGCATTGCTAACTGCTTCGCCTGTATAAACCGCTGCCAGGACGTTACTAATCCCCCACTGCCATAAAGGAAATAGAGACTGCCAATGGCAACAGTCACTCTCACCCATTGAGGAGAAGCAGCGTTAGCTGGTCTAAACCCTTTTTTCTTACAGATGGGAACCAGGGTGCAGAGACTTAAGGTTTAGCCGACCTGTAAACTCTCACCTCTAGGATTTGCTTGTCATCTTGCTGCAACCAGAAATCCACATGTGGGAATGGCGTCCAGGAACACGGGCCTATTCGAAGTTGTTCTGTCTTTGCATCATAAATGCTAATCATCTAAAAGAACCATTTCCATGACAAGCTGTAAGGACGCTGCCCTACCACTCCTGTAGTCTACTTCCAAGGTTGTCTGTCCCCTTAGCTGATAAAAGCTGCGCACACTGACCTCCCGTTATAACAAAGCTGCCACCACCAAATGCTTCCCTATGTGTTGCTGTATTTACTTGTGATGACAAGCCTACAAGAAGACAGCTGCCCTTTCAAGGGGAAGCTGATGGTGAGAAAGGTCCCAGGTCACATGTCCAGTGAGCATCAGCAGTGCCTGAAAGCCAGGTAGGTCTGACTAAAGCCGGTACTCCTCATGGCTACACAAAATGCCACACCTCCTTATTAGTACCCCAAACAAGCGGTCATCATGCCACATATGACAGCTCACGCCTGCCATCCAACACTCAGGAGGCTGAGGCTGAACCAGAGGAAGATCACTTTGGGTTCCAGGACAGCCTGGATGACAGAGTGAGTGAGGCCTGGTCTCACAAAAGGAATAAAAGAAAGGTCTGCGTCTTTTGTTTTTGTTGCTGTTTGTCTGTCTTGTTTTTGAGACGGGGGCTGACTGTGGTAGACCAGGCTGGCCTTAAACTCAAGAGAGATCTTCCTGCCTTAAAAATGTGCACCACTATATGTCATCACCTGGTTTTATGTTTTGCAGTGGGTCTCACGTAGCTCTTGCCCACATGTGGAATCACAAGTGTATGGACCATCACAACCAGCTCTGTAGTAGCTGATTGGCCAAAAGACCCATTCCCTGAATTCCCAAATCATGACAGTGGTAATTTTCAGCTTTAAGAAGGGTACCCAATATTCTAATTATTAACTAAATAACAAAAAGAATCCCAAAGTGAGTTCCAGGCCACTCTAGGCTGCAGCGTGACCCTCTGTCTCAAAAAAAAAAAAAAAAAAAAAGAAAAGAAAAGAAAAACCAAACCACCAAGCTGGCCATGGTAATTAATAACCCCATCACTTGGTAGAGGTTGATACAGGAGGCTTGCCACAGTTCCAAGACACCCTAGACTACATATCAAACTTAAAATTTTTAAAGACAAAATTAGGACTCCTGAATATGGTAAGAGACTGGCAAAACAAATGTCTAACTCTAAACATTTTACTGAGATGTTAGCACTACACAAATAAGCAGACTTTAAAGCTTGCTGGGGCATGGGTTGCTGGTACATACGTGAGACCGGGCATCTGTGCCCTGTGTCTTCAGTTGCTTTTGAGACAGAGACAGAACCTCCCACTAAAGCTGAAACTACACATTCAGCCAAGACTGGCAACCTCAATAATCAGCCTGTCACCCCAGTTCTAGGACTGGGGACATGCACAGCGTACCCAGCTTCTTATGTGAGCGCTATGGATCATGTTTATGTAGCAAGCAAGTACTTGGCTAATGAACCATCTCCCCAGCTTCTGTTGGGCTTCTTTTTTGGAAACTGTAATCCCAGGTAGCCCTCTGCCTCACAGCAGTCCACCTGTCTGTCTCCTGAGTGCTTAGATTACAACTGTTGCCGCCATGCCAGGCTCCTCCTGAGCATTTTAAATTCTTCTAGCTTCTACCAGTTCTTCAGATGGGATGAATATTTAATTAAAAAGCATCCTAGAGATCAAGACACAGTTGTACACTTGTGAAATCCCGGCCCTGGGAAATGTTGAGGCTGTTACATAACAAGCTCTTGTCTAAAAATAAAGGGGCCTGGGCTAGAAGTACATATGTGTGGTAGCACCTCAACTCCATCCTAAAAACAAGGAAAAATATAGTGCCCTAAGGAAATTAAACTCTAAACTGACCTAGTGGCTCATCAACTACTCCTTGGTCACTTCTGTCCCTGCCATCCTCTCTATGGGAAGAAGCCCCAAGCTTGTCTCCTCTATCTTCCAGGCAGAGAACTAGTGTCTGGCCCTTAGAACCTAAACTCACTTAGAACCTCTTAACTCTTGAGGAAGTGGGCTGAGTCCCTCGCAAGGAGATAGCCATAACTTTTCTCAGGTCCAAAAACTTGAGGGTTTTGGGGTTCCCTCTTTATTCATCCCACAGAAATGGGCTCCCACTCACCGGGCCTCCTGCTAAAGCTCTTGCAGCCCGAAGGTGCTCCTCTGGGCCTCGGTCTTGAAAGGAAGCTCTGTAAATCTCTGCAGTTTTAATGTTGACAGCTGCAAGGGACAAGGGAGTGCCTCTAAATCAACAAAGATCCAAAACAGACTTTACATTTCTAACACTACACATAAGGGATCTGAAGAAAGTCTGAGGTGCTGACAACCTCTTCACCAGCACAGGGGAAGAACAGGCCCGGACATGCTCTGGACTCTCAGGGCACATGGTTTCAGAGCTCTGCTGTGACCACAGACACTTCTGAGGCTACAAAGTGACAGAGAATAAAGTAAGAAGTGCTTGTGTGCTCACCACCCAGCTAGCTAAACAAGGGTATACCAGAAGCCCTTTGCAGTTTGCTAGCCTCAAGATTGACGAGCGAAGCCTGGGCTTCCTTACTTCGTTCCCAGAATATTTAGAGATCCAAATACCTCACACCTTCCCCATGAGTATTGGCTAGGGAAAAAAAAGCCAGACCCCCCACCCATGTGACAGGAAGCTGCAGGAGTGGGGTGGGGTGTGCATAACCTATGCTGTACACTGGCATTAACAGCCTTACAGCTAAAAGGTTAGCCAAGTCAGGCCCCTTGCCCAGGGTTTCCAAACAGACCTTTAACCACACACAGCCTGCTCTACACACATGCAGACCATGTAACCCTCGGGTACAAACACTACTTACCGATGCCATAAATGATTGGAAAGTGATTTTCATTTTCTTCCCTGTCATTTAATTCTAAGAAACAAAGGGAAGTAAAAGCACTAAGCAGTTGTTTCTCATGAAGGAAAATCTCAGTCAGTGCGCAGCCCCTTGTGGGAACACAAGAAGCCTCTGACATCCTGGAAACTAGACGTCAGGGCCTCTGTGTAGGTGATTGTGAACATCAATTCAGTTGGGTAGGGCCTGGTGGCAAGGAGTCTACCTAGAGATAAAGTGTAGTGGAGACAAGGCATCCAATAGGTGACAGTCTCTCCTGAGTGTCTTCTACAATTCCTATCCTGATAACTGTTGTAAGAAGGGTGTAGACCGGGCTGGAGAGATGGCTCGGTGGTTAAGAGCACTGACTGCGCTTCCAGAGGGCCTGAGTTCAATTCCCAGCAACCACATGGTGGCTCACAACCATCTGTCATGGGATCTGAATACATTGACAGGGTAGTCACATTTAAAAAAAAAATCTTTAAAAAATACAGACAAAACCTGAGCCCTTATTCCCCTCCGGGGAATGAAACAGAACTTACCTGTTACACATAATGTCACTAAGTGAATTTCGTCATCCTGTTTGTCAAATTCACCTACAATTGATGTCAAAAAAAGTGCTCAAGTTAACAGGGGTCTGTGAGTGTGGTTAAGATATAATGTGCATGAACATGCTCTAGTAGGGTCCTGAGCTATGGCTCAGTGTAATTCCTAACATGCTCCAGGTCCTGGATTCAGTCCCTAGTACTAAGAAGTAGGCATGGTGCCACTTCAATTTCAAGGCCAGTCTGTGCTGCATGAGATCCTGCCTCAAAAGGGGGGCCAGGTGAGAATAGAGGTTAGGCCAGCAAGAAGTCAAGGTTGGTAAAGACTCTTGCAATCTATGTCCCATATATGGGACCCACTCCCTTAAGTTGTCCTTACCTCCATGCTCAAGCTATATGGTATACATGTGACCCAAGTGCTCACATGCACTTAAATGTAAAAGAAAAAAATGGAGTCTGTTATGTCTAACTAATGGGGCTAAAGACATGGTTCAGTGGTTAAAGCACTTACTCTACTCTGGCAGAGGGCCTGGGTTCAGCTCCCAGCACCCACAAGAGGGCGTTCTACAAGGAGGCCAACTCTTTTTGAGTCTATTAGAGTAAAAGAAATTTATTTATACCTGTGATATACATGTACGATGTGCATAGTGGTTCCAGGAACCACCGATTCTGGAACTGGAGTTATAGACAGCTGTGAGCCGCCATGTTGGCATTGGGAATTGAACCAGGGTCCTCTGGAAGAACAACCAGTGCTCTTAACCACTGAGCCATCATTCTAGTCCCCAGAGCAAGAATTTTGTGAATGTTTTTGGACAAGAGAACAAAAGTGAGTAGGTTCTGTGTGCCATCACCCCATTGTAGGTTACCCTTCAGTTTCTGTACACAGCTAAGCTCATGACGCCAGATACACCACATAGTTTTATATTGTTTGCTTCTGTTAGACACAGGTTGTCCCCCCGCCCCACTGCATGCAATTAAAACTTCTTAATAAGGTTTATTTGACACAGGGTCTCACTACGTAGCCCTGGCTGCTCTGAAATTAGTATTAGTACACCAACCAGGCCACTCTGAAACTCAGATCCACCTGCCTCAGCCACCCAAAGCGCTAGGATTAAAGGGGTGTTCTGCCATATCAAGCTTTCACCCGTGTTTCTGTTGGTCTCTTTGTGCAGCTCAGACTGGTTAGGGATAAGCAGCCCTCTGCCTCACTCTGAGCCCTAGTGTTGGACTGCAAGCCTGGACTCTACACCTGGTTCAGGAGGTAACAGCTCCTAGCAGATTTATAACTCTTCTCAGGACACTGGGCGTTGTCAGGGCTCTTGTATTGTTCATCTGTGGGTCAGAGTCTGTGCAACTGTTTGGGTTTTTATATTTTCTTACTTGTGTGTGCACACGCTGTGGAGCACGTAAGGAGGTCAGAGGTCAACTTACAGGAGTCAGTTTCCTCCTCCCAAAGATCAAACTCTGTCAGGCTTGGTGGGAAGTGCCTTTACCCACTGAGCCATCCTGCCAGCCTCTCTCTGCACACTTTAGATGATTTTCTTAGAATGGATTCTAAGACTAGGAATGAACCTTTGAAAGGCTCGAGCCACAGTGTCAGGTTCCTCGATGGGAGGCTGCTCCAGGGTATGTGTGTAGCATTAGTGAACATCTATTACACAACTGATACATAACTGTGTTTTTTCTTCTACTGATCTAACAGAAAAGGCTATTGTTACTGTTTTCATTTCCTGAAGATTACAAAGACCACTCCTGCCAGAAGAGTAATTCTGTTTCTATACAGCTCAGAGTATGTACTCCCCAAGAATTCATTAATTCCTGTTTTAAAAGAGCATCTTTGACACGTCTGTAATTGTGGTGGGGGACGAACTTACTGAGAAGCTCATGAGTAAGCTTCCGAGACAGCTGCCTGTCATCACTGAAGCCTCCCACAAGGTGAACTTCCAGCCTGCCGAGAGAGGGACAGTGACCAGAGTTAGGACAAGACAGCACTGTTGCTGGTTTAAGGTGATGCTTGCTTAGTGGCTCTCGCGAACACAGGAACATCCACAGCTTGCTTCTGTGTCTTCCCACAACATATGATGAAATACCTGTGGGCATAATGGGCCGTGTGAGGTTGCCACGGCTAGTAGCAAGGCTGTCAACCCGGGTCCTCAGTGCAGTGTCACCTGGCCACCCACATGGAACACTCTAGATCTCAGTACCTCCACCAAAGAGCATCTGGGCTGTGATCACCATGGTTCTGCCACCACTCCTACCAGGCTGGCCTCGATATACACAATAACCAAACACTGTCTGCAAGTAGACCAGTAACGTTCTGAGAAGCCCTGTGGCTAGCCTGGGCCAAAGCAAAAGGAAAAGGTAATTTTACAACCACACAAGCCAAAAGCCTGTGAAGTTCTCCAGCCTATGACACAGGCCCAGCCACAAGATTGGAGTTTTAAAAAGGGCTCGGTGCCAACACTCTTAGCATATGCAAGGCCCAGCAGTCAAGTTCTAGCACATACCTACATGTACAAAGTTTAAACTTGGTTTATTCTTTAAGATAAGGTTAGCCTCAAACTAAGACATGCTCCTGCCTCCGCTTCCCAATACTGGAATTAAAAGTGTGCTACCATACCTTCTCCCCATTTTTTAACTTACTTATTGTACTATAAAGCTGACCAGTAGTGTCCCCAAGACCCTAAGTACCTGTGTATGACTGTACTAGTTCCTTCAAAGGCTACCAAGAAAATAAGAGCCAAGTGTAATAGCAGAGCAAGTGGACCAGTTATGTGAGCAAGTGAAAGCCAGGCCTGGGTCACAGGCCAGAACTTAACTAGCTGTGTGGCTTTGGTACATGACCATGTGTCACAGGGTAAAGATGAAATGGTGAGGCACAGTTAGTCTGGACTGGTTCTTACCCTATAAACATGCTCAAATGGTCGGCCTGCTGAGTGTGCAGCACCATCCCGCTCAGCCAACCCTGCTGCACGTCTTCAGTCCTTCCTACACACTCACCTGCCTGTTCTAACATATGAGCACTGAGCCTACACTGAACAGGAAGTTCTTGGCCCCTAGAACAAGTGGTTCTCACAGAAATACCTCCTGAATAGGCCACAACAAATTAATACCTGAAATGCAAAGATCCCAACATTACACAAGTTCAAAGCCAAACTCAGTTTAAAATTGAGCACAGAAGCCTGACATTGTAATCCCAGCACTACAGAGGCCAGGGCAAGTGGATCATGAATTCAAGGCCAGACGACGTAGTGAGCCCTATCCAACAAAAAGTCCAGTACTGGCTTGTCCCTCCTGACTAACCACCCACCGATCCACCTATCCGTCCACCTGTCCACTCACCCATCCACTCACCCAGTCACCCACCCACCCATCTACCCACCCACCCATCCGTCCATCACCCACCCATCCGTCCATCACCCACCCATCCATCCATCCACCCAGTGTAGACAACCAACTATACTCAAGGTGTGCAAGCACAGTGTCCATATAGCAACAGCATGGTACTTACCTTCCACATTCAGCATGTTCAGAGAAAGATTTTATGGAGCTCATTATCAAGGGGACTTCAGCTTTGGTGTCAGATCCATCACAATGTGTCAGGCAAGTTGCCCCATTACCTGGAAAACAAGGGTAAAAGGAATTCTTTATATTCTGACAAGTGAGACATGGAGACCACCTCCTCTTTAGGTACTCTGTAAGAAAACTGAAAGACTCCATGCTGCCCAGCCAACCCATCTGACCAGAGCACCAAGGAGACCCTGTGCAGCCAGGAGAGATATGGCTTCAAATTTCACTAGGAAACTCAAACTGAGAAAGTCAGTGGTCCCATGTGGTCGGGATGGTTTACCAAATAGTCACCTTCATCTCTATCATCATACCTGTGTGTCTCAGGACTACAATGTGACAAGTGGTAGCATCATCAGAACCCAGAATGGAGATGGAGCCTGTTTAAAAAAGAAATAACATGAAATACCTAGTAGGCTTTGGGATACAGTCAAATGCACTGCTTCCTAACCTACCATCCTTTGGGGAGGTCACTGCAAGCTCTCTTTGCTGAACATACAGAAGGCCCTGGGGTCCCACTTGTTGAACAGACTGACCTCTGAGAAGTTTGGCTCTTTCCTGTTTAATTGAAACAGAATAAAATAGTGGTGTGAATTAGTGAGGCTTGAAGACCTAGAGAGGTGGAGAGAGCCAGTGTGTACTCAGAAGTGGGAGGCAGGCCACATATCTGAACTGTGCTGAGCTGGCAACAGAAGACTGGTACAGAAAGGCAGCAGCAACATTCACTGACTAAACATGTGACACAGATCCCAGTGCCCAGGAGAAGGGCCAATCATTCATCAGAGTTCAGGAACTTGAAACTTAACCTTATGTTTGCTTTGTCTGCCTCCCCCCGCCCCCACAATAGTTCAGGCTGCCCTTACCCTGTCCATCCTCCTACCTCATGAGTGCTGGGATTATAGCTATGCACTACCATTTTACAAGTGTAAGAAAACCAGAGCCAGGAGTGGTGGTTCATGCTTATAATCCCAGCACTGGAAATCACAAAACAGCAAGACTGGCTGGCTTAAAAGCAAACGTAGCTGGCATTATACGAAACAGCTGCAATCTCATCTCTCAGGAGGCAGGACCCAGCCTGGGCAAATACTCACATGTGCGGGAGGTGACACACGACTGAAAGGAAATCTACCTTCCAACTTGCAATAAACAAGCCTTGTCATGTGTCTGTCCTACACCTGCTTCAGCCCTGAATCCACCTCTACCATTTCTCATGCCTGGTGCTACTGCGAGTTTGTGTCTAATTAATAAAATCCAAGGAACCTGATAAACTTAATGATCGGTCTAATTAAGCACTGTCTTTAATGAGTTCCCATGTTTTGGATGCTAGGACATGAGAACTGAACTAGAAAGCTCCGACCTTAGAAGTCAGTCCCCAGCAAGGTTGGGGTGGGGCACAGGAAAGCAAAAGAAACAGCAAACTAAACAACATAAGCTCCAACTGGTGAGGCAGTGACTTGGTTACTGTACAAGCCTGGGTAAACTTGGCTGTCTCACATTTCATCACACCCCAGACCAGTGACACACCAGACATGAGTTCCTGCTTCCCAATTCCGGTCCTCACCTCCTTGGGAAGGAGTTAATAAGGTAGATTCTTACCACTAATGTTCAAAACTGGCTCACCACCAATGACTACAGTATGAGAAGTTACCATTTCAAGACTAACACAAGAAAGGAAAGCAAAGGCGACCAAACATGCCCATGTCACAGAACTCTGGATAGTCGGCTGTCTCCATCAACATGATAAAAACTATTTCTGAATGAAGCCTCACTTTAGCACATTTGTGTGCATGAGAGAAAGGAAGAAATTCAGATGTGTGGGGGACATGCATGTGTGAGAGGTGTGCATTGTGAGAGATGTATAGGACAGGTGTGCATGAGTGAGATGTGTGTATGTGTGAGAGGTGTGCATGTGTGTGAGGTGTGCATGTGTGAGGTGTGCATGTGTGAGGTGTGCATGTGAGAGGAGTGCATGTGTGAGAGGTGTGCATGAGTGATGTGTGCATGTGTGAGAGGTGTGTGTGCATGTGAGAGGTGTGCATGTGAGAGGTGTGCATGAGTGTGAGGTGTGCATGAGTGTGAGGTGCACATATCTGAGGTGTACATGTTTGTTCTCCCTAAAGCCAGAAATCAGTGTCATATACCTTCCTCTACTGTTCTGTTCTGTATTTCTGTTCTCCTTCGTTTGTGCATGCATACACACCCATGAGTTGGTACACCATGGCACGCACCTGGAGGCCAGAGTGCAACCCTTAGGTTTTAGTTTTCTCCTCCAGCATGTATGTTCCAGACACTAAATGTGGTCATCAGGCTTGGCAGCAAGCCTTTACCATGTGAGCCATCCTGACAACCCTGCCTTAGTGTTTTGAGACAGAATCTCTCACTGATCCTGGAGCTCATTGTTTTGGCTAGACTGGCTGAGCGCCGAGCACTGGCATTCGGTGCTCCACCCCTTGGCACTGGGATTACATAAGCACTCTGAAGACTTTTACATGGGTGCTGGGATCCAAACTCAAGTCCCTGTCCTTGCCCCGCAGGCATATCATCCACTGAGCCAAGGTCCCTGTCCCATACTTCCTAAAGTAGTTGTGGCCCGCTTTCTACAATGTCTCTCAGTCCATTCCTTTCCCCATGGTCTATTGAATGGCACTGCTTTTTGTTGGAGGTCAGCAAACGTTTCGGTCAGAATGACTAGATGACACGCCTAACGGTCTCTGGTTATGCAGTGAAGCAGCATAATCAGATGTGGTTGTTTTAGTAAAATGTGACAAGCAAGTTTGAGTCATGTAAGTTACTGCTGTAAAATACCCTGTCACTTCTTCCAGGATATACCTTAGAAGCAGGCATCTGTCTAGCATGTGTGAGGCCAGGGAGAAAAGGAAAGTCCTTTTATCTTCAGCTTTGGGGACCAGCCCACATCCCTGACTCTTCTGCCTTGTTCAAGTTTCTCTTCCAGTGGCACATGAATGTCAAAGTACCTGCTACACTGGGAAGCATGGCATGTGTACCAGATTACTAGCAGTAAATCTGGGTGTGGCTTAGTGGCAGAGGTGTGGAGTGGGAGGTCCTGGGCTCCATCCCCAGCACAGCCCAGAAAACTCTAAAAAACAGTGCATTAGGCCACTCATGATGGCCAAGCCACAGGTCTACCCTGGAACATACTGTTTAATCCCCAAATGGCCTGTCTTCGGCATCCTGACCACTAGTGCTTACGGGGGTCTCTCCACATGTGCTCAGTTAAGTTTTTGTGTTAGCAGCCCCACATTGCAAGTGGCTACTGTACTGAATTACACAACATCCAAAGTGAGGGGCAGACAGTAGGGTTCCAATCCTAACTTATTTCTAAGCATGGGGCCTGGGACAGTCACGCTGTGTCTTAGTCACCGTTCTATTGCTGTGAAGAGACGCTATGCCAAAGGCAACTCTTATTTTTTTAAAAAAACAAAACAAAACAAAACATTTACTTGGGGCCTTATGGAGAAGCACACAGGCATGCTGTTAAGAGCAATAGCTGAGAGTTTTGCAGGTAGAGAGACTACCTGCTAGAGGGTCTAGCATGGGCTTTTGAAACCTCCAAACCCACCCCTAATGATGGGCCTCCTCTAAGAAGGCCACACCTCCTATTCATTCCCAAATAGAGATCCAGCATTCAAAAATGGGCCATCCTCACTTAAACCAGCACACTGTCAGATCCTCACAGCCCTCAATCTAGTAAATAAGAGAAAAGATACCCTCATTTGGCACAGCATGGGGCCTTCTACTGTGGCTGACCCATGGGTGCCTAAAATCAGACAGCAGTAAACCCAGACCTACTGGGGACCGAGTTAACAGTAACAATATAGGATTGCCCTAACAGCAGGCTATGATGAAAACTTCCTAGCCAGCATGGTGGCACGTGCCTGTGAGGCTTCAAAGATCATGAGTTGGTGATCAGCCGAAGCTACAGAGAAACCTCTCACAAAAGAAGGGGGGAGGGGAGACACGCACAGGACAGTTAAGTGTTCAGGAATTTCCCATCTAAAATTTTCAGACGGTGGTTACGCAAGGACATATAACTGCAGAAAGGGGGAGGGGATACTAACCAGGCTTATGACTCGCTGGGGCTGTGTACTCATGAAATTCTGATATATGGAAAACACGCAGGAAGCCTGGCATGGTGTGTGAGCTTTTAATCCTAGAATTTGGGAGGCAGGGGTAGGTGTATTTCTGTGTTCCAGGACAGCCAGGGATACAAAGAGAAACCCTGTGTCATACCCCCACCACCCCCAGAAAGGGGGGAGGAGGGGACACACGGGAATAAGCCAGGCATGGTAGTTTATAGTTTACACTTACAATCCTAGCACTTACAAGGCTGAGACATACATGAAGTGTGTGGAAGGCCAGCCTGGGCTATACAGTGAAACTGTATCAGGAAACAAAGCAGTGTCTCATGAGTGAGGAAGGAACTGTGGTCAGGATGTGATATATATGTGGATATAATGTATATATGTAATATATGAGTGAATCAATTAATTTAAAAAGTGTATCATGATGGGCACATTGGATAACATCTCTAATCACAGTATAGCTGAAGTAAGAGGTCTCGGGCATTCAAGGGCAGCTTGTCTCTCTAGAAAGAAGGGGGGGGCAGGGGCTCATACAGAGAGGATGCTGCAGAGGTGGTCAGTAGTTAAAACTGTTTGCTGTGGGAAATCTGCCAAAAGTGGGGTCCCAGCACTCACAAGCCAAGACTCCCACACATGCCTGTAACCCCATTTCCGAGGTGGGTGAGGATAGCTAGGACTTGTTCCATTCCAGCCTAGCTAAGACGCATATTCAGGGAGAGACCCTGCCTCAAAGGAATTGCACACCATGGAGAGGCAGATGCTTGATGCCACCTTCTGGCCTTCTCAGCTATGTACACATGCACTCACACAGATAAATACACAGAAGTCAGCATGTGCTGGTGCACATTTTTAAACCCAGCATGTGGGACAAAGGAGAGAGAAGAGCTCTAAGAGAGAGCCCAGACCCTGTCCTAAATCTTTTTAAACAGTAGATTGCCTAGCATATAGATAAAGCAGGGGCAGCAGAGGCAGGCAGATCTCTGAGTGTGAGGCCAGACTGGTCTACAGAGCAAGTTCCAGACAGCAAAGGCTACACAGAGAATTCCTATCTCAAAACCAAAATTAAACCAAAACTATGAAAAGAATGGTTGTGACCACGGACCTGATTTTCTACTTCCCTCTACAGAGCCTACACACGTCATCCCCTAAAGAAAGTGAGCACTGGGCACAAAGTCCACGCTCCAGCTGCTGCCCTGGCCTCTCACATGCGGCCCTCTGCCCTCACTGCAGGCCTCCCTGGCCCCCCTTCCCTGCTTTTGAAAGCCAACTCTCCACTCTGCATCCCTTCTGGGCTGTGTCTCCCTAAATAAACCAAACCCTTGCCTCCTCCTCTCTGCCTTTTCATGTAATGTGCTGCGTGGCCACTAAAACTACAAGTTTCAGACATGAGAGAGTCCTCTAAATCCTTGAGGTGGCTGGAACTTTTCTTGTATTATTTTTGGCTTCATCGACAAAATGTACAGTGCCTAGCCCAACTTGCAGGAGCCAGTAGTAGGATCAGTCTGTCTTGAAATTCAAGTTAACAGTAATAGTCTCCCTGTCCCATAGTTCTCAGGAGTCATTCTGCCCATTCATTTACCTAACAAATATTTGGTTAGCACAATGCCATCTGCTTACAGGAAGCGTTTGCTCTACAAAGCAGATCCAGGGGAAGACAAAGCAAGTAACCAGACAGAACTACAAATCCCACAGCGACTCAGAGGAAACTTCTAGAATGCCCTCTGTGACTCCAGGCTCCTGGGCTTCACCTCTCAGAGTGAACGTGGGCATCTTTCCTTCAAAGCTATAACTGATTAGAAAACAGGTCCCCTCCTAGACTGTATTATGGACGGGCTGAGTTCAAACTAGCATGTGTGATACTTCGTCACCACTGCCTTCACTATGAGCCCTCTTTCAGAAGTCGCCACAAGGAAAGAACAAGACTCCATCAGGGCGCAGTCCTCTCGTATCCAGCAACTTCCAAACGAAGCACTTATTTCTGGCTAATAATCCGGCCCCCACACCCTGATGGGCAGGAATAGGCGCTCAAAGGACTGGGGCCCCCGCTCACACCTGTCTGCAGCTGGGTAATGCGGGGAGCCGCACGAGCGCCCCGACCTGCAGAGCCCGCCAAGTGCAGATTGGGGCCTCGGTGTCCTCGCGCTAAATACGTGCTGTGCGACCTTCCGGAAGTCACCTAACTTCTCTGGGCCCCGTCTCAGCAGGTCCCTAGAGAAAGCGCGTTGGCAGCCGGGCTGTGAAGATCCCTCCCTCCCCGCAGGCCTAGTAGGCCGCTCACCTCCAGAGGCGGGTGCGCTCGGACTAGCTCCGCAGCAGACCGTGGCAGACGGACGCGCTGCCCGTCCACCAGCAGCGGCATCGCTTAGGCCGCCGCCAGGCCGAGATAGGCGGCCACCGCCACGCCACGCCCCGCGACATGCCACGCCCGCCGCCAAGTCTGCCGGTATTTGTAGTCCAGACAGATCTGGAGTCGCCAGAAGGGATCGAGGATATGGACTAGCCGTTGGGCTGCAAGGCATCACGGGAGATGTAGTCCAAACTTTGTGGGAGGCTACTCACTACCAGCGTCCTTCGTGGCGGGTGCCGGCAGTTGTAGTCGTAGAGATGTGGGCATTAGGGACGCGGAAAGGAGAACTGCGAGGGTAGCCCCGCGCTGTGCGTCACCCAGCTGTCACTGACCCCTGCCTCGGTCAGAGCTGATTCGCAAAAGTGTAATCAATTAACTAATGTCCGTTTCAGCTGTCAGACATAGTGCGGAAGGCGTGGGGAACGCGTGAATTGCCGCCCCAGTTGGCACCGCAGGGCGTGGGTGCGGAAGAAACAGGGCCGCCTTGCACTGGCGGGTGGACCAGAGACCTCATCTCTGCATTTCCTCCTTGCTCTTCACCGCTCTCATCAAAAAAGCTAGGACCCAGACGTGACTGCTGTGAGCTGCTCACTTGTGCTATCATGCATTGCTAAGTCGCCAAAGTTACCTTTAACCGATTGGTCTAAATTTAAACAATGTTTTGTGTGACTCCAAGGCAAGGCTATTGCCCTAACATATGCTCAGATACAGCTGTAAATAATACACATAAAATTAAGTTTTGGCTAAAACAGAATTACGGTCTTGCCGTGGTGCCTCAGCCTCCATTTCCAGCATAAAATATAATTACATACCATTTACAAAAGTAACTAACCACCAGAGAGAGGTAGAGGAAGTTCGGGTAACAGGTACCAAAACAGGAATATGTTGCTTATTGAACTTGGGGGGTAGGGAAGTTCACAACCTGTTCCCCAAGTCAGGTCCAGTCCACCTGTCTTCAATAAGCCAATTGACTAAAGAGCCTAGTTAAAAATGGAAAGCGGAAAAGGAAGATTTATTCGAAAAGGGAGATTTATTCGGTATGGCCATATTGGGAAGAGGGACAAAGGGGCCCAGGAAGCCCTTCAATTCTGTCTTCATGAGATCCAAGTTTAAATAGCGGGAAAGGGATATTCATATCTAAGCAGACCATTGACCCGTTGTGGGAGCCAGACCAACCCAAGTCTTGTTAAGATTCCTAGATGAAAAGACAGAGGGACGCTAATTCTGTGTCCTTGTTCAGAAACGGACTTGGCAGAGCCAATGCTTGGAGTCAAGGTTTGTGGGGATCTGACTGCTCTCCCTGGAGTGTGGCTATCAGTCCTAAGACAGCTACTTGAGGTATTTTGCGTTTTTGTCAACATAGTCTTAACTTAGCTCTCTGCTGACCTTAGCCTTTTCCCCCTGCAAATAGATATCTGATGCTGTACTTAATAAACTTGCTTGGTATCTAAGTCACCAGCCTCTGGAAGACCCAAATCCCAGCTATTATTGCTTTTGTCTTTATTTCTCCTCTATTTCTCACCCCTGTAGGAGTTTGGTTTGATTTGGTTGCTAGAAGACTAGCAAATCCTCACGTATACCAGCTTTTGTTGTGTAACGCCCCACCCCCACCCCAGTTTTCCCTGGTTAATGAAGGTGCCTACAGCCTGCAGCTGGACAGAAGAGAGGTAGGAACGGCTCGGGTCTGAGGCAAGGACCACAAGGAAAGAGAGGGGGAGTTTCTATTGGTTACAGCCAATTCCATTAGGCTCCGGCCAAGAGCGACCTACCTAGCAACAGCTTATGTCATTGCCTGCTCGCGAGGTGCAAGGCAGGTGTGATAGCAGCAGCCAGCACACAGAGGACTGACTGCTCCCTACCCCATTCTTTCACTCTTTCTGTTCTCATGCGTTCTCAGCCCAACTCTCTTCTTTTTGTCCTTCTCCACCTCTACCCCTTTCCAGGTCCCAACTCTCTTCCCCCTCAATAAATCTTTATATTCAGTCTGTCTTAAGGTGTGATTCCTCAGGGGGACACCTCGACATGGACCTGCCCACTGCATTCTACTGGAGCTTTATGTTTCATGTTTCAGAGAGGCTAAAAGGATGATGAACTGGAGCTCTGAGGAAGGGATCTTGAGCGAGATCATGGAAACACATCTGAAGCCCAAAGAACCTGACAATAAGAATTGGGATCATGGCCAGGCAGTGGTGGCGCACGCCTTTAATCCCAGCACTTGGGAGGCAGAGGCAGGCGGATTTCTGAGTTCGAGGCCAGCCTGGTCTACAGAGTGAGTTCTAGGACAGCCAGGGCTATACAGAGAATCTGTCTCGAAAAAATAAAATGACAACAAAAAAGAATTGGGGTCATGGATGGAAGGTAGCCAGATTACCTTAGAGGTTAGCAGATCATTTAACTGCTCAGCTATTGCAGTGCTACTTGAAATTAATCTTGGTTTCTCCGTGTGGTTTATGGAAGACTAGCATAAAATAAAGAAATATACAGCTGCCAGATTAATCTACTACTTACATTTATATTAAAAAAATTCATTTTACACATCGTGTTTGAAGCCCTTATTCCTGCTGGTTTGGGCCAACCCATCATTATCTGGGCTTTAGTCTCATTCTGAGGTCTGACAAGTTTTTAGATCTCTTTGAAATCTCTCCTGGAGACAAGTACCCCCTTAGGCTGGTGCCCTTTCCTTCTTCCAGCATGAGATTCCTGGAGAAATTCACATTTCTTTGGGATCTACTGTTTCATTAGTCTGATAGATTGCTATCAGAGAGGAATTTCCATTTACAGTTGTAGTCCAGCATGAAAGGAAGTCAGGACAGGAACTTGAGGCCATGGGAATGCACTCGCCTGCTCGTTCCTCTTGCCTTGTACAGCCTGCTAGCCTGCTTCCTTATAGCACCCAGGACTACCTTCCCAGAGTGGTACTTCCCCCAATGGGCTAGGCCTTCTGCATCAACCATTAATCAAGAAAATGTTCTACAGACGTGCCTACAGGCACATCTTATAGAGACAGGCCGACTGATGAAGGCATTTTCTCAACTGAGGTTCCTCTTCCCAAAAGATTTTAGTTTTTCTTCTTGAGCCTACAGTTGTGTAGAAAACAAACCAGGGCACCTCATGAGGTGCCACTCACAAACCTAACCCAGCATGATTCCACTGACGCTCACTTGAGGGAGTGAATGAGTTTTAGGGTTCCTTACAGAGTATTAGGTGAAATATTACAGTGTCCTCCACCCAACCAGCTGCAGGAATAAGAGGCCCCCTCCCCTAGTCATCCAAGGCCTGATACACCACGAAATTAAGGCAGTTGCATACAACAGGTGGCAAGGTGCATCAGCGTCCTCAGTTGAGTGCCTGTCTTCCCACCCACCCATGCAAAAAGTCAGTAAGCCCAGCTGTGGTAATTCTTTTGGAAGAGGCTCAACTGAACTACCCAAAATAAGTTGCCTGCCTCCTGAACAATCAATTACAACACAGGTGCTCACTCTGCAACTAACTCAGGCTGGCCTAGAACTCACAGTAGAGCAGAGGTTAACCTTGAACTCATGGCAGTTCCATCTTAGTGTCTAAAGTAATGATTATGGCTTTTTAAAAAATTTCTACTAGTATTTATATGTTGCGAGTGCAAGTGTCCAGAGAAAGCAGACTGTGAGCTGCCTGATGTGGATGATGTCAACAGAACTTGTCTTCTCTGCTGGTAGAGCAAGTGCTATGGTCCACACAGCCACCTGCAGTCTATGAGTGTGGCTTTGAATCATAGTTTACACAGAACCATAAGACAGAAATGTGAAGGTTCCTGAGCAGTGAAATAGTTAAATGCTTACGGGTAGGAAGTGCTAAACTGTACTATGTTCCCCACAGACGTACGTAATTTATGGATGTGGGGAAGCTAGGAATGTAGGCCAGAGAGCAGGTCTTCATAGCAGAACCTCAGCAGTGAGAAGAAATGTTTAAAAAGTGTTATGTATGCAGGGCAGCGGTGGGGCACGACTTTAATCCCAGTGTTCGGGAGGCAGAGGCGGGCGGATCTCTGAGGCCAGCCTAGGTTACAGGACAGCCAGGGGTATAGAGAGAAACTTCATCTCAAAGAGAGAGGAGAGACAGAGAGAATGAGCATTATGTAGAAACTTAGTAAATAGTGAAGAGTCCCAAAGAACTGAGTGCAGTTCACAGCCTGTATACAATACATGAAGGCGTAAGGGAGCTGAGGAACCAGACAATAAAGTCAGGGCCCAGGCTGCAACGAGCCTGAAATAAGATGCAGTCCTCCAGTCCCCACAGACCACCAAGCACACAGCTATACACCATAGAGCACTTGCCAGCTCTTCTCACCTCAAGACAGCTGAGCCTTGTGTGATGGTTTGTATATGCTTGAGAGTGGCACTATTAGGTGTGGCCTTGTTGAAGCAGGTTTGTCACCGTGGGTGTGGGATTTAATATCCTAGTCCAAGCTGCCTGGAAGTGATTATTTAACTAGCAGCCCTCAGATGAAGATGTAGACCTCTCAGCTCCTCCTGTACCATGCCTGCCTGGATGCTACTGGACAGAACCTCTGAATGTTCAACTAAATGTTGTTTTTATAAGAATTGCCTTGGTCATGGTGTCCGTTCACAGCAATAAAACCCTAAGACAACTTGTCCGGTGCATGTATGTGTAAGACCCTGGTTTCCATCTTCAATACAAAAAAGAAGATTCTGTTTTCCAAGGAGACTTCACTAATTTCTTCCAAAAATGTTTAGCTTTTAAAAACACCTCACTATGTCTGGCTTTAACTTAAATGTTCCTACTTCAGCCTCCAAATGCTGAAATTACAGAAAGTGTATCCCATACCCAGATAGCACGCAACTTCTCTGGAGCGCAATAGGCTTGTTCCAAGCATGGGGAACATCTTAACCAACATCCATTTGTTTCTAACCATCCCACTCCCTTTAGAAGCAGGAGGCTAAGATTCAACCCAGTAGTCATGGAAGCGAGGTGAGTCTTTATTGAAGCCTGCACTGATGAGAGCAGGGAGGCCCCAGGTGAGCTTTCATGTTCACAATGGATTTTTTCTTCTCCTCAAACTCCTTTGTAACCCAGAGGCTTGTCAACATACCTTGTACATTCTAGCTACTTTCCAACCTGACATCCCATCAATATCTTACAGACGAAATTTCATTGCATTTTCGGTCAGCAGTTGAAAAAAAGAACCTTGAACCGGACAGTGGTGGTGCAAACTCCCTGCACTCCAGAGTTGAAGGCAAGCAGATCTTTGAGTTCGAGGCCAGCCTGAACTACATAGTGATTTCCAGGATAGCCAGGGCTAGACAATAAAATACAGACAGACAGAACCTTGAGGTTTCCTACTGACTTGCTACTAAGGCTGGCCTGGAACTCATGGATTTGCCTGCCTCATATGAAAGCTTTTTACAGCAATAAAATTTTCTTTGTTCAAAAAGGTATTCATAGGCACACTGAAATCAGTCTCATTACACAGGAGTATATAAACATTGAGAGGAATTCCTTAAAAATATTGTGACCAAGAAAATATTGCTTGCCTTTAAATAAATGTAAGTGGCAAAAAATTAAATTATTTAAAGGGCCATTTTCACAAATACACAAGTTTATATGTAAGGATTCAACGGAAAGCGACCTCCACAGCCCTGGAACACTCCTGCTACAGAGCAAGGCTGGCTATTTAGTATAAGAACAGCCCTCCTGGCTGAGTCCGTGTTGTGCAAGCTTTAGAATGGTGACAGACACCCAGGCCCGCTTCAGTCAGCCTGAGCTAGGGCCGCTGCAGTTGGGTTGATGTGGAATCCTGCACAAGTGCCTTTTTGTGTTTCTCTGAATCCTCTCTTCCTGCCTGGCTTCTCTGCAGGTCTTTGTGTCCCCTCGTGACGCCAGCCCAAATGTTCAGCTTCGCCTCTCTGCCCAGCATCTCCCCGTACACCCCACCAACACAGACAGACTTCTAGTGAAAAGGAAACCATTGCAGCGCTGTAAGCAGGATACAGTTAAAAGTACTCACAAGCAGTGCTGAGCCTGGAGGACATCTCACCAACACAAGACCAAGAGTCATGTGAGTGTGCTGCTGATAAAAGAAGCCTGTCAGAAGGCCACCTGCAGGCCATGGCTGATGCAGGGAGCATGCAGCCAGGCTACCTGCAGGCTGTGGCTGATGCAGGGAACATGCAGCCAGCAGTTAGAGGGCTGTAGGCACAGACTGCTATGTCCACTGTGAAATATTGCACATGACACTTGCACTTAGTCCTTCCTTATGTCCACAGGAAGCAAACTGCAAATACACACAACCTGGGTCCCTTCAGATGCTGGCTGATGTCCAACATGGAATCCGGACACGAGGCATAGACTAGTCCAATGTGGGGTCAGTGGTGGGGCACAGGGCCCTGGGGAGAACAGCACAGCTCAATCACAGATCGTTGAGAGGAGCGGAGACTGGTCTGGCATGTACAGAACAGGAGGGGAGCCCACACTACTGGAAGGACTTCGGAAGTGGTTGTCAAAGGAGCTTGGGGTAAGGCCGGTCACTGTATCACTCTGGGGCACTTCACCTTTCAAAAAGTCATCGTCTTCATCCTCCACTAGATCCTGTGGAGAGAAAAGAGCGTAGAGAATATCAGTGTTAGTCTGGAAAGTTTTCATGGGATGGTGAGATAGTGCTTGCCACCAAGCCTGGCAACCTGAGTCTGGACCAACATGTAAACAGAATGAACCAAACCCCCAAGATATAAGACTGTGTATTCCTGAGGATCCCAAAACAAGAGCAGATTCTACAGTGAGCATTTGTGGCATTTGTACTTGGTGGCTAATGAGCAGATGGCTGGGTAGTGAAACTCCACTAGGATCACTTTCTGTTCGTGGAGCCAGCGAAGTCCTACCCAACAAGATCTCAGATCTCAACCTGACTGCTGGGGGTTGAACAGTCTTTCACGGGGTTTGTTTTTTAGACAGGGTCTGATTCTGCAGCCTCAGCAATCCTCTGGCACCAGTCTCCCACGTGTTGGGATTACAGACCGGCCAAACAGTTGTTTTGAGATATTCTCCTTCTCAACTCCTCCCTTGCATACCCCAAGACAGGGTCTCACTATGTAGCAGACTGGCCTCAAACCTCTTGATCCTGCCGAGTACCTAATGTGACAGACATGAGCTAGCACACCCAGCTTCAGTGCTGGGATGGAACTCAGGGCCGAATGCGTGCTAGCCAAGCACTCCACCACGAAGCCACATTGAGGCTGCAAGCAAGCTCATTTCCAACCAACTGTTACCTCCCAAAGTCATTATAGAAAGTACCTGATTATTTAAAAGAAAATAAAACCAGGCAGTTCTGCACACCTTTAATCCCAGCACTCGGGAGGCAGAGGCAGGTGGGTCTCTGAATTCGAGGCTAGCCTGGTCTACAGTTCCAGGACAGCCAGGGCTACAAGGAAAAACCTTGTCCCAAAAAACCAAATAAACAAACTAATTAATAAAAATAAAATAAAAGACCATGTACATGCACACTTGGAACCTTGGTCTTAAGGAGGCAGAGACAGGTAGATCCCTAGGCTCACTGGCTAGCCAGACTCAGGAAAACTGAGCTAGACTCAACTTGCCAATGAAAGATCCTGTCAGAGAAAATAAGCTGACTACTTCCTAAGACCAAACCCAGGCTGCCTTCTGGTTTCCATGCACATGTATGCAACTGATCTCATACACATACATACAAACATATACAAAAAAAAGAAGAGAGTGGCCTAGTATGATGGTGAGCAGCACTGAGTGAGGGGAGAGGGAGGGCCCAGGGCTGCACGAAACAGTTGTGATAGGAATAAATGAGACAGAACTCCACAGATCCTCTCCTACTAAAAACATAACCTGGGCTTGACTCAAGCAGCACTCACCTTGTGCACCGTGGCCTGACTACAGGAGACACTCACCAAATGCCTCCCTCCCAGTTTTACCTTTTTAGTGGATTTCTTAAACTCCTGCAGTTCTTCGGCACTCATGTCTTCCCAAATCTGATAAACAGGATCGATGAACTTCTTGGACCTGCCGAGGACGGCATTTCAAAGTCCATATGTAGCCAAACATTCCAACACCCTGGTTCTCTTCTCAGACCCACGCCCCAAAGCAGGAAGTACAGACTACAGTTGACAAGGAAAGTGTGGTGAGTCCTCATCATTAGGACTCCCAGTCACGCAGGTGAATGATTATATCTTCTGTCTCTCAGATTTCAAGGGAAACTCTTTCTGGCCCACTCAGTGATCAACAAATTATCACATGTACAAATAGACTAATATTCTGGAACTACTACAGAAATCAGTTAAATGTTAAATCTAGAAAACCAACTACGATGACATCAGTCAGCCAAGACTTAGGGACCAAGCAACAAGAAAAGCTGCTTATAAACTGTCTGGGGCTGGAGAGATAGTTCAGTCATTAAGAGGATGTGCTGTGGTACACGTGTATACATGCAGGCAAAACACTCATGAAACAAAAAATGTTAGAAAAGAAAAAAACTGCAGTTATCAAAAACATACAAACACCAAGAATGACTAGGTGGTTCCCACAACAATCCAGCTAGATCTATCACAAGCACTGGGACGGGACTCAGCCTCTAAAAGAAAGATAATGCTGGCAGAAACCTAGGAGGCCAAAAGCTGTCAGTGCCCTTTCTGTCCTGAAAACCTGGATTCACTCACCCCCAGACTAATCCATTTAAACCAACCAGTTTAAAAACAAAACAAAAGCCAAAAAAGACCTCGGTACCCCCTGGGCTCAGAAAAACATGAACACAGAATGGAGTGCTTGTGAGACAGTCTTCGGCACCACGAATTCACCATCACCCAAATTAACAATAAGCCCACCTAGGACAGAGCAACTCTCAACCCCAGCCTTGGGAAGAGGAAGAAGAGAAGATCTACCTCTTAAGCACACAAGGGTCAAAGGGAAAGAAAGTATCCAGCGGGTTGGTGCAGGTCTGCACAGAGTCTCCACCAGCTGTACTTCGAGTAACTGGGAGCATCTGACGATTGTTCCTCTCCATGATGGTGTAGCAGAACACAAGCTGGTATTTACTGTGGGACACACAACAAGGCAGATGAAACATCACCTTGCTGAGGTCAGGCCTGTGGGCCATGACATAGAGATCACAACTGAAATGCAGATACTGCTGGCAACAAAGAACAGAACCACTTAGGGGGTGCTCGGGCGTGAAGGTGCTGCGCAGATGCACATGCAGGCAAAACATTTGTAAACGTCTGAGGGAAAAAGCCAGGTGCAGCCAGGCATGGTGGTACACACCTTTGATTCCAGTAGAGGCAGGAGAATCTCTGTGAGTTTGAGGCTAGCCAGTCTACATGGTGAGTTACAGGATAGTCAGACCTACATAGTGAGACCTCAAAATAACAAAACACACACACAAATAAACAGACAACAACAACAAGCCAGGTGCAGTGCATACTTTAAGCCCAAGGCTGGGCTTCACTGGCTGGCACTGCTGCTCTTCAGCAAAAATTCACTTAGATTTTTTTCATGAAATTCAAGTCAGCATCGCTGAAAATCACAAACAATAGCACAATACAACCTAAAGATACACTGATTCCATATTTACATGCTGAAGAATGATGGTAAGGAAAGATTAAGCCTTTGCTTTCCATAATATTCCACCATATTTCTGTAAGAGAAAATTTGTGCTACAGTAAAAAACTCTGATTCATATCATGCTGGGGTCGGGAGTCTGAGCCAGTGTCCAAGCAGTGCAGAGCTGTGTTCAGAACTTAGCTGGGGTGAGGATGTGCCATGCACTTTCCAGAACACCTCAGATTTGTTACTCTTGATTCTGAATTCACTTTCTGTCGTGTATTCAGAAACTTGACCATGTCAAGTGCTTCCTGAGAGCCGTACTCAGTTACCCTAAGTTTTAACTATCAAGGTCTTCCCCAGTTTGTTCTGTTCCTAATACGTGTCTCCCTGGAACTAAGGATCTGTGACTTACTTATACCTCGCAGCCAACTAGTTTGTCTTTTAGGATTAGTTTGTCCATTAAGTATTAGAGTGCCTCAGCCGCTCTGGATAAAAGCAGGACTCCAGTGTTGCCAAGGAATGAAATGTTGGCTAGACCATTACTGGTTCCTTCATATACGTTGCTCTTGAATATGTACTGGAATTTACTCTCAGTGCCAGAGCAAATGGCATCTAGCAATAAGCTCCACCCCTTGACTTTTTAAACGTCCATAAAGGAAAATGGAAGCGACTCACTTTGTGATAGCAGCAAAGAAATGAACCACCGACGGCAGGCAGATCTTCAGTGGGTTCAGCTGGCTCAGCACAATGCGCTCAAAATTTAGACTCTGAAGATACCGGAGACCTTTGATTAAAAGAGGGGAGAGGTTAAGATAGCTTTAAAAGCACAAATTATTACTAATATAAAAATCCAATTTAAGGGCACATGATTAGGATGGGCTTGAGCCCCAGTACACCACACCCCAAATAAAGAGATCATCAAGTTACTGGCAGAAATACAGGAATAAAGTTCAAGCCAACTGTTGGCAGCCAGTACAACTTTTCTGAAGAAAGAAACAAGTCCCTATCGGGTAAAGGATTACATGGCACCCTGGAATCTGTATCTGTAAGCTCAGAGCAGACTGAGTATGCCAGGACAGAGACCACAGAAGCTCAATTCCTAATGGGCACCAAGAGACTCCGTCCAGCTCAGTAGCCCAGCCCAGCACCATTCTAAGGTTGAGTGTTATTGACAGTATTTCCTTCCTCTCCCTCAGTCACCCTAGCATAAGCCTTTCTCTCAGAGCTAATGAATTCCCTCCTACAAAGGAATCCTAGCCCAGGCTGAGGCAGAAGGATTATCAATTGAACTTGGGCTCCATAGTAAAATCACCTCAAAAAAAAATTTTTTAGAATCAAATACAGATACATTTATTATTTTGAACCAACCAGACCAATTCATGTCTCTTAATTACCAATTAAGTTGGTAATTAAAGTTACCAATTTAAAATTACACAGGGCTGGAGAGATGGCCCCATAGATGTATGCAGAAGATCAAGACTGAGTTCCAAGCTCAGTGCTGTCTGGAGCTCCAGTTCCTGGGCTCTGATGCCCTCTTATGACCTCCATGGGCACCAGGCACTCACATGATGCACAGACATACATGCAAGCAAACATCCACACACATGAAATAAAGTCAATAAACATGAAATATTAATAAATTAGATTATAAATATAATTGGAGGCTTAGGCACAGCAGCACACACACACACACACACACACTGCACACACACACATACACACACACACACTGCACACACACACTCACACACACACACACATACAGACACAAATAGACATAGTCTCTGTCTCACACACACACACACACAGACACACACACTCACACACACATACAGACACAAATAGACATAGTCTGTCTCTGTCACACACACACACACACACACACTCACACACACAGACACAAATAGACATAGTCTGTCTCTCTCTCTCACACACACACACACACACACACACAGACACACACACTCTCTCTCACTCACACACACATACAGACACAAATAGACATAGTCTCTGTCTCACACACACACACACACACACACACACACACGTGTGCACGCGCGCCCACGTACAATGTAAGCCCATGCACAGGTGCCCACACACACACAGGCACACCTCTGTTGGGGTTCAGGCACAACCCTAACCCATATATGGCCCTGGGACTTCAGAAAACTACAGGCATGTGATAAAGCCTAGGACAATGGTTTTCAACCTATGAGTCATGATCCTGCAGATATTTACGTTACAATTCATAACAGCAGCAAAATTATAGTTATGAAGTAATAAAATATTTTTGTGGCTGGGGATCAGCTACAAAAATTCACCACAACATTAACTGTATTAAAGGGTTGCAGTATTAAGAAGATTAAGAACCACTGGCCTAGGGCAAAAACAAGGCCACGAGGAATGCAGCAGAAAGAACTCAAACAAGGGGAGTCAAAGACACTGCTTACTCAGGCTTCAAATGCAGCACTCTCTCTAGTAACCATCTAAATAATACATAAACAGCAGTGGGAAAAATAAAAATTGTTTATTCTTGAAGTGAATCCAGAACTCCATTCCAGGTCCATGACATCACAGATGCTCTTGTGACACCCCACCCCTAACCCCCTCACACATTTAAAAATAAAAGCATGAATGTTGTCAACAGAATGACCCATAGAGAACAACACCCTGGAGAATTGTGAGAGAGGCTCCAGGAAAAAGGCAGAGGGCCTTTTACCTCAGTTTGTTCCCTGGATTGCTCTTGGAGATGATGCTGTGCCTCCTGTGACAAACATTCACATTCGATTTATAAGACAAGTTTATTCTTGTTGGATGCCGGAACACAGCTATGGAACCCAATCTGGTCAGTGTACCATGAATCTGGATATGGCTTTCTGCCTTGCTTTTGTTTCCCAGATATAAACTACGGTACATGCCAAGCAACCGTGTTTAGATTGGTCTGTCTTGAGAAAGTTCTGGGAAAGGGCTTCTCTGTCTGCTAATATTTAGGATGTGCTTACTGGCGTTTATTTACATGATTTTCTGATCATGTGTTTCTGAACTCAAGCAACCTTCCTTGGTTCACTGCTTTCTGCGTTACATTCCTGTACAGAAGCACACTGAAGCTGAAGTAAGGTTGTCTACATTAGACTATATTCTCCACCCCATTCGTTCAGGTCCTCAGATCTCAGGTCTCAACACCTGCACAGGTCAACGGAAGTCCACAAACTCAAAAGACCAGCAGTAGTGCCCCAAAGGTGTAAGTACAATAAGAAAACACAGCCTGAACCCACACAACTGACCTTCCTTCAAGTTTCCACTCAAAAGCTGCTTGTGTCTAAACACAAAAGTGTAGAACACAGCTTGGCAGGCTGAGTAGAACGGTCCATGGAGTGCAACATCACAGAAAGCCTTTGTCCCCAAGTCCTGATTATTAAGGTACATGTGCAGCCAGCTAACCAAGAGATCCAGGCATGACTTCACAGTGCTAGAAAGAAACACAGTCAGGGTTGTTGGTTGTATCAGAAAGCTGGAGGCAGAAACACACACCGGCCTTTCACTATCCATTATAGAAGGCTCAAATACTACCTATGAGCTGGGGTGTAGCTCACAGGTAAATTGCTCAACATGCATGAGGTCTTAGGGTCCATCCCTATCACAGAATAAACAAACAAACAAATAAATAAAGTAATAATAATAATGAAAACAAAAACAAATAACCAAACCAAAAAAACTCACCAAAAACCTTACGCATGACCAGAGCAAAGCAGAAGGAAAAGGATGGCAGTAGGAAGTTACCTTCCGATTTTTTGTTGTGGTTTTCTGTTTGTTTTGAGGCAGGGTTTCTCTGTGTAGCCCTGGCTGTTCTTGAACTCAGAGCTCCACCTTCCTCTGCCTCCAATTTCAAGGTGAGGCAATGCTAACTTTTGTAGAGCCAAGAGGCCTTAGGGCCTGACTTGCAGAGCAAGACTTTGTCTTAGAAAAACACAATGAACCAAACCAAAAAAAAACAAAATACCTCCAAGAATGGAGCTGAGTTTTTCCAACTCCACTCAGGTTTCCTAGATCAGCTCCCAACCCAATGGGTATGTGGCCAAGGATCACAGCTTCTTCTGGTCTAGACTCAAAAAGTGGAGCCACAGGCTTTCAGTTGACTAGGGGATGGGTTAATAGCATCTCTGCTGAAAGATAGCTTCTGGAGTCCCCTGAAGAAACTGGCCTTCATCCCATAGCTAATCACCTTAGAAAAGGTGTTCCTCTCGTCAAACAGACTCAAGAGCCTTGGAAAGTGAGTGAAAAATGACAAAGCTACAAAAAGAATCAGAGCGATCTACAACAGCGTGCTACTCATGAAGACAGACAGGCTCTCAGGACAACACATGAACACAGGCTTCCTAAAAGCCTCACGTACTTCCTCTATTATCCAAAATGAAGATCTCCGCTTCTCAAGTTGCTTCTTAGAAATAAAGACAGCTTGCACTGTAGTGAACAGATTTCCCCTTGCTTTACAAGCACAAACCAAAAGTATAAGGCCTATGTCTTACAAAATACTATAATCTTCCTAAAACAAAACATGAAAAAGCATTTGGAGGACGGGAGAGATGGCTCAGCGGTTAAAAGCACTGACTGCTCTTCCAGAGGTCCTGAGTTCAATTCCCAGAAACCACGAGATCTGATGCTCTCTTCTGGTGTGTTTGAAGAGAGCAACAGTGTACTCACATAAAAAGGCATTTTGAAAATTAGGTTACTTACACAAGAGGAATAAATTTAGCTCTTGCCAAAAAGCTCCCAATGTAATTTGCAGCAGCTTGCCTGATGATGGCAGGGTTATTTGGATCCTGCAACTTTTTCCAGAGATGTTCCAAAAACGCTTCTGCAAATCCCTGTAACAAGAGAGACTGCTAGCTCGATCTTTCTAATGTTGAAGATACTCTAGCTCTCAGCACCCTGACGGCATCACCGAACAATGTAGAACACTGCTAAACACGAACGAGCAGTCGTGGGTCTTATTTAAAAGCAAAACCCAACAGACTCGGCTCTCCTCCCACCCATCCCTGTGTGTTAGTCACTGACACCTAGAAACACTGTCTCCCTAGGACCCAGCGGCCAGGCTGGGCTGGGACTCAGGCCATGTCTTTCTTGTCCTCTACCACAGTCTCCCAGCCTCATCCCCAGCCCTTAGCAGACTGCCCGCAGGGGCCCTTCTCCCTCCATCTATTCCTTAGCAAATCTGCTAAATCTTGGCATGGATGCAGCTCTCCTTCTCCCTGTGGACCTGCTCAGCACACTACCCGCTTCTAGCCCATCCTTACTCCTTCATACCTAGAAACACTTTCTACCCCAAATGCCCCCAGGAGTTCTGGGCAAGGACTCAGGTCCTCCATTAAGATCTCCCCATTCTCACCCTCAGAGAACCTGCCCCTCCAACTCTTATTCCAGACCCAAGACCCTCCTAGACATTTCATCCCTGTTTCTCTTCAATTCTGTGATGTTATGTGACCTACTTCCAGGATCCCCTGACACACCTCCAACTCCCTGTGGACCCTATCTCTAGTGTAAGCAGGACCACCTGTTTGTCTTTCCTGGAGTCCCCTCAGTCGTGCTCTCTTAGCCCGTCTCTATTCCTTCCTCTGTACACACATGCACCTCCAGAGGCACTCACTAGCAGACAATTCATCCCTAAGATCTAGAGAGGGCAACGGAAACCAAGGAACAGAATACCTACTCAAAGACAAGACCAGGTATCAACACCAAGAACCACCTCAATCACCTCAAACCCCAATGCCTAGACAGCAGAGCAAAACCACAACCTTTAACACCCAAAACAACATGCCTCTACAAGAACCCAACAGCCTGCTACAGCAGGTCCTGTGGGAATGCATCATAGGTGAAGCACACACAAGGATTTAAAACAGCAATTACACGTATGTTCAAGGACTTTACGGAACAGATTGAGATGAGGCCGGGTGGTGGTGGAACATGCCTTCAATTCCAAAAAAAAAATAATCTTGGGCTAAATCTAACCAAGCAAGTGAAAAAAGTGTCTAATAAAAACTGTCTAATAAAAACTGTATAATAAAAACTGTATAATAAAAACTTTCAAGGCACGGAAGAAAATAGTAGAAGATGGAACGCTTCCCATGCTCATGGATGAGTAGAATGAATATTGTGAAAACTGCAATCCTACAAAAAGCAGTCTAGAGATGCAACACAATTCTCCACAGAACTTAAAGGGGCAACTTCCAGCTTCATATGGAAACACACACACACACACACACACACACACACAGAGAGACAGAGAGAGACGAGAGAGAGAGAGAGAGAGAGAGCACTAAAACAAACCTGAATAATAAAAGAACTGCAAGAGGTGTCACTACCCCCAGCCTCAAGGACTCTACAGACCTATAGCAATAAAAACTGCACAGTATTGGCAAATGAATAGAAATGTTTATCAGTGGGATCAAATTGACGACCTAGACATTAGTCCACACACCTATGGACAGCTGATTTTTGACGACAAAAAAAAAAAAAAAAAAAGCCAGAAATATACAATGGAAAAAAGAGCATCTTCAACAAATTATGCTGGCCAAGTCAAACTGGATGGCTGCATGGCTGCATGTAGAAGAATATAAATAGATCCCTATTAATCCTCCTGCACAACACTCAACTACAAATGAATCAAAGACTTCAATATAAGGCCAGATACTCTGAATGCAATAGAAGAGTGGGGAGAGTCTTAAACTCATTGGCACAGGAGAAGATACTGATAGAACAGGCACTAAGAATAATAAATGGGACTTCACGGAGTTAAAAATTCTGTCCAGCAAAGGAACCTGTCATTTGGACAAAGTGAAAAACTACAGAATGGGAAAAGAACTTACACCAATTACACATCTAAAAAATGGTCAATATCTAAAATACGTAAAGAACTCAAAAACAAAAGCAAAAACCTGGACATCAAGAAAACAGACCAATTTAAAAATGGGGCACATAATTAAGCAGAGTTCTTAAAAGATGAGACACAAATGGCTGAGAAACACTTAAAGAAATGGTCAAGGATCCTTTGTCATCAAGGAAATGCAAATCAAAACTCAGACTTCATCCTACGCCAGTCAGAATGGCCGAGATCAATAAGACAAAGGACAGCTCATGCTGGAAGGATGTAGGGGCAGAAAAACTCTCATCCACTGCTCAGGGAGCACAAATTTTACAGCTGGTATGGAAATTGGTGTGGTGGTTCCTCAGGAAGCTGGAATAGATCTACCTCACTCCTGGGCATCTACCCAAAGGACTCTGCATCCTAGTGCAGAGACACGTGATCATAAATGTTCATTGCTGCTCTATTCATAACAGCTAGACTAGAAACAGCTTAGATGTCATCAACAGATGGATGGATAAGGAACATACAGTACATTTGTAAAATGGATTAAACAATACAGCTGTGAAAGAGAGAGGAAAAGAAAGGAAAGAAGGAAGGAAGGAAAGGAAGAATAAAGAAGTTATTAAATTTGAAGGTAAATGGACGGAGCTAGGAAAATGCAAGATTAAATAGAGGAATAAGTGCCAACAGGCTTCTGAGCAGAAGGCACACCCTCACCAGTTCCCTAGAGACTGTTTTCTAAAGCCAGGAATACTGGCTTCATTAAGACTGAGGTTAGCTTTCAGACCAATTTTCTCTGAATTGTTGTAGGCTCTACAAAATAGTTGGCCAAAATAGAGCTGGGAACCTCTTGTGGCTTTGATTTTGTTTTTCTAAAAGGAGAAAGCCTAACCCTACAGTTTTAAAACTCTGGGTTAAGAAGTTTGGTTAAGGGACCAAAAGATGGCTCACTGAACTATGCTTGATCCCTGGGACCCAAGTAGTAGAAGAGAACAAACTCCCTCAGGTTGTCCTCTGATCTCTGTGAACACTGCAGCAAGTCCAAGTGTCCACGCGCATGCACGCGCACGCACACACATGCACGCACACACACACGCACTATAATTAGGGCTGGAGAGAAGGCTCGGCACCTAGGAGCTTGCTGCTCTTTTTAAAGGCTTGTGCTTGATCCCTAGTACCCACCTCAGGTGGCTCTCCATGCTGTGAGGGAATAAAAGAAACAATATCCCAGGCCAGGCACAATGGCGAATGCCTGTAATGCCAGTTCTTAGGAGACAGAGGCAGCCAGATAGATCTCTCTGAGTTTGATACCAGTCTGTTTTACATCTCTAGCTCCAGGACAGCCAGGGCTATGCAGGGACTCTGCCTTTAAAAAACATCCCACAAAGATCTGCAGGGTTGGGAGCCAGGGTAGCTTGGCTGGTGAGTGCTTGCTTCCCTTTCAAGAGCTGGATTTAAGCCCCAGTGCCACCAGCTGGGGAAAGTGAGGGATAGGAGTGAAACAGAGGAGAGAGGGCTGGGGGGAGGGCCATGCTACTCCAGGGAAGCAGAGCTCAGCTCCAGGGGTCTAGTGCCCTCTTCTACATGCTGTGCACACCACCACACACACACAGGTACACACACACACAGGTGCGCACACACACACAGGTATACACACACACACAGGTACACACACACACAGGTACACACACACACAGGCACACACACACACAGGTACAGACACACACAGGTATACACACACACACAGGTACACACACACACATGTACACACACACACACACACACAGGAACACACACACACAGGTACACACACAGGTACACACACACAGGTACACACACACACAGGTACACACACAGGTACACACACACACAGGTACACACACTTGAGATATATATCTCATATATATACATATATATGAGTACATTGTAGCTGTCTTCAGACACACCAGAAGAGAGCATTAGATCCCATTACAGATGGTTGGTTGTGAGCCACCATGTGGTGGGAATTGAACTCAGGACCTCTGGAAGAACAGTCAGTGTTCTTAACCGCTGAGTCATCTCTCCAGCCCGGCACACATACTTTTAAAAAAATAATAATAAATTTTTAGTTGAGCCTGGTAGCACATGCCTGTAATCTCAGTACTCATGAGGTAAATCGGGCAGATCTCTTGAGTTTCAGGCTAGCCTATCTATCAAGCAAGCAAGCAAACAAGCAAACAGCATGGCAATGCCATTTTACTTACCAATTTGAAGCTGCAAAGGAAAAACATGACGAACTGTACATGGCAGGAGGCATGTGTGGGCAACACAAGTTTGTCAAAGATGGATATCAGATCACGGTATAAATCCTTTGTTTTATTGTTATCAATTTTACCTACAGAGAAAATTTTAACTTTAATTTCAAAAACATTTTCAAAGAAACACAATGCCATTAAGAATCAGCATTTGAAAGTAGTGGTGGTGCATGCGTTTAATCCCAGCACTCAGGAGGCAGAGGTAGGTGAATCTCTGTGAGCTCATGGCCAGCCTAGTCTACAGAATTAGTTCCAGGATAGCCAAGGCTGTTATACAGAGAAACGTCTTGAAAAACCAAACCAAACTAACCAACCAACAAATCAGCATTTGGGCAAGGGCTGTACATTCATGAGGCTTGAGTACAAAAAGCAAGGAATGGCCAAAAGCAAAAAAAGCAAATCCAAACCAGCCCCAAACCCCAGCATTAAGCAGGCAGCAGTTTTGCATCCTGAGTCATCTCAATGCTCTAGACTTTGCTTCTCTCAGTGTAATCCGAGTGACAAGGAATCAAGGCCTTACTTCACACACTGCTGTAAAGCCACAGTCTCATGCAGCACAAACTGGCCTGCAATTCTATGTAGAAAAGGCTGATCTTGATTGAACTCACACTCCTCCTGCCTCTGCCTCCCAAAGACTGAGACTACAGACATGGATTACTATGTCCACAACTTCTATGCTGATAAAACTCATTCCTTTTTCTTTTTTTTTGGTTTTTGAGACAGGGCTTCTCTATGTATCCACACCTGTCCTGAGACTTGGGTCTCTAACTCAGAGATCCACCTGCCTCTACCTCCTGTATGCCACCAAGCCTGGCTAATAAACTTATTCCTAAACCACAGAAGAGTTGCATGGACATGAAGTCTCCAAGTTGTTTCCTGAGGACTAGTTTGCTCTGTAAAGTTGAAGTCCTGGGCATAATGAATACACTTGCAAAGGCCTCTCCAGGAACTCTAGAACACAGGGACCATCTTAAGATGGTCAGCACACCAGTATTAAATAAATGTCCTGAGCATCTCAAATACAAGCGATTGTTTCTAAAGTTGTCCAAACGCCATCTAATGACCAACAGTGAGAACATCATGAGCTTTGAAGTTTACCACAAACACTGGAGTCTTAACCCCATTGCCTCCATTTTCAAACTGTGACACTGTCGTGGAAGGTGTTGTGTCTGACCCTTTATCTCATCCTTAAGGTACCCTGGTGGTTACCATGCACACGGCAGACATCCTCAATGTAGGACAGCAGCAAGGACAGCAGGATGTCCAGGCGCTCTGCAGTGGGATGAGCCATCTGGCTAGGCCGCTCCTGCTCAGTTTTCTTCTCAGGATCAGTGTCCTCATCTTCATCCTTTGAGCAAGTGGAAACTGACATTACAAAAGTCACAGAATTCTTAGTGTCTAGTGAAACCAACACAGGCCATTCTTTCTTCTAAAAGATGAGAAAACACACACACACACACACACACACACACATTTCCAGACTCTCAAGCAGAAATGTGGATCAGTCATGTCTTGAACTTTAAATAAACACCAGTCTGTTCTTGTTTTTACCTTTTATTTTGGGAGGTTTGAGGAATGGATGGGGCAAGTGTGAGAGGGAGGAAATGGGACTGGATCCTCATACAGACTACGCATGTGTGTATCCCCAGCCCTGACTCAGGAAGACCCCGACACAACTGGGTATGCCAACAACACGTTCCCATCCCTGACTCTGCAGTGCTAGGGCTGGTCACTTTTCCCAGGTCTGGCAGGCATCTTAAAGCTACTGTGCTGTCTGCCAAGAACACACAGTCTCTCCAGTCACAGTCTCAGAGCCAGTGTCCAGGAGTCAAAGGTGGCACAGGGCCATCCAGATTCTCAGTAAGTGAGGGGTTTGCTAGTGACCACAGTCTGTCTCATCCCCAGAATCTATGTGGGAGAAGACAACAGGCTCCAAAAAACTGTCCTCTGGCCCATGTTCCCATGGCACACATGTGTGCTCCTTCCTGCCACATCCAGAAAACAGGCTCCTCCCAGCTCTCTGGCTCCCTGATACCTGGACTCAACAGTACCTCAATTCAGTTCAAACTTCGGTCAGTTGACCTCCACAGTGTACACATCATCCCAATTAGAGAGTGACGATGTTAAGGTATCTAACCGGCAAAACATAGAAAGTAGGCCCCAGAGAGATGGCTCAGCTGTTAAAGAGTACTGGCTGCTATTCCAGAGGACCCGGATTCTATTCCACATGGCATCTCACACCTGTCTATAACTCCAATCCCACGGCAGCTTCTGACACCCTCACACAGACATACATGCAGACAAAACACCAATAAACATAAAATAAATTTAAAAAAACAGACACTAAACTGGTACACTTTGTGCTTGCTGTTTCCTCAGATGCTTGTGGCTTACAGAAACAATGAAAAACATTTGATGAATGAAAGTGAAACAAATTTCACCAAAACCAAACTTAAAGCCTTAGACATAAGATAAGGCAGTAAATAACATGTCAGCACTGGGCATGTTACCTGTAATCCCAACAACATACTCATTTAAGAATGTATTCACAAGTTTGTTCAACTACTTATTCACCACAAGTATGTGAGCAGGGACACACGTGCACATGTATGTGGAGGCTACAGGTTGCTTAGTTTCGTCTTCCTTGGGACTGCTGCCCACCCCTGAGACAGAGTCTCTCACTAATCTAGAGCTCACGACTTATTTCAGACTGGCCCAACTGCCACACCAGAGATCTTCCTGTCTGTGCCTCACTGGTGCTAGGATTCTGAGCACATATCACTGTACCCAACATTTTTATCTGGATCCTAGGAGTCAAGCTAAAGTCCTCATACACACAAAGCAAGCACTCCACCTGCACAGCTAGCCTTCTAGCCCCTCTACTATGTGGTCTTAACAGAAATCCTAGAAGAAGCTAAGTCAGTAGCTGTCTTTCCACCCTCTGAAGTGATGATAATGCTCCAATGTATGCTTCTGTTAGCAGAAATGCTAATGAAGGACAAGAATCAAAATACAAGATTAAAACAAAGGAGTTTAACCATCAATGTCAAAACAAAGAGATGCTGACCATATTAAACAGTCCTTCTGTGGTATCTGTCCCACCACAAGTCTGAGCTGCTGTCTCTTCAGCATCTTCAATATCCTGCCGAGATACACCCACCTATATCACGAAAAATAAAGAAAGCATTTAAAAATGCAGCTATTTGTAGCTAAAAATTGATCTACTATATATACTTTATATTTGCTTTTCGAGACAGAGTCTCTCCACATAGCCCAGGCTGTCCTGGAACTCACTTTGTAGACCACACTGGTCTCAAACTCACAGAGATGCCTCTGCAACCTGAGTGGTGCTGGGATTAAAGGTGAACACCACTGCTCCAGACTTACTGTACTCATCTTTTTTTTTACTGGGGCATCTAACACCCTCAGGCACAAGGGCCTCTCCTCCCACAGATGGCTAACAAGGCCCTCCTCTGCCACATATGTGGCCAGCACCGTGGGTCCCTCCATATGCATTCTTTGGTTGGTGGTCCAGTCTCCAGGAACACTGGGGGGCCTGACCAGTTACTGCACTTACCTTAAAGGACTCCATTAGCATCGTGTAACACCACAACATAATGGTGGTACAAACCACCACTAAAAAAAACTGAAAAATTGTAAGGCAAGCCCTTCACCAGTGTGCCTAACAGAGATGTGGTGTGACACTCTAGGCAGCCTCAGCACAGTGACAGTCTCTTACAATCTCTTACAAGACCGAGATATGTATCTAATGTCGTAGATATGTGGTCACACTATTCAAATCATGGTTTTTCTTCCTGCCTATGCATGATCCTTGCAGACATACTTTAAAATATTCCTTAAGACTTCACAGGGCTTATGTATGCAGGTAGCCAGATGTGTAACCCCAAGCAAGAAACTCCAACTCCCTGTTCCCTGCAGTATTTTGTCAGTGTGTGATAGAATGTAACAGTAATCCCAACACTCAGGAGATTAAGACAAGAGAACCTACAAATCAAAGCTACTGGAAACTACAGAGACCCCCTTCAAGGAAAAAGAAAATGAAAAAAAGGAAAAGAAAAAAATGAATATTGTAGGTTGTGGCAGGCACAGGGAGCTACCCTCAATCCCAGGCCAGCCTAGGCTACAGTTCAATACCCTGTCTCAATAAACAAAATTCAGGGACTGGAGAAATGGCTCAGCTGTTAAGACCATTTGTTCTTTTCCATCCATCTTCTATCTATCTATCCTTCTATCCATCCACCCTTCTAACCATCTATTCTTCTATCCACCCATCCATCTGGTCTATCCATCCATCCATCCATCTGGTTTATCAGGGCAGGATTGACCTATGAAGCACTGACTGGTCTGGAACTCACTCTATGGACCAGACTGGCCTCAAACTCAAGAGATCTGCCTGCCTTCACTGAGTATGCCACCTCCATCACCAGCTAAAAGCACTTTTTTTTCCCTGAATTCAACTCCCAGCATCCACATGGCAGCTCACACCCATCCTTAGATCTCTGCAAGTACCATGCACACAAGAGATGCATAGACATAAAATCAAACAAAACATAAATACATACATAATACATTAGATAGATAGAGAGAGAGAGAGAGAGAGAGTAATTCAGAGTCAGGGAGATAACTTAGTGGGTAAAGGTAATTGCTACTAAGTCACTCAGTCCCCAGAACAGACATGGTAGGAGAGAACCAACTTCCTAAGGTGTCCTTGGATCTCCACATACATGCCACTGCACTAGATACATAATGTAAACAAATGGTTTAAGATGGGGGAAATTAAAAGCTAACAAAAATAAAAATATTAAACGCTTTTCTCCACTTAGAAGTCTATCTTGCTGGGCATGGCAATGCATGCTTAAATCCCAGCACCCAAGAGGCAGAGGCAGGCAGATCTCTGAGAGTTCAAGACTCACCTGGTATAGATAATAAATTCCAGGACTACATAGAAAGACCCTGTCTCAAAGAACAACAGCTGGGGAGGGGGGAGGGTGTGCACTCCTTTAATCTCAGCACTCAGGAGGAGGCAGAGGCAGGTGGATCTCTGTGAGTTCGAGACCAGCCTGGGCTAAAAAGGGAGTCCAGGACAGCCAGGGCTCTGTTAAAGACAGAAACCCTGTCTTGAAAAACCAAAAACCAAAACAAAACAAAGTTCAAAAGAAAGAGTTGTAGAATTGTATCTCCTCAGATTTTCAAGTATTTCCAATTCAAGTCTCCCCATTCAAGGATTCAAGCCCTATTCAAGTACCCTCAATTTTGAGCCATGCCTACACCTCATACTCCAATGATATCAGGAGTCTCCCTCAATTGCTTCCCACCATATTCACCTAGGCAGGATCATTCAGAACCTAGAGTTTACAGACAAGGCTAGACCTTATTCAGCTAGGCAGGGTCGTTCAGAACCTAGAGCTTACAGACAAGGCTAGTCTAGCTAGCCAACTAGCTCTGCAGACTCTATTTTTGCTTCCCAAGCACTTTTGCTATTTATTAGCAGGCCTCAACACCAACTCAAAGTTCTCATGAGCACTTAACTTGCTGAGCCATCCACACAAGCCAAGTCCAAGGACTTTTGCTTTGCTCATCCTTGATGGTACTGACCAGACAGACTCTCTTCTTCCAGATCCTCCCAACACCCACAGATTAAGTTACCTCCCCCTTCCGACCACTCTTGTTCCACTGGCTTATTAGCTACAACTGCTTGGTAAGTGTCTCACTCAGGGTTTTACTTCTGTGAAGAGACACCATGACCACAGCAACTCTTAGAAAGGAGAGCATTTAACTGGAGCTGGCTTAGAGTTTCAGAGGTTTTAGTACATTATCATCAGGGCGAGAAGCATGGCAGCATGCAGGCAGACATGGTGCTGGAGAAGTTCTTAGTATCAAGATGTAGAATCTGCAGGCAGCAGAAGGAAACTATATCCCATCCTGGACTGAGCTTAAGCATAGGAGACCTCAAAGCCCACCCCCACAGTGACATACTTCCTCCAACAAGGCCACACCCACTCCAAAAGCCACACTTCCAAATAATGCCACTTGCTATGGGCCAAGAATTTAACCACATGAGTCCATGGAGCCCATACCTATTCAAGCCACCACAGTAAGTACTCTCCCAACTAGTCCCTACCTGTTCAAACTGGACCATGTATCTTATACAGCCTCTTTCCTCTCTATTTCTTTAAAAAAAAAAACAGTTTCTCCTTATACATAAGTAAGAATTTTCAAACATAAATAGATGCAGCATCTCAGTTCAACATTCATTCTGGGCATTCTTCACAACATATCATACATACAGTCCCACCAGGCAGTCTAGCTCACAGAACTTCCCACAATGCACCTCTGCCTTTGATGACTGTTTACGCCTTGTCCCTAAACATAGATTGAACTGTCTACAATTCCCAGAAAATAGGCGAAGTTCAAAAAGTATGACTAGAATGAAGCAAAGAACTGGGCTGTTTTCCACATATGAATACGTAGTCATAAAATTCCATAAATAAAAACAGAGAAAATATAGGTGATCTGATACTTACATCTAACTTGAGTAACTTTTCAATAACAAGCTCCAGAATTTCACGCCTCAAAGTTGGGAAATATAAACTTATCCTTAGTAAGTTATGAACATAACATTCCTAAGCAGGAGACATAAAAAGATGAACAATTTAGCACAGTGCTTCAGGACATAAGCAAAACATCAATTATAAAACTTTTATTTTAAGTACATAAATAGAAAAGTTTCTAAACTGCACTGCTCAAATCTATAGATGTTAAGTGTAATTATACTAATTATAATTAATATATAACATAATTAATATATAACTAATCTAATCACCTCCAGACAGCATTTCTATTAACTTCTGGTAAATATCTTTCTGTGGCACTGAGGATCAAACCCAGGACCTTATGCATGCTAAGCAAACACTCTGCCACTGAGCTCCACCTGCATCCACCCTGGTAATTCTTGTTATTTCTGAAATGGATTCTGACCATGACCTGCACATAGCAATGACACTAAGACTATCAAGGAATGGAATGGCAGTTAGGTGTGGCAGCTCACACCTACAACCCCAGCACTTAGGAGGCCGTGAGGCCAGACTGGGCTACAGATTAAGATCCTGTTTCAAAAAAATATAGTAACATATATATGTATGTATGTATGTATGTATATATGAGAGGAATGTTCTGTCTTCTCTCTTGATTTTTTGGGGATAGGATCTCACACTATAGCTCAGGATGGCCCTCAAACTTGCAGGATTACAGGCCTACATCACAACACTCGTGAAATAGTCTTGAGTTTAAAAATGTAGTAAGGTATTTTTAAGATATTAATATTAGGGCTGGAGAGATGGCTCACAAGTTAAGAGCTCCTGCTGCTCTTCCAGAGGATCCAGGTTCAATTCTCAGCACCCAGATGGCAGCTCACAACTGTATATAACTCCAGTTCCAGGGGATCTGACATTGTTATACACACACACACACACACACACATACACGCTCAGGCAACACCAATGTACATAAAATAAAAATAAATCATTTAAAAATTTTTTAAAGAAATCCAGAGTAATAATTAATAATAATACCATCTAAAATAAAGTCACAAAACAACCTTTCCATGAAGGATTTCTTACCAGTGTTCTCTCTGATTTCCTCGCAAATGGGAATTTGTCTACCAGTATTGGCATTAGAAACCATGGTGTCCTATTTAAAAAAAAGGCAATCCACGTTAACTGGACTTTCTAAGATGCTGGCATTTGCATATGAGCAATAAAGGCATAAGAGGCAAAAAAGGCACCGTACCTCAAGTAAACCCAAGTCAAGGGAATCTTGAGAAAACCCTTAAACAACTTACATGAGAATATGCTTTGTTAGCTTTGTTATGACAGCAAGTCAGAAGACAAGCTTTTCTCCTACAAAAGCTTAATAGACTTCAGTTTAAATTTTAAAACATGTATCAGTACACAAGTAGATTAAAGAGGCAAAGTATCATTAACTTGAGATTATTTGATTAAGACAGGGTCTCATGTAGCCCAGCCTAGCATCAAACTGTGTGTAGCCAAAAATGACCCTGAATTAAAACCCTCCTGTCCCCACCTCCTCAACTGCTGAGACTCCATATATGCAATACACCACCCCATCCCCAACTTCCCATTTTTAGTTAACAAAAGTAACACTGCCAAGGAAACCCACAAGCCCAACAAGCTTTTTATAACTGCATTTCATTCACATGGCATAGTGCAAGTGTACATATAGGACTGCAGTAAAAGTATTTAGATACTATATCCGTTGATGATAAAAGTAAAATACCAACTTCTATACAAAACAGAGGTAGGACCACTATGTGTAAATTAAATATAAATTAAACAGTTAAACAGGCATGAGATGATTCGGAGGGAGAGACATCTGCACCTTGAGTTTAAACTCTAGCTGCAAGGTGGCAGAATGAAACCAGTCTGATAGATGTCTTCTGACAGTACTATGTATGACACACTGAACACCTGTACCTACATACAAGTTAAATTTTTAAATAAATTAAAAAAACAAATATCTACTTACTAATCATCTCTCTCCTCCTTCCAGAGACATGTGCACACATTACAGGCAGCTGACCCCCCAGAATTAACCCTAAACCTGTCAAGCCAAACACCATGATTCAAAGTCAACAAAAGAATACTCACGATGGGACATATCTTGTTATTATTTGCAAGGCTCTGTGACATGTGTCAAAATTTGCAGGAAGACCTACAAAGAAAAATTTGAAAGTACAAACATCAAAACTAAAAACTGCAAAATCATGTTCCTAAAGCTAAAAAAAAAAAAAAAAAAAACAAAAAACCATTCTAACAAAAACTCAGTAACGCACCAGAGAAATAAGAACTGCATGGTTTGTCTCTTCAATCAACAATGAGGATGAAACAGATTATGTCACACCTGCATATGTCACACCTGCATAGATTATTCTATTCTTTTAAAAGACCTACAGTTTTTAGCTAAGCATGGCATCACATGCAGATAATGAAACACTCCAGAGGCTGAAGCAGCAGGACTGCTAGGAGTTAGAGCCAGGCTGGGTCTACAGAGACACTACTTAAAAATAAAATAAAATAAGAATAAAGGGGTGGGGGCTCAGCTGGTAGAGTGCTAGCCTAACAGTCACAAAACACTGAGTTCAATCTACATAATAAACCGACATGGCACTATATACCGACATGGCACTATATACTGCAAGCCAGCACTCACGAGTAGGGAAAGATCACAGTAAGTTCAAGTCCTCTTCAGTTACATAAGATCAAGACCAGCTCTGGGATAAATAAGACGCTGTCTCCAATGCGGGTTGGGGAGTACTATTTAGTTTAGTAAAACACTTAGGGTGGGTGACTCCACAGTAGGAATGTGTCAAAGAGTCTATCAAGCTGGGTTTGGGGGTGCACATCTTTAACCCCAGCACTCAAAGGCAGACGCAGGCGGATCTCTGTGAATATGAGGACAACTTGGTCCACATATGACTTTCAAGACAGCCAGGGCTACATAGTGAGACCCTTCCTGTCTCAAAACAAACCACAAAGAATCTATCAAAGGCTATCATTTGTCGTTGTCCCCCTAAGAGAGTAAGTGGTGAGATTTTTACCATGTAGGACCCATGATCACACTTACTGTCATCTTCGTCATCAGAATCCGAAACATCTATGCCACCTTCCTTGACAATCACTCGGGCTTTGGAGGAAAAAGAGAATTTGTTATCCTGTTCTGTCGTGGGCATAAACAATGAACAGGTATTTCTAAAGGTGAAAGGCGCTAAAGATCACTTAGTCGTTAAGAGAGCCAGCTCTTCCAGAGGACCAGATCCCCGGCAGCCTGGGCACACATACGCATATGTAGGAAAAACACTCACACACACAAACACACACCAAAAATGAAATTAAATGAGCCGGATGACATCCTTATGCTTCCTGCCATCACAGGCTCTACAAAGTAGCAGCCATCACAAGCACCACCATGACCTTAGGCCATACTGTTAGCCCAACAAACTACTGTCTTTAGGAAGGTAAAGGCAGAGAAAACAAGTGAGAGGTAGGGGAGAGGAAGAAAATCCATTTTTACAAGCAAAACCCATCTACTTACGAGGTACAAAATGAGAAGCAATCATGCTGAGACAAGGTCTAAGGAAGACAGTCTGTGCTGATACAAGATTACCAAGAAAAGCCAAATACTCTTCCACCACTGTCTGACTTCTATTCAACCAGGGCAATCTCTAGAGATGAAAGAGGAAGATGATAGAAAGGTGTATACACTGTTTTCAAAGTACTAAATTATCTGTTAGTCAGTGAAATAAAGTGAACTTACCAATATGATGTTTATAAGTTGCTCAAAGTCTTTTGTCAAGTACATGACAGAGGAACGAAATTCCAGTAGCCAGTTAATGATCTGGTCATCCTTAAATGAAAACAAAGAAAAATCACAAGCTGTCTAGTGTTACAGAAAAGTAATGGATCTACTCTGTACCAATTCTCTATCGATAACGTGATAAATTCAGGAAAACAGATATGCTCCACTGAGACGTGGCAGAGAGGCTAGCCATAGCGTGCACTCCTGTGGGCTCAACAGAGGGTGCAAGTCCAAGGCCTGAGCTATATACTGAGCTCCAGACCCACTAAGATTACATACATATTAAAACAAACAAAAACATGTGAAGGGTTAAGTGTGGGACGTGGACAGTGCTCTTTCCTACCATGTTGGAGACCCTGGATTTGCTGGCCAGCACTTCTGCACAAGCTTGGTAACCTGAGTCTGACCACCAAAAGCCATGTAAATATGGAAAGAAGCAAGTCTAGGGACTGGAAAGCTGGCTCAGAGGACACAGAATCAAATCAATTCCCAGCATCTAGATAGTGGTTCACAACCATCTGTAACTCCAGTACCAGATGATCCAACACTCTCCCCTGGCTTCTTCAGGCAGCGGGCATGTACACTGTGCCCAGATATACACAAAAGGGGAAACACCTATACATAATAGAAATCTTTAAAAACTGAGTCTACAAGTGGTCCTTGGACTTCTACCTCTACCCCCCCACGCAAATAAATAAATAATTTAAGCTTTTTAATAATAATAAAAAGCCAATCAGCCGCAAGGCACAATGGCACCTGTCTGTAACTCCAACATTCAGAAAAAGTGTGTGTGTGTGTGTGTGTGTGTGTGTTTTCTCAAGTTTGAGAAAAGCCTACACTTCATAGCTAAGACTATCTTCAAAAACCCAAACAGAACAGAACAAAACAAAAACTGGGGCTGTAGCTCAGTGATAGAGCCCTTGCCCAGCATGCTTACATCCTAGCAGTCAATTCCCAACACTGAAAAAAATAGGAACTACAAGAACACAGTCAGGGACTGCTGCCTCAGTGAGCCCTGATAAAGAACAGAGTGCACATAGCACTCTGAAAAAGACAGCTACAGTTGCTATCATTTTTACCACACCAAGAATCTGCTGAGATGGGCAAGGCTGTACAACAGCACAAGAGTGCTGAGTTAGCAGACCTCGAGACCCAGTGTAACCCCAGAACAACAAAAATCACAAATACAATACAGAAAACTGGGGCCAACGCTGGAGAACTCATTGTTCTTGCAGAGAACCCAACTTCAACTTCCAGGTTTTACACACACACAAATATATGCGCGCGCGCGCACACACACACACACACACACACACACATATGTGGGGAGGAAGCTGATGAGATGTTCAACATGTAAAAGACCCTGCTGAGCAAGCATGGTCCCCATGTCCCACAGTGGGAGAAGAGAACAGACTCCTGAAAGTAGTCTTCTGATCTCTACACATGCTGTGTATATACAAGCCTCCACCATCCCCCTTCTTGTCTCTCTCCCCCTCCCAAATACGTAACTGTTTGTTAGTTTGGCTATTCTCTTTTGGTTTTGAGATTGGATCTCTGTATATAGCCCTGGCTGTCCAAGAACTCCCTAGTTAGACCAGGCTGGCCTCAAACTCATAGAGATCTGCCTGTACCTGCTTTTGCCTCCCTAGTCCTGGGACTAAAGGTGTGAACTACCATGCCCAGCTAAATGTATTTTTTTAAAGTTTTTAAAAAAAGGATGTGCTGAGGGCTCGGTCCAAGTTCTGAGATGTAGCCTAGCACTAAGAGTGAGGAGAATCTGCTCACAAAAACTATAGAGCAACACAAAGACACCACAGTACTGGTGTCTGGAGAGATGGCTCAGCGGTTAAGAACACCGACTGCTCTTCCAGAGGTCCTGAGTTCAATTCCCAGCAACCACATGGTGGCTCACAACCATCTGTAATGGGATCTGATGCCCTCTTCTGGTGTGTCTGAAGAGAGCGACAGTGTACTCACATACATAAAATAAATAAATCTTAAAAAAAAAAGACACTACAGTACAACACAACCACAGTGCAACACAAAGAAACTACAGTACAACACAGATGCTACAGTGCAACACAAAGAAACTACAGCATAACACAAAGAAACTACAGAGCAAAACAAAGAAACTACCATGCAACATAGACACTACAGTGCAACACAGAAACTACAATGTAACACAAAAAAATACAGTGCAATACAAAGTCACTGGCCCTTTGGATCCAAGAAAGAAGGAAAGGATCAGGAAAAGCCTTAATACTTCAGGAACCTTAAAGGGTAATGTATCTGTGGGGAACATTTCTAACAAAGAGAAAGCACATTTTCAGAACACAAAGTAATTCTGTTCAGCTCCAGCACATAGTGAACTAGCCAACAAGTAACTCTGATGAGCAAAGAAGTGCCACGCAGGGTGCAGAGGCCATGTCTGCTAGCCATGGAAGCAGAAAGATCTGCTGAGGTCTGGGAAATAGACACAATGGAGGAAAAGACCATATGCTTAATAGAACCAGAGAAAGCTCAAAGCAGCTGACATGTCACCAGGATCTGAGATAAAGCAATTTGTAGATTACAACAGCAGCAATAGGCAGATACAACATGAACTATGACCCAGGCAGTGTTCTAAAATTTGATCATGTTAACTCATGTACTCCTTACAAGGACTCACAAAGCAGGTACTACTGATCTCCATTTTACCCAAGGGCACTAAAGTACAAGTACAAGAATCCACCCTTGGGAAGGAAGCAATGAAGTCAAAGCCAGTTCAAATAAAATGCTAAGGAAGACCTCCAGCCACAGAGAAAAGACATTCAAAGACATATGGGTGAATAGTGGCAAATTTAAAAAATGAAGTATCTCTTAAGACTAATCACACACACACAAAAAAAGTGTTATCAGCTGTATGAAAGGTTAATCTCCACTCTCCCATAGACAGGAAGGTTTAAGTAGGGAAATGATGTGCCGAGGCCTGTCCCGTGGAGGTGAGTCTGGCTTCCCGCTTCAGAATACATGTACAGGGAGGAAGACAGAGCATGGCAGGGTCTAAAGCTATCAGAAGAACTTAGACTTGAAGGCACCAACAAAGCCACACATGAAAGAGATTTTTTTTTTCCTGCCTCAACACAAACAGTTGCTATAGGTGAGAATGTCCAGGAAGACTACCACAAAATTAGGGCTGGAACGGCAGCTCAGTGGTCAAGAGCACTTGTTGCTTTTCCAGAGGGCCTGGATTTAGTTTCCAACACCCACACAGCTGCTCACAACATTTGGCCTCCATGGGCACCAGATATGTACACACACAGTGAACACACATACATATAGGCAAAACACTCATACACACAAAAGAAAATAAACCTTAAACCAAAAAAAAAAAAAAAAGAATAAAAAAAAAATCAAAAGATAATGCCTACAATAAAGAACCTAGGAATAAAGTATACAGAGACGTAATGAGAAGACAGAAAGATCACAGGAAAATGAAGCATCTGTAAGTGGACGGGCAACAGTGTAACTGCTCAATCAGTGTAAGGCTAGCAAATGCCCACTGAAATGAGCATGCTGGAAAGGCCAGGTGTGGTGGCACACACCTTTAATCTCACAAGTCACTATGCAGAGGCAGAAGGATCTCTCTCATTTGGGTTAGCCTGGTCAACATAGTAGTGAGTTCCAGAACAACCAGGGCTATGTACAGACCTGTCTCTCAAGAAAGAAGGAAACAAAAAATTACAAGGGGTAAAAATATAATCACGGGTAACTTCTGTCAAGTAATTAGAACAGTAATAAATTGACCTGAATGTAAAAAAAAAAAAATCAGGAGGAATGGGGGTGTGCAGACTGTGAACGCTAGCAAAATCATAGCTAAATCATTTAGTCCTTACTTCAGGCTGGAGACTGCTCTAAGACATCTTGGATAACAGCTCATTGAGTCTTCCTGGTCCTTTCTTCCCTCATTCTTTTTTTGGGGGGGGGTTGGGAAGGGGGGGGGGGGGGGATAAGAATTCTGCCAGCATGTATGTGTATGTAGCATGTACATGCAGGAGAGACTAGAAAAAGGTTTCATATCCCCTGAGGAAAATTACAGAGGGTTGTTAGCTGTCACGTGGGTGCTGGGAACAGAACCTGGGTCTTCTGAAAGAACACCACGTGCTTATATAACCACTGCTGCTGTCTCTCTAGCTCATCCCCTTTAAGTCACCATATGGGCGGAAGGGACAGGGGAAGCCTAGTCATCCAACCACTAGATGCTAGCTCTTCCCGTACTTCTGACAACCAAAGGTGGGTCCAGCCATTGCCAAGTAGCCAACAGACAGTAAGACTGCTCTTGGTTGATAACCAATGAGTTAAATTTTAAGTTAAATAAGGATCATAGAAAGCAAGTTCTGGAGGAAACTAAGACCATTGGTACAAATACAACAGCCTGGAGTCAACCCTGGAGACCAACGTGGTAGAAGGACAGAGCCAACTCCCACAGGTGTTCTGGCCTTCACCCTTGCTATAGCATGCATGGGTGTACACACATGTGCAAAAATAATAAAAAGGGTAAATACAGTAAAAGTACTTTTTCAAATTACCTTTATATCAGGATCAGACAGCTGGTTCTTCAACAACTCCAAGTCATTTGTTTCACCCTAAGCAAAAAAAAAGAGAGACAATTATGTTTCCTTTAAATATGAATAGAATTTTTATAATGTCTTGGTATCTCATGGAATTGCAAAAGGAACTGTGAAACTTCCACACATCCCTCACAATAATAAAGTTAGGACTATAAACCTTTTAAAAATTCGTATTTAAGGCAAGCCTGGCTGTCTTATATACCCATAATCCTAGCTATTGAGAAATCAAGTCCAAGGCCACCCATCTACACAACCCTATCTCAAATATAAAAAGTAAAAACACAAGGCCTGCAGCTACAGCTTAGTGGTGGAGGGCTTATCCTAGGCTCAATCCTAGCAAAGAAAAACAACCAAAGCAACAAGGAACTTGTGTTAGTAGAACCAGAGGTGTAGGACAAGGGGGGGCATAAACAGCCACTCACTCAGCTATGTAGGTATGTGGACACTCGAATACTGCAGCAGATACTAATGAGAATCCTAAAAGTATGAGTGAAAAGCACTGTAATGATATATATATCACCAAGAATTTAGATAGCATCTATTTAAATGTATTGCTATAGGTGAGAATTATAAGACATAATCATCTATACTTCATCTTTAGTGATGAAATTTAGAACGCTACTTAACCAACACAAAAGCAAAGATCTCTGTCTTAGTCAGGGTTGCTATTCCTACACAAAGATCATGACCAAGAAACAAGTTCGGAAGGAAATGGTTTATTGACCTTACACTTCCAATTGCTGTTCATCACCAGAGGAAGTCAGGACTGGAACTCAAGCAGGGCAGGAAGCAGGAGCTGATGCAGAGACTATGGAGGGGTGTTTATTACTGGCTTGCTTCTCCTGGCTTGCTCTCTTATAGAACCCAAGACTACCAGGCCACAAGGGGCCCTCCTCCCTTGATCACTAATTGAGAAAATGCCTTACATCTGGATCTCATGGAGGCATTTTCTCAACTGAAACTCCTTTCTCTGTGATAACTCCAGCTTGTGTCAAGTTGACACAAAACCAGCCAGTACAATCTCCAACTTAGTCTTCTACAGTAAAGCTTAGGTAGCTCCTTAAGAGATCAAATGGTGCTGGGCAGTGGTGTGCATAGTTTTAAACCCAGTACTCAGAGCCAGAGGTGGGCGGGTCTCTGAGTTAGAGGCTAGCCTGGCCTAAAGAGTGAATTCCAGGACAGTCAGGGCTACACAGAGAAACCCTGTCTTGCCGCAGTGGTGGTGCACGCCTTTAATCCCAGCACTTGGGAGGCAGAGGCGGGTGGATTTCTGAGTTCGAGGCTAGCCTGGTCTACAGAGTGAGTTCCAGGACAGCCAGGGCTACACAGAGAAACCCTGTCTTGGGGAAGAGGAAAAAAGGGGGGAGATGGTTTAGTGGAGTCAGACATGGGGGTGCACAGTCAGAAGACAAAGGCAGCTGGATCTCTATAAATTCAAGGCCAGCACACTCCACAAAGCAGTTCTGGGCCAGCCAGAGTGATACAGCAAGACCCCATCTCACAATTACAAAGCTATTTAATTGGACTATGTGTACAATTCCAGGCTTGAGGCAAAAAAAAAAAAAAATCACTCTCATTTTTCTTTAATTTTAATTTTAGCACTTGCTAGTTTTCAAGATGTATACAGCATTTTAAGTCCTAAAACCTCAGCATACTTGTTTTGGTTACTTTTTTTTTTGGTTTTACGAGACAGGGTTTCTCTGTGTAGCCCTGGCTGTCCTGGAATTCACTCTGTAGACCAGGTTGGCCTTGTACTCAGAAATCAGCCTGTCTCTGCCTCCCAAGTGCTGGGATTAAAGGTATCTGCCACCACTGCCTGGCTCTGTTTTGGTTACTTTTAAGCTCCCAGTATCATGCATATCACTAAATATTCTATTTCAATATGGCATCTAAATATTTCCCTCTATTCCATTTTTTTTAGACCAGTGGTTCTCAAGCTGAGGATAAGATTAACTTTAGCATTTATGTGTGCTAAATCCCCTTTGGAGATTGAACTGCCTTTCACAGGGGTCGCCTAAGACCACCAGAAAACACAGATACTTACATTATAAGTCATAACAGTAGCAAAATTACAGTTATGAAGTAGCAAAGAAAATAATCTTATGGTTGGGGGTCACTTCAACATGAGAAACTGTATTAAAGGGTCAAAGCATTAGGAAGATTGAGAACCACTGTTTTAGACAGAGGCTGTGTAGCTCTGGCTGGTCTCAAATTCAGGTATCCACTGACTCTGCCTTCAAGTTCTGGGATTAAAGACACAAGCCACCAAGCCCAGAGTAAAATTTATTTTTAGGCTACGGAAGGAGCTCAACTAGAACTGTGTTTCCTAGTGTGGACAAGGTCCTAGATCCAATCCCCACCACTGAGAAACCCAAATGAATGCACACATAAATGCTAAAGTTAATCTTATTTTGTTTACCGTCCCTTTTTTGGGGGGGGGGGGAGTGCTTGCTCAGGAGGAACCCAAAGTCTTGATAATTTGCTCTTCAGTATACCTATTAAATTCAGACTAAGCAAAGTCAAACGCCACATAGCATCTCCTCATACCTTTTTGTATTTCAGTAAGACTTCTGCCACAGTTCCACCAAACCGAACAGTTTTTCTTGGGGGAGAACTGAAGAAATCACTCTCTAACGCAAGCATATCTGAAAGCCTGAAGAACCAAGAATACCAGTTATAAAGTCATGATGGATAATGACTCCAGAGAACATTACTCTACCAACACCATTTGTGTGATGAGGCTTAAGTTTCTTAAATGATCTCCCTGCTTCCAATCTTCTCTCCACGAGTCCACTCTTCACTCAGTAAACCTGTTTTCTTGTAGCACTTAATAAGAATTCAAATTCAAAAACTCCTAATATTTAGAAAGCAGCACTTGGGAAGCTGAGGCAGAATCCAACCTAGGCTACGTAGTGAGATCTTATTAAGAGTAAGGGAAGGAAAAGAAATGAAGTAAAAGAAACTTCATCTTCCCACATTAACCCTGAAAGATCCTGTTTAACCAGCACCTTCCCTAACCCTGATCTCATGGTACAATCATCTGTTAAAAGCATGATGTTCTTCCTTTCTACTCCTCCAACTTGACAAGCTGGTTCCCATTTCACTGTTAGAAACACTCTTCCATACATATACACAAGGCTAGAGCTCAAATGTCAGAGGCCTTCTTCACCAGAACCTTACACACTCACCCTTTATTATCCAGCTGGAACGTTTTCATTCTTCATAGCATTTACTGATACCCGAAACTACTATCGTATTCATTTATTGCTGCCTCCCTCTCACTGCCCGGCCTCCAGCTCTCTTGAATATGAGAACGTTAGTCTCTGGATAAGCAACTGCCCCCAGTGTCTTAACACAGTATGAACACACTTTATAAATAATTGTCATTATTATGCTAAGTGCTTTACAAGGTTTACTTCGTTTAAACAGAGAATCTTACAAAATCTAAAGGTTAGATCCGAAATGTTTTATAGGGATAGGCATTTAAAAATATTGGGCAAAAATGACTGCTTAGATAATATACGGTTCCACTACGATACTGCTCCCTTCTGCAAAAACAAATTTCGGAAACAAAACTTTTGGGATTCAATAGGTCGCCAGTGACAGCTTCCTCTGGATATCCAAAGCCCTGGAAATGCTGTCCACGTCTTGGCCAAGAGAGAGATGAGGAAAGGCGCGGGACATTGGCCTAGAGTCCCACAAGGATGCCCTAAGAGTGAGTGGAAAACAATGGAAGAGACAAAACTCGATAACGTAGCTTCGCCCGGGCAGAGGAGACCAAGAGGCTCCTGCGCGCCTGGGCCTAGCCCGCACGCCCGGACCCCTCCGAGCCCTCGGCACACCCCGAGACAGCTCAGCCGGCTCGAGCCCCGCACCCGCAGGCGGAGGCCGCCCGGATCTTACCCAGTCCGCGACGCACTCAGCGTGGCAGAGGCCGCAGCTGCCACATTGCCGGACAAGCGCGTGTGAAGCAGCGGGGCCTCCATTCGTCCAGAGCAGCGCGAACGCCGGGCCTTGCGCCGGAAGCCACGGCCTCCCCGCCCCGGAAGTCGCGCTGGGGGAGGCAACCTCCTGCCGAACACGGCCCACTTGAGGAGAGCGTAGCGATCGCAGCTAGAAGGCTAGTAGGCTTTCGCTTACTCCTGTCCCGCCTGAAGCTTCCCAAGGAATAAGCTGGCCCAGCTAGGTAGGGCCATCAGTAGCCGCATTCCTCAGAACCTCCTTCAGAAAGAAGCTTGTCATAGTGTCGTGTGCATGTAACCCTGACACTCAGGAGGTGGAGGCAGGAGGATCAGGAGTTCAAAGCCAATGCATAAAGTATTAGGACCTGGGTTACCCAGGTAAAAGGTCGGTTTAATGTTAGTAATGCCAGCACTGGAGAGGTGGAAATGGAAGGATCTCTGGGACTCGCTGGGCCGGCCAGCCTTGCCTTTCTGGCAAACACACTGTGCCTTGACCTCTGCGAACATGCAAGAACCCACCATGTACCCAGATCCTTAAATCAAAGAAATTGTCTTCACGATGGAGAGATTTGACTGAACAAAATACAAGATCTGTGCATCGTTTTAAACACATATGATAACTGTGTGAAACACAGTGACCTAGCCAGAAGCCTGGAGATTGTGGTTTAAAAACAAAACAAAACCAGGGGAGAAAGTTGGACCAATGTTACCATGGGCAAGAGGACCCAGGCTGGGGAACTGGGCATGATGGTACACAACTTTAATCTCAGCACAGGGGAGGCAGGCAGGCAGATCTCTGAATCTGAGGTTAGTTTAGACTACAGAGTAAATTCCAGGACAGCCAAGGCAATACAAAAAGGGCTTGTCTCGAAAACAACAAAAGAGGATCCAGGTTGGATTACCAGCACCCACATGATGACTCACAACTGTTTCTAACCGCAGTCCCCAGTCCTAGGGGTTCTTATAACTCTGTGTGCACAGCAGGGACACACAGAGATGTACACAAAACACCCAAACACAGAAAATAAATCTTAAGACAGTTTCAGAGAGTTTGCTATCCAGCATGCCTTTTCTTTCTTAGGATGTTGAAGATAGATTCCAGGACATTGCTCACACTAGATGAATGCTATACTATGCAGTTCCACATGTAAATCTGTAAAAGAAAAACCCATGTCAACCACACCAAAAAGAAGAAAAGGAGCTTTGTTTTTTGTTGTTGTTTATATTTATTTGTATTTATTGTGTGTGTGCCTATGTGGGTGTACCACATGCATACAGATTCGTCAGATTCTCTAAACTACAATTAGCAGCCTGGTGTGGATGCTGAGGATAAAACATATTAGGTGCTCTTAACCTCTGAGCAATCTCCCCCCCCCCCTTCCCTTCTTTTCTGGTATTTGGTTTGGTTTTGAGTAACTCTACAGAAATCCTGCTGCTTTTGCCTCCCAAATGCTGGGACTGAAGATGTGTGCACCATACCTGCCTGCCTATTCTTTCTTTTAGAAAGATTTATGTATTTCTGTGTCTGTGTGTGGGCGCGTGCTAATGCTGGTGCCTGCGGAGCGAGTTCCTGAAACTAGCAGTTGTGAACCACATTAAGGCAACTGCTAATCCATCTTCCCAGCCCCAGGGGAAGAATTTTTATTTGGAAAACAACAGAAACTAAAGCTTTGAGATAGCAGGAGAAAGAGGACAGAACCTCCTGTCAGTAAGAGAGAAGCTTTTGGAGCCTGCATAGCAATGACTAAATGAGACCATGTCCAGTGTCTCAGTAGGGGTTCTAGTCCTGAACAAGCATCATTATAACAATTACTAAATGAAACCATCTCCCTTGTCTCAGTTGGGGTTGTACTCCTGCACAAACATCAAGACCAAGAAGCAAGTTGGGAAGGAAAGACTTTATTCAGCTTACACTTCCACACTGCTGTTCATCACCAAAGGAAGTCAGGACTGGAAGCACACAGGGCAGCAAGCAGGAGCTGATGCAGAGGCCATGGAGGGATGTTTCTTACTGGCTTGCTTTCCCTGGCTTGCTCAGCTGGCTTTCTAATAGAATCTAAGTCTACCAGCTCAGGGATGGCACACCCACAAGGGGCCTGCCCCCCTTGATCACTAATTGAGAAAATATCTTACAGGTGGATCTCATGGAGACATTTCCTCAAGGGAGGCTCCTTTCTCTGTGATTACTCCAGCTTGTGTCAAGTTGACACACAAAACCAGCCATTACATTTGGCATCTTGTTAACCAAAAGGCATAGCTTTGGTGTACAACATTGAAAATCCAAATAGCATTTTTCTGTCTTGAAGTGATTTTCTATCTGCTGCTGTCTTAGAGTTTCTGGTAGAAAATGTTAGACAGAAATTACTCATGTCTCCAGACCAGAGGAAATAGTTGCACATTAGCTGGCTTATAGAAACCTATTCTGCTCCATCCCAAAGAAAAACAATCAGGCTAAACACAACGCATGGCTATGGTGCATGAAGAAAATAAATAAACTATCAAGTAACTACCAATTCAACCAGAACTCCACTGATTTTAAGTTGAACCTGTACAAAAAAAATTAAACATCTACAATTGTGCCACCTAATTTAAGAAGCAAGGCCCTGAGCTATACTGTTGACTCCCAGAGTCCACTTTATTCCCACTTTCTTCCAAAGGTACTCTTTTGTTGTTTTTTATTTGTTTTGTTTTGAAGTCCTTTTTATGTGGTTTGTTTTGAGTACTGGGAATTGAACTCAGGGACTTGCCCATGTAAGGCAAGCTCTTTACAACTAAACTACATTCTCAGCTCTGTAAATATTCTGTAAACAGTGTGCTTTTGGAAAAATGGTTTAAGGCAGTGTGTTTGGGGTTGGACTGGTGCTGCAATATACTCAATTGCTAAATCCTGCCCCTACCCAACTATACATGTCACCCCCAAAGCATCAGGAAGCAATTTTTAGAGAAATACACCCCATTCCCAAGAAGTCAGGGTAGGGAATTTCTGGTCGTTAATTGGGTGTTAAATGTTTGTCAACACCCTCCCAAGGAGGGAGGGTTACAAGCAGTTATGATCTTGGACAGGGAGGAAATGGAATAAGGAGCTTTGATTCAGATTTCTTTATCTCCTGTTCTTTCCTCTGTCCTTCTTTCTCTCCTATGTAGTGTTGGGGGGGGGGATAGGAGGAAGGTTGATAGGAAAAGGAGTAGACCACCCAATCCCCGCTTAAACCAAAGAACACTTTATAGCCAATAATATCACATTGGCATAGATCTTTATATTGTTACATACTAAGGTATTTTGTTACATTTATATAGATCTTTGAATATTGATACATATTGAGGCTATAGTTTGCTACACTGAGAGAATTTTGTCTATTGATACAAATTTAAGGTTTACATTGGTTTAGATTATTGTCTATTGATACAAATTTAAGGTTATTTTTGACACATATAATGTATATTGTTTCAACTTTTATTTGAGGTATTGTACCCCAGAATTCTCAAAGATACAGTGTAAAATTCTAGTCCCTTTAAAGTTGCTACTAAAACTGAGTAGTATAATTAAGAAATACAAGTTGATAGACAATCACACTCATGGGCATATCAGATTCTAAACTAGTTCATTACAATAAGATGCTTCCTAGATTATGTGGATAATAGAGAGCTAAAAAACAAGCCAATTGAGATATGTTATAGTTAAATGGTCTTCAAAAAACTCAGAGACTTCTGAATATGACATTTAAAAATGTTTTTTATTAATTTAAGACCTTTTTGACATTGAGACATGTCAGCTCCTGACAGTACCTCACTCAACTTGGAAGAAGGTATGAGACTCAGAAAACTCTCATGTAGAGTTGCTTCAAATATGGTAAGTGTTAAAGCCTAGGTAAAATATTAAGGTCTAGATGGAATGTTGAGGCCTAGGTGAAATGTTGAGACCTAGGAAACAGTTACTTGGCTAGCCTGCCATTATAAGGAAACTTTCTCATATGTTTCTGCTATATATATATGCACACTGTAACTGTACAGATGCTTGTGAGCCATCATATGGTTGCTGAGAACTGAACTCAGGACCTTTGCTTGCTCTGGCCCCACTCACTCTGGCCCAAAGATTTATTTATTATTATATGTAAGTACACTGTAGCTGTCTTCAGACACACCAGAAGAGGGCGTCCGATCTCACTTTGGATGGTTGTGAACCACCATGTAGTTGCTAGGATTTGAACTCAGGACCTTTGGAAGAGCAGTCAGTGCTCTTACCCGCTGAGCAGTCTCTCCAGCCCATTAAGAAACTTTCTAATGCCAAGATTGATTGCATATTCTGTTATGTCCTGTGCCCTTGGAAACCAATCAGGATAAAAGTCAATAAAACTATTTTGCATAGTTACCCACAATAAGCTTGGACCCAAACCAACCACCAAATGACACTTCCTGCACCTGTGTATAAGCCTTTATGGTATAAACTGCCCTTGGGATAGACCTCAATATAAGAGAGACACCTGCACCAATATCAGAAACTATTTGGGGGGCTGGAGAGATGGCTCAGAGGTTAAGAGCACTGACTGCTCTTCCAGAAGACCCTGGTTCAATTCCTAGCACCCACATGGCAGCTCAGAACTCTCTGTAACTCCAAGATCTGACAACTTCACACAGACATACATGCAGGCAAAAATATACCAATGTGTATAAAATAAAAATAAGTAAAGTTAAAAAAAGAAACTATGTGGAATAAGACTTCCATTCTGAGTAGTGGTCCAGTAAAGTTTAAGTTCCCAAGATTTCCCTGTGAACTGACATCCCTCTTGGCAGAAAAAGACATGTATGTGAGTAACTGACATCCTGGTTGGCAAGTTAAGACATGAATGTTAAGCAAGGCAAGTCCCCTGCCTCAGTTGAATCCCCCAGCCAAGGGGAGCAGGATAAGTGTACAACAAAGACACGTTCCTAAGGAAGTCCCCATCCCTAAATCCTGATTGGTGGAATAACTTGGCACAGATGTTTGTGGGTTTTGGTTTTAAAGCCCCTGTAGGGTCTTAACTCAGGGTCATGGCTCAGTTCCCAAATCTGGACTATGGCCCTGTGTATTAGTCAAGGTTCTCTAGAGTCACAGAACTTAGGGGTAGTCTCTCTATAGTAAGAGAATTTGATGATGACTTACAGTCTGTAGTCCAACTCCCCAACAATGGTGAGCAGCAGTGTGAATTAAAGTCCAAGGATCTAGCAGTTTCTTAGTCCCACAAATATCGCAGGCGAAGAAGAGTGAATCTTCCTTCTTCCAATGTCCTTCTCCAGCAGAAGGTGTGGCCCACAATAAAGGTATGTGTACCACCACACCTGAAACTTGTGTCTTCCGGACTCAAGATCTGGATCATAGGTGAGCCTTCTAATTCTGGATTGTAGTTCACTCCAGATATAGTCAAGTTGACAATCAGGAATAGCCACTACAATCCACCCCTTGTCAACTTGACACAAATAATATCTCACGTCCACAGGAAACAATAACAAGGTCATGAATACACTTAACATGATCTAACTATTCCTCGTACAATCGCAAATACATTTGTAAAGTTACAGTGGGGCAATGTCCCTTAGGAACATTCCTTTAGTATCTCAACTTAAATACCAACTGATGTTAAAGAAACTGGAAGACAAATATGTTCTTAACAAAATACAACAGAAGCATTCATATTACTTTATAATCCTCATTTCTGCAGCTGGTCACGTGGTCTTAGCTGGTATTTATAACTACCTTCGTCTACGACCCATTCTGTATTTCCTCCACCCTCTGCAAGCCCCTCAGCAGGTCTTGGCTCTTTTCCTGGAGGAGTGACCCATACCTTCATTTATGAGGGGTCTGCATCCTTGGTCATCCTGCTTGGATTAGGCTGTTGTAGTTTCCCATTGACTTTAATCACAGGACATGGTAGTACTAAGAGACGCTCTAAGGGATCTCCTGCACTCCAGACATAATCCTTCTTACTTCCATCGTGGAGAGGCCATCCAATTTCCCCATGGTAATCTGGATCTATCACCCCTCCTAACACTGTTGTTCCTTTCTTAGCCTGTTGGTTTAAGGGCATTAGAAGCCCAAAATGGCCAGGGGGAAATCTGAGCTTCCAGTTCAATGGAATGTTTGTTGTGGCTCCTGGTAGGAGCACTCCCCCCCTCTCTGGAACCAAAACTTCTAGGCCAGCAGAACCTAGAGTTGTGGGGACAGGAAGCAGAAATTTTCCTAGAGGATCACAAGGAGTGACAGTGAGTGGAACTATTCCCTTTTCCACCCCTTAATTCCTGGACCCATGGATCCTGGCTATGGGAGAAACTGTACCCATATATCAGACGCTGAATCAAAGCATATACTGAAGAACTCTGCCCCAGCCCTCCATGCTGCTGCCACTTAATCGGTGCTGTAACTGTGTCTTCAAAAGACCATTCCATCTTTCTATCACACCAGCTGCTTCAGGATGATCGGGAACATGGATGGTAAGACCAGTGAATTCCATGATCGTGGGCCCACTGTCGCACTTCTCTGGTTGTGAAATAAGTTCCTTGGTCAGAAGCAATACTGTGTGGAATACCATGAGGATGAATAAGGTATTCTGTCAGTCCATGGATGGTGGTTTTGGCAGAAGCATCACATGCAGGAAAGACGAATCCATAACCAGAATCAGTATCTACCCCATTAAGAACAAAACATTGTCCTTTCCATGGAGGAAGTGGTCCAATGTAGTCAACCTACCACCAGGTTGCTGGATGGTCACCTCGAGGAATGGTGCCATATCTGGGGCCCAGTGTTGGTCTCTGCTGTTGGCAGATCTGGCATTCAGCAGCAGCTGTAGCCAGGTCAGCCTTGGTGAGTGGAAGTCCATGTTGTTGAGCCCAAGCATAACCTCTATCTCGGCCACCATGGCCACTTTGTTCGTGTGCCCACTGAGCAATGACAGGGATGGCTGAGGAAAGAGGCTGACTGTCCACAGAATGGGTCATCTTATCCACTTGATTATTGAACTCCTCTTCGGCCGAAGTCACCTTTTGGTGAGCATTTACATGGGACACAAATATCTTCACATCCCTTGCCCATTTGGAGAGATCTATCCACATACTTCTTCCCCAGACGTCTTTCTCACCAATTTTCCAATCCTGATCTTTCCAAGTCCCTGGTCATTTCTTCTTCCAAACAAACTGTAATACCATGTGTACTGCCTGAAGTTCTGCCCACTGTGAAGATTTTCCTTCACCTGTATCTTTCAGGGTTGTCCCGGAAAGGGGTTGTAATGCTACAGCTGTCCACTTCTGGGTGGTGCCTGCATAACGTGCAGAGCCATCAGTAAACCAGGTCCTAGTCTTCTCTTCTTCAGTCAGCTGATCACAGGGAACACCCCATGAGGCTATGGGTGCATGCTTATAGGCATCAGATGGCATTGTTACAGGAGTAGAAACCATAGGCATTTGAGCAACTTCTTCATGTAACTTGCTTGTGCCTTCAGGACCTGCTCGGGCTCAATCACGTATGTACCACTTCCATTTGATAACAGACTGCTGCTGTGCACAATCTACTTTATAACTTGAAGGGTCTGATAACACCCAGCTCATGATGGGCAGTTCAGGTCACATGCTAACTTGGTGTCCTATTGTCAAACGTTGACCAGTCCTGAGGAGTATGCTCAGTAAACTATCCCTATCTGACTGAGATTAGTGTTAGTGTGATTTGTGAGGCAATTTCTGGACCCCAACAGTAAGCTGCCACTGGGCAAAGACTGCCATTTCTCTGACTACAGACAAAATCCTGTCCAAAATAGGCATGATGCAGGCTAGTTGACTGCTGAACTCTGCCAAGACAGGGTAAGCAGCCCTTTAATTCCTGCTTCTCAAAAGGGCCAGAAGATGAAGATAGATGCTCCAACATTATAGACACAATACTAGAGGACTGTTCAGGCAGCCAGCTATGTCTGGCATTTCTATAATTTTGGAAGCTGCTTGCTCTGCACGTCCTACATACTCAGGGAATATCTATTCCTTCTCAAGCCTTTGATGAAGTGGAAGACTGGATAGTTAGAGTCTCACAATTAAGCTTAAGTTGCTTAGGACTGAAGAAGTTTTTGGGTCTAGAAAATATTTTTCATTCTAAGAAAATATTTTTAGGTTAGTAATATAAGTTATAATAAAAAATGATTTAGATACAAAACTCTGAACTCATCATGATAGGATAGATGATTTAATACTTTTCTAAAGCTGTAAGATTAAGTGCACTGGACATTATGAATGTAACTCCTACCTAATAATTTTCATAATTGTTTTATATATGTTCCGAATGTATGTTGTTGTTTCATGTATATGAATGCTCTATTTGCACGTATACCTACATGCCAGAAGAGGGCATCAGAACTAATTATAGATGGTTGTAAGCCACCATGTGGTTACTAGGCATTGAACTCAGGACCTCTGGAAAAGCAGCTGGTGCCCTTAACCACTGAGCCATCTCTCCAGCCTTGAATGTTGTTTTTTTATTGTAAGAGAAAGAAACTTTTTATTTAGACACAAAAGGGGGAAATGTTGGGGGTTGGTCTGGTGCTGCTATGTATTCAAATGCTAAATACTGGCCCCCAAGATCTGGGTGCCCCCAATGAGCAGATCCTCATGTATACCAAGTGATGTAATGTAACCTTTGTTCCACAATTTAAATCTATTGGTTAAATAAAACTAGCAACAGTCAATTGCTGGGGGAATTGGAGGTGGAGTTTGAGTTATCAAGCTTGGGGTCGCAGGTAGGGATTACTGAGAAAGGAGAGAGAGAGAGAGAGAACAGAGGAAAAGAAGACAAAGAGAACGGGAGGTCTCCATTAGTTGTGATGGACCAACAACACATGCCAGGGTGAAATGCCTCCCTGGGATGCCAGAGAGCTGGAGCAAAATAACCCAAAATATTTCAAACAAGTATTTGGGGGAAACAGTTGGGGTATTAGCAAATTAGATTAGGAGTAATTCCATAGTAATTGTGCTGAGCCTAATAAGTAAATCATAGTTTGAGTCTTGTTCATTTGAAGCTACACAGGGTAAGCCTAATGTATATTAACTTACACAGTGTCCCTATATTGCCTCAAATTCATAGTTCCCCTGAGTAATCCTGAGTGCTTGGAGTATACACAGTGTGCTCCTCTGTCTTTTGGTATTATTGGATTTTTATTGTTGTTTTTGTTGTTTGTCTGTGTACTGACTGGTTTCGTGTCAACTTGACACAAGCTGGAGTTATCACAGAGAAAGGAGTTTCAGTTGGGAAAATGCCTCCGTGAGATCCAGCGGTAAGGCATTTTCTCAATTTGTGACCAAGGGGGGAGGGCCCCTTGTGTGTGGTACCATCTGTGGGCTGGTAGTCTTGGGCTCTATAAGAAAGCCAGCTGAACTAGCCAGGAGAAGCAAGCCAGTAAAAAACATCCCTCCATGGCCTCTGCATCAGCTCCTTCCTGACCTGCTTGAGTTCCAGTCCTGACTTCCTTTGGTGATGGACAGCAACGTGGAAGAGTATGCTGAATAAACCATTTCCTCTCCATCTTCCTTCTTGGTCATGATGTTTGTGCAGGAATAGAAACCCTGACTAAGACAAATTGGTACCAGCATAGTGGGGTATTCCTGTGACAACCTGACCGTGTTTGGGGGAGGACTGTGGAAGGACTTTGGAACTTTGGGTTAGAAGATCCATTGGGATGTTAAGAGCTCTGTAGGATGTTGTGTAGGAGCTTGGAAGATAATGTTGAGAACAGTGCAGAAGATGGAGGTCTGGCTTGTGAAATTGCAGAGGGAGGATTAAAGACTCTCACCAGGGCCATTGCTAGTTTGATTTAAGATTCTATGGTTTTGGTTAGCTGGGGCTGAAGGATCAGCTGTGATTAACAAGATACCAGAACTACTAAAACAAAACCATTGCATTACTGGGACTATTGATGCTGGTTAGCTGTAGCTGGAAAATTGGCTGTGATTGGGAAGAGACCAGCATCATTGAGGTGGAATCTTCTGAGAAGTGTTTTCTGAGAGCACAGAGGCTGTGTTCCAGAGATAGCCAGGGTTGTACCTTGTGCTGTGGCTGGATTTGGTAATGTGTAAGAGTCACTCAGGTGGTACCGGTTTTGAAGGCATGAAGGAGTCATGAAGAGCAACTGAGGCCTGGGCACTGTGAGAGGCTGGAGAAGGTCATTGGTGAAGGTGCAGCCTCAGTTGCAATTGATGGCCCAGGACTGAAGGGGTCATGCAAAGGAGTTGAGGTTTGGCACCATGAAGAGAGCCTATGAGAAGCTGTTGGTAAAGCCTAGTTGCAGCGGAAGACAGCAGTGTTTTGGAGATGCCAGTACCATGAGATGACCACCAAGAACAGCAGTAGCAGTGGAGTACAGGCATCTGGAACCTAGAAGACAAGGTGTGTGCTACAAAGGGCAGAGCTGGAGAAGTGACTCAAGCCCTTGAAGGAATCCAGAAGATTGTGAGTGGATCCCAGACATTGGACGGTTGGAGTTTGATTTTGCTTTTGATTGTGACTGTGCCCTGATATATTTTCCCTCCTGAAGGAAGAAGGTATTTTAGTGGAGTCCACAGTTAAGAGACTTTTGATGGTAAAAGGACTTTGAATTGTAAGAGATTTGATATTTTTAAAGGAATTGAAATTTTAATATGCAAGAATTTGCCAAGACTATTGGACTTTTAATGTTATTTAGATCTTGGGGATCAATAAGAAAGTAAGGGTTGAGGCTTAGTGGTGATGTATTTGTGTGTCAAGTTGACAGGGGTCAATTGTACTGCCTGGTTTTGTGTCAACTTGACACAAGCTGGAGTTATCGCAGAGAAAGGAGCTTCATTTGAGACCCAGCTGTAAGACATTTTCTCAATTACTGATCAAGGTGGGGAGGGCCCCTTGAGGGTGGTACCATCTGTGGGCTGGTAGTCTTGAGTTCTATAAGAAATCCAGCTGAGCAAGTCAAGGGAAGCAAGCTAGTAAGTTACATCCCTCCATGGCCGCTGCATCAGCGCCTGCTTCCTAACCTGTTTGATTTCCAGTCCTGACTTCCTCTGGTGATGAACAGCAGTGTGGAAGTGTAAGTTGAATAAACCTTTTCCTCCCCAACTTGTTTCTTGGTCATGATGTTTGTACAGGAATAGAAACCCTGACTAAAAGAGTTTGTATGTTTGTTTCTTTGAGACAAAGGCAAGTCTGGCTTCAAGCTCCTTTTGCAGACAAAGCTGGCTCTGAACTCTTGATCCCTCTGCTTCCACCTCCCAAATGCTGGAATTACAGGTCTGCACCATTACACCCCACCAGAGTTACTGTTGGGTTTGTTTGTTGGTTTGTTTTTGTTTTTTGTTTTTGTTTTGTTTTGTTTTGTCTGTTTGAGGTTTAAGTCAAGGGCCTTGTGCAAGCACATGCTCTGCCACTGAGATACACTCCAACAAAGAATTGTGTTTACATGTCTTTGAATTTTGTAAAAGTTACTTGCATGCTTCATTACATGGCTACTTACTTCCAACAATATATTTCTACAATTCACATTGTATAATATAAAGTAATTTCTCTGCCATATTGTGTTCCATTATCTGAATACATTAAAATTTTTTCCATAGATTGATCAGTAGTAAAGAGTACTTGCTGCTCTTGCAGAGGACTCAGGTTCTGCTGAGTCCTTCATGGCCATGCTAAAGGGATGTTGTGACATAGTACCCACTCCTGGAGCAGAGTTAGCGGGAATGGGAATCCACAAGTGTTGATGGTTGCTAGGCATGAGGCTTGTTTGTATAACAATGTACACTATTTGCTTTATGTTCCTCCTTCAGGAGATGTTCTCCCAATCAAGGTTAAAGACCCAATGATAATTAGAAGCAGAATGAGACCAGGAGGCAAGGGTATGTCTAATGTCCTTAGCAAAATGGTAAACACTGTGACCTTCAGGACAGCCCTTAAGGCTGTGAGAAAGAACTCTAAAAACATGAGATTACAGAAATGCATCATCACGTTCAGTTTCCTACAGCAACCAATTCTTTATAACTTAAGATAGTGATTACTGGCCGTGGACTCTTCTTCCCCACCCATTTCTCAGGGTATGAGGAACTGAATCTATATCTTACATCCTATCCTGTAGCCGTCCAGCCACCTACAGTTAGACAGGGTTCACCTGAAAGGAGGGCTGGAAATGAAAGGGTAGTGGGTGAGAGAAGCATGAAGCCAAGACAAGGTTCTGATCAAGGATCCAAGTTTAATAATAAGCCTTGCACATATAAGGAAAAAAACACAAAACCCATCCCCTGCTTCAGCTGGAGTATTTTTAGAGCAAGGAGGCCAAAACAGCCAAATTCCCATGGGAACTTGCAACTACAAACAAGGCAGATGTCTCTGTCCAGACCTGTCATGGCAAATGTTCAAGATCTGCTTAGCCTGCGCAAGGCTGGGAAGGTTACACTATCCTATCCTGCATATCCTACATCCTGTCTTACATCCTGTCCTACATCCTGTCCTGACCTACATCCTGTCCTGTCCTACATCCTGTCCTGTCCTACATCCTGTCCTCAGCACTGTTTACTCCTAATGCTCTTGTTATACAATGTAAAAAAGGAGGGTGAAAATGGCTTCTTGAAGACTGCATCATAACCTTATAAGAAAATTGGCACTTTATAAATCAATTTTGACTGAGAATGTAACTCAGTTGATAGACTACTGGCATGACATGTAGGAAACCCTGGATTCAACCCCCAGCATCATATAAACCATGATTGGTCACAAATACCTGTAACTCTAGCACTTAAAAAGTGGAGGAAGGAGGATCAGAATTTCAAGCTCAATCTCAGTTTAACAGTTCAGAGAAGACAAGGCATAAGAACATGTCTTTTAAAAAAAAACAGCTAACATTTTTGGAGGTTTCCACCTAAAGCGTTATACAATTTTATCTTCGAGTGTATATATGTGAGTGCAGATGCATGCATCTTTGTGTGTTTTTGTTAGGCTTCAATAGTGAGTATCTTTTCCTGCTCAGCCATATTGACTGCCTTATATCGTTGTTTGTTTGAGACAGGATCTCACTGTGTAGCTATGTCTAGTCTGCAAGAGCAGCTGGCCTAGAACTCACAGAGATCCTACCTTTGACTCCTTGAGTGTTTCAATTAAAGGCACACACCACCACAACCCAGCTTACTATACTAGTTTAAAAGTTCACTTTTAGTCAGGTATCATTTCCTATAATCCCAGCTGTTCTGCAGGACACAGAAAGAGTCAACCTGGGTAACAAAGAGACACACACAAAGCAGGGCTACATGCCCATGGGAGCACGTGCCTGGCGTGTACAAGGCCCTGGGTTGGATGCCAAGTACAACAGAAACTAAATATACAATCAAAGATGAGAATGGTGCACGTGCCTGTAATCTTACCACTCAGTAGGCAGAGACAGGAAAGTCAGTTCAACTCTAACTTCACCTACAGAAGATTTGTCTCAAAACAGAAATTAAAAAGCCAACAATGAAAGACTGATCTGGCCAGGGAGGTCTGCTCTGGACGATGAGGCTGGGGAGGTCCAATCCGCTGAGGACTTCAGATCCTCAGTTCCTTTTCACCTTCAAGACTGATTTTCAATGATTAGTGGAAATGGGAAACTCTAACGTTGTAAAATTACATACCTAATCTGCTACACAATATACTAAATATGTTAAACCTTTGTGACATCTTTTATAATTAGATCACAATCCTAGTCTTATTTTTCTGGTGTTTTTGTTTGTTTAAGATTTTTGGGGGGGAGAGTGGAGGAGTTCTATAAGAGTGTTTAGTCTACAGGTATTTCTGTACATCACCAACATAACTATACCCAGGCAGGCCAGCAGAAGGTGGTGGAAACCCCTGGCACTACAGTTGCAGACAGTTATTAGTGCCATGTGGGGTGCTGGGAAAAAACCCAGACCTCCAGCAGCCCTGAAAGTGTTTTGTTTGTTTGAAACAAATATCTCTATATAGTTCTAGCTGTCCTGGAACTATTTAGACCGGGTTGGCCTCAGCCTCACAGAAATCTACCTGCCTCTGCATCCCAAGTACTGGAATCAAAGACATGTGCTGCCATGTCCAAATGCAAAGTGGTGTTTTCGTTTTATTTTTTAAGGCCTATTTGTATGTGAATTATATTTATATACATGTTTCTTTCTTTTTTTAAATTTAATTTCTTTTTTCATACTTTATATTTCAAATGTTTCCCCCTTTCCAGGTCTCCCTTTTGGAACTTCCCTATTTCCTTCCCCCTCCCCTGCCGCTATGGGGGGTATTCCCCCACCCACCCACCCACCCACTCTCGTCTTCCCTCCTTGACATTCTCCTATACTGTGGGATCTAACACCCTCAGGCCTAAGGGCCTCTGCTCCCCCTGATGGCTAACAAGACCCTCCTCTGCCGCATATGTGGCCAGCACCATGGGTCACTCCATGTGTATTCTTTGGTTGGTGATCCAGGCTCCTGGAGCATCGAGGAATTAGGCCAGTTGACACTGTTGCTCCCTCCCTGGGGCTGCAAACTCCCTCAGCTCCTTCAGACCCTTCTCCAACTCCTCCATCTGGAACATCACACTCTACCCTACTGTTGCTGCGAATTGACTCTTTGGAACTTTTGGGCTAATAACCACTTAACAGTGAGTACATACCATGTTCATTCTTTTGTGACTGTGTTACCTCGCTCAGGATGATATATTCAAGTTGAATCCATTTGCCTAAGAACTTCATGAAGTCATTGTTTTTAATAGCTGAGTAGTATTCCATCGTGTAAATGTACCACATTTTCTGTATCCATTCCTCTGTTGAGGGACATCTGGGTTGTTTACAGTTTCTGGCTATTATAAATATGGCTGCTATGAACATAGTGGAGCATGTGTCCTTATTACATGTTGGAGCATCTTCTGGGTATATGCCCAGGAGTGGAATAGCTGGGTCCTCAGGTAGTATTATGTTAATTTTTCTGAGGGTCTGCCAAACTGATTTCCAGAGAGGTTGTATCAATTTGCATTCCCACCAGCAAAGGAGGAGTGTTCCTCTTTCTTCACATCCTCGCCAACATCTGCTGTCACCTGAGTTTTTGATCTTAGCCATTCTGACTGGTGTCAGGTGGAATCCCAAGGTTGTTTTGGTTTGCATTTCCCTGATGACTAAGGATGTTGAACATTTCTTCAGGTGCTTCTCAGCCATTCTAGTTTCCTCAGTTGAGAATTCTCTGTTTAGCTCTGTTCCCCATTTTTTGATAGGGTTATTTGTATCTCTGGAGTCTAGCTTCTTGAGTTCTTTGTATACATTGGATATTTGCCCTCTATCCGACATAGGATTGGTAAAGATCTTTCCCCAATCTGTAGGTTGCTGTTTTGTCCTATTTACAGTGACCTTTGCCTTACAGAGGCTTTGTAATTTTATGAGGTCCCATTTGTCGATTCTTGATCTTAGAGCACAAGCCACTGGTATTCTGTTCAGGAACTTTTCCCCTGTGCCCATGTGTTCAAGACTTTCCCCCACTTTCTCTTCTATTAGATTTAGTGTATCTGGTTTTATGTGGAGGTCATTGATCCACTTGGACTTGAACTTTGTACAGGGAGATAGGAATGGATCAATTTGCATTCTTCTACCTGTTGACCTCTAGTTGAGCCAGCACCATTTGTTAAAAATGCTGTCTTTTTTTCCACTGGATGGTTTTAGCTCCTTTGTCAAAGATCAAGTGACCATAGGTGTGTGGGTTCATTTCAGGGTTTTCAATTCTATTCCATTGATCTACCTCCCTGTCACTGTACCAATACCATGCAGTTTTTATCACTACTGCTCTGTAGTACAGTTTGAAGTCAGCGATGCTGATTCCCCCAGAAGTCCTTATATTGTTGAGAATAGTTTTTGCTATCTTTGGTTTTTTGTTATTCCATATGAATTTGAGAATTGCTCTTTCTAAGTCTATGAAGAATTGAGTTGGGATTTTGATGGGGATTGCATTGAATCTGTAGATTGCTTTCAGCAGGATGGCCATTTTAACAATATTAATCCTGCCAATCCATGAGCATGGGAGATCTTTCCATCTTCTGAGGTCTTCAATTTCTTTCTTCAGAGACTTGAAGTTCTTGTCATACAGATCTTTCACTTGTTGGTTAGAGTCACACCAAGATATTTTATATTGTGACAATTGTGAAGGGTGTCATTTCCCTAATTTTTTTCTCAGCCTGTTTATCCTTCAAGTATAGGAAGGCTACTGATTTGCTTGAGTTAATTTTGTATCTGGCCACTTTGCTGAAGGTGTTTATCAGCTGTAGCAAATCTCTGGAGTTTTTCGGGTCACTTAAGTAGACCATCATATCTGCAAATAGTGATTTTTGATTTCTTCCTTTCCAATTTGTAACCCTTTGACCTCCTTTTGTTGTCTAATTGCTCTAGCTAGAACTTCAAGTACTACATTGAATAGATAGGGAGAGAGAGGGCAGCCTTGCCTAGTCCCTGATTTTAGTGGGATTGCTTCGAGTTTCTCTCCATTTAGTTTGATGTTGGCCACTGGTTTGGTGTATATTGCTTTTACTATGTTTAGGTATGCTCCTTGAATTCCTGATCATTCCAAGACTTTTATCATGAAGGGATGTTGAACTTTGTCAAATGCTTTTTCAGCATCTAACAAAATGACCATGTGGTTTTTTTCTTTGAGTTTGTTTATGTAGTGGATTACATTGATGGATTTCCGGGTATTGAACCATCCCTGCATCTCTGGAATGAAGCCTACTTGATCATGGTGAATGATCATTTTGATATGTTCTTGGAATTGGTTTGCAAGAATTTTATTGAGTATTTTTGCATTGATATTCATAAGGGAAAATGGTCTGAAGTTTTTTATTGTTGGGTCTTTGTGGGGTTTTGGTATCAGAGTTACTGTGGCCTCATAGAATGAATTGGGTAGTGTTCCTTCCGTTTCTATTTTATGGAATAGATTCAAGAGTATTGGGATTAGGTCTTCTTTGAAAGTCTGATAGAATTCTGCACTGAACCCATCTGGTCCTGGGCTTTTTTTGGTTGGGAGACTTTTAAGGACTGCTTCTATTTCTTTAGGGGTTATGGGACTGTTTAGATGGTTTATCTGATCCTGATTTAACTTTGGTATTTGGTATCTGTCTAGAAACTTGTCCATTTCATCCAGACTTTCCAATTTTGTTTTGTAGAGTAGTAGGATCTGATGATTTTTTTTTAATTTCCTCAGAATCTGTTGTTATATCTCCCTTTTCATTTCTAATTTTGTTAATTTGCATACTGTCTCTGTGCCCTCTGGTTAGTCTGGCTAAGGGTTTATCTATGTTGTTGATGTTCTCAAAGAACCAGCTTCTGGTTTTGTTGATTCTTTGTATAGTTCTTTTTGTTTCTACTTGGTTGATTTCAGCCCTTAATTTGATTATTTCCTGCCTTCTACTCCTCTTGGATGTATTAGCTTCTTTTTGCTCTAGAACTTTCAGGTGTGCTGTTAAGCTGCTAGTATATGCTCTCTCCAGTTTCTTCTTGGAGGCATTCAGAGCTATGAGTTTTCCTCATAACACTGCTTTCATTGTGTCCCATAGGTTTGGGTAAGTGTACTTTCATTTTCATTGAATTCTAGGAAGTCTTTAATTTCCTTTTTTATTGCTTCCTTGACCAACTTATCATTAAGCAGTGCATTGTTCAGCTTCCGTGGGTATGTAGGCTTTCTGTTGTTGTTGCCATTGAAGACCAACCTTAATCCGTAGTGATCTGATAGGAGGCATGGGATTATTTCAATCTTCTTATATCTGTTGAGGTTTGTTTTGTGACCAATTATATGATCAGTTTTGGAGAAGGTACCATGAGGTGCTGAGAAGAAGGTATATTCTTTTGATGCAGGAGGAAATGTTCTATAGATATCTGTTAAATCCATTTGATTCATAACATTTGTTAGTTTCACTGTGTCTTTGTTTAGATGATAGTGGGGTTTTGAAGTCTTCCACTATTATTGTGTGAGGTGCAATGTGTGCTTTGAGTTTTAGTAAAGTTTTTTTTATGAATGTGGAAGCCCTTGCATTCAGGGCATAGATGTTCAGAACTGAGTTCTTCTTGGTAGACTTTTTCCTTTGATGAGTATGAAGTGTCCTTCCTTATCTTTTTTGATGACTTTTGGCTGAAAGTCGATTTGATTGATATTAGAATGGCTACTCCAACCTGTTTCTTCGGGCCATTTGCCTGGAAAATTGTTTTCCAGCCCTTTACTCTGAAGTACTGTTTGTATTTAACATGGAGGTTCGTTTCCTGGATGCAGCAAAATGCTTGGTCCTGTCTATGGATCCAGTCTGTCAGTCTGTGTCTTTTTATTGGGGAATTGAGTCCATTGATGTTAAGAGATATTAAAGAATAGTGATTGTTGCTTCCTGTTATTTTCGATGTTGTTTATATGTTTGTGTGGCTATTTTCTTTTGAGTTTGTTGAAAGATTACTTTCTTGCTTTTTCTTGGGTGTAGTTTCCCTCCTTGAGTTGGCATTTTCCATCTATTATTCTTTGAAGGGCTGGGTTTATGGAAACATATTGTGTAAATTTGGATTTGTCATAGAATATTTTGGTTTCACCATCTATGATTATTGAGAGTTTTGCTGGGTATAGCAGCCTGGGCTGGCATTTGTGTTCTCTTAGAGTCTGTATGAGATCTGCCCAGGATCTTCTAGCTTTCATAGTCTCTGGTGAGAAGTCTGCTGTAATTCTGATAGGTCCGCCTTTATATGTTACTTGCCCTTTTTCCCTTACTGCTTTTAATATTCTTTCCTTATTTTGTGTACTTAGTGTTTTGACTATAATGTGACAGGAGGAATTTCTTTTCTGGTCCAGTCTATTTGGAGTTCTGTAGGCTTCTTGTATATTTATGGTCATCTCTTTATTTAGGTTAGGGAAGTTTTCTTCTATAAGTTTGTTGAAGATATTTACTGGTCCTTTAAGTTGGGAATCTTCACTCTTGTCTATACCTATTATCCTCAGGTTCTGTCTTCTCATTGCATCCCGGATATCTTGGATGTTTTGGTTTAGGAGCTTTTTGCATTTTGTGTTTTCTTTGACTGTTGTGTCCATGTTTTCCATGGTATCTTCCACACCTGAGATTCTCTCTTCCATCTCTTGTATTCTGTTGGTGATGCTTGCATCTCTGATTCCTGATTTCTTTCCTAGGCTTTCTAACTCCAGGGTTGTCTCCCTTTGTGATTTCTTTATTGTTTCTATTTGTTTTTAATTCCTGGATGGTTTTGTTCAGTTGTTTGATTGTGTTTTCCTGTAATTCTGCCCGTTTGATTGTGTTTTCCTGTAATTTTTTAAGGGATTTTTGTATGTCCTCTTTAAGGGCTTCCAGTTGTTTACCTGTGTTCTCTTGTATTTCTTTAAGGGAGTTATTTATTTCCTTTTTAAAATCTTCCATCATCCTCTTGAGATGTGATTTTAAGTCTGAGTCTTACTTTTCTGGTGTGTTGGGGTATCCAGGGCTTGCTGTGGTGGGAGAGCTGGGTTCTGATGATGCCAAGTAGCCTTGGTTTCTCTTCCTTGTGTTCTTGCCCTTGCCTTTTGCCATCTGGTTATCTCTGGTGTTAGCTGGTCTTACTCTCTCTGACTGTGGCTTGTCTTTCCTGCAATCCTAGGTGTCAATATTCCTTGAAGACTAGTTCTCTCTGAGAGGAATTTGGGTTTGGAGCGCTGTGGTGCAGGTTCAGCTCTGGAGTGCAGACAGAAACAAGAAGGATGTAATCCCCAGCTGTCCCTTGTTTCCTGTGTCCTGATGGCTGTGCTACGGTCCCTCTTTTCCAGTGAATTTGAAAAGAAATGGTGGTATTGCCTGTGCTTAAAGGTGTGTCCACACTCTTGGGATACCAACCTTCTCCTGGCACTATTTGAATATGGAGCCCTGTGTCACTGGATCTGCTCTCCAGCCACAGAAAGAAACCAGAACCCTGTTCCTCAGTCCCAGTGACCTGGGTATTCCAGGTGGGTCCCTCTGAGCAGACAGGCTTGCCCACACTCCTGGGAGTCTAGCTTTCTCCCAGTGCTATTTGGCTATTGAGCCCTGGTGGCCCAGGCAGAGGTCTCCCGCCACAGATGGAAACCGAAAGCTAGATACATATTATATAGGACATTATTTTTCATTCAGGTTTGCTGGATTGCTTGCACAAGATAAGTCTATATTTTAAAACTTTATTTTAAATACAATTTCATTCGAATGACAAGGTTTATATGGTTTATAATCTTGGTAATAAATAGCACTATTATTGGCAGCTGCAAAACTGTCTCCAGTACTGAAGCAAGTATAGGCAGTCTGATTGTCTGGAATAGGTCAGGACTCCAGATAGAAGTCTCTAAAACAAGATAAGAACTTGTCTTTTTTTTTTTTTTTTTTTTTAATCAAGTTAGCAGTTAAGTATGTAGAAACATTGTTAAGTTCTGGGATGAAAAAGGCAAATTTTACTTGAGATCGTAGTTACAACCATGATCATTTAGAATAAAACAAGAAAGCAAAGGCAATGGCAGTTTTCATTTCTAGCTGCCACCAAAAGTTTAAGTAGAAAAGTAGTCCACCAACTGACCTGCAGTAGTACACCTTAATCACACTTAGGATGCACAGCAAAAAGGTTCCTTAACAATATTGGCAGGGTCTCATGTGGCTCTGGCTGGCCTCAAACTCCCTTTGTGGTTGAAAATCACCTTAAACTTCTGATCCTCCTATGTGTACCTCCCGTGTGCTGAGATTATAAGTGTGTACCACCATACCTAACTAGTAACTTTAATAGGAAAGTTAGTCACATATCCCATATAACATATTTTGCATCAATTCCAACTCCTCTACTTGTATGACTTTGAAAATTTTACTTAATCTCTCAATGTCAAACCCATCCTTTAAGTGGAGATCACAACAGTGTTCAACTGTGATAAATGCCTGTGAGTCACTTGCAGTGTATTATAAACATCCAATAGCTATTATTATTAACAAATACATGTGTGTTTTCTCAAAGATGATACAAGCTGAGGCTATCAGATAAATGAAACAAAGATTTTCATGGTCTACTGGATGAGGAACAGAAGTCACCTGAGGGTTCCTTAAGCTATTTACTCATTTATGTATTAAACATGGATGGATTGATTGATTGACTGGGGGATGTACCTGCCAGGGTGGTCAGAGGACAACATTCAGGAGTTGGTTCTCTCTACTAGAGGGTACTGGGGATAGAATTCAGGTTGTCAGGCTTGGTGCTAAATGCTCCTCACATTGAACCATCTTGCCTACTCAAGACTATCTTTTTTTTTAAGATTTACATATTTTATGTATATGAGCATACTATAGCTGTCTTCAGACACATCAGAAGAGTGCATCGGATCCCATTACAGATGGTTGTGAGCCACCATGTAGTTGCTGGGAATTGAACTCAGGACCTCTGGAAGAGTAGCCAGTGCTCTTGACCATTAAACCATCTCTCTAGCCCCCAAGACTATCTTTTGAAAAGCTCCTGAAAGCCAGGCATTGTAACACATACCTTTAACTCCGGCACTCAGGAGGCAGATGGAGGAGGGATGATACAAAGTCTAAGCTAGTCTGGGTTCATAGTAGGTTCCAGGCCACTCAGAAAATATAAATAGCAAAAATAAAGAAAGAAAGAAAGAAAGAAAGAAAGAAAGAAAGCAAGCAAGCTTATGAAAAACACAATTTAAAATTTTACTTTTGCTTTTGGAGACATAGACTCTCTTTGTTGCCCAGGATAGTGTCCAACTCTTAATTGTCTCACCTCAGCCTTCAAGTACTTAGACTGATTATAGCAGAGTGCTTCCATGCCCCACCCAGGTTAAAGTCTCAATGATGCAGACTGGAGCTCATACTGCTGATGCTGGAGTCAGACAGTTAGTTCTGTGTCCCACAAGCTATCCTGTGCAGTTTGGGTGCTTCCCTGCATCTCTGCTCCCTATACACTAGGTAAGCACCCCTTCTTATACTCCACAGAGTTTTATGGTGAGCTCAAAAACCAAGCTAGGGAATCAGTTCCCAGCTAAGCACTCCCATGGCCTGCCCCTCTGACTAGTGGCCTTCCCAGTGACCTTGGCACTGCCATACAATGAGGACTCTATTGTTAGCAGATACCAGGTCCTGAAAGGTGAATTCTCCAACTGAGAATCAGATTAGCACATTGCCTCATCTTGAGCCAGTGGACTGTATCTGGGTGTCACTAGAGCAGAGTGAAAGAGGTACTGCTGCTGGCTATAGGTCTATCAGGCCCTCTCCCCTAACCACTTGTTCTTGGTTAGGTGAATGACTCCTGATGATGGAACAGGAGCCCAAAGAGCTATAGAGCTCATTCCAGGAAAGCAGGCAGATCAGGGTTTTCTCCTTTCTTATAAGAGTCAGCTCACAACATTTTTAAAAAAGAGTCTCATTATATAGTCCTGGCTGTACAGGAATTGGAAATACAAACCAAGGTGATGTCAAATTTATAGATTTCTGCTCCCAAAATGCTAGGGTTAAAGGTGTGCATCACCACACTAGCAACTCACATCTTTGAATTTTATCTTTTGGCAAAAATATCTATTACCTTGGCCTTTGGAAAGAAAAAAAAACCCACCATGTTTTTTAGGTAAGTACTTATCTTGCTAGCAACATGCATAAATGGGCTAATATACTAAACAGTAACTCTACATGATGTCATCTCTGTAACAATACCAAAAAGGTTTTGTATAAGAAATTAAACACCAGGCTAGAGAGATGGCTCAGTGGTTAAGAGCACTGACTGTTCTTCTAGAGGTCCTGAGTTCAATTCCCAGCAACTACATGGTGGCTCACAACCATCTGTAATGGGATCTGATGCCCTCTTCTGGTGTGTCTGAAGACAGCTACAGTGTACTCATCACATATATAAAATAAATAAATAAAAATCTTTAAAAAAATAAAAAAATTAAACTTCGTGAAGTCTTCTGCAAGATGAACATTCATCGATCCTATACTTTGGTTAAGAACTATTGTTAACATTTAAGAGGTCTATTCTTCCCTTGTAATTTAATGAGGAGAACTTTAGCAATTTATCTTCATTATTTGCTTATTGGCATTACTTTACAGCCAGCCACAGGTAGAACTGCAAACTACAAACAGAACTCAACCCTACTAAAAATTCTGCAAAGAAGCTGTGGATGATCTGTTAGTAGACTGCTCACCTAGTATGCAGAGTCCTGGGTTCCATCCCTAGCACTGCACAAATCTAGTGCAGTGACACCTATAAACCCAGCACTTAGCAGGCTGGAGACTGAAGAATGAGAAGTTAAGGTTATCCTTGGCTAAATACAGAACTTGAGGCCAGCCTGATCTACATGAGATTCTCTCAAAAGAAAAACAGAGCCCCAGAGAAATGGCATAGTGGTTAAAATCACTTGCCGCTCTTCCAGAGGACTTGAGTTCTGTTCCCACACCTACATCAAATGGCTCTCAACTGTCTGTTAACTTCAGGCAGAAGCTACACAAGGTAACAATGCCTGTAATCTCAATACCCAAGAGGCTGAAGTAGAAGTGTTTTGTTTGTTTGTTTGTTTGTTTATTTTAAGACAAGGTATAGCCCTGGCTAGCCTGATCTGGAAGCAAGGTAATCTTTTGACTTCAAGTGTACTCTAGAAAGCTACATAGCAAAACATTGTCTCAAAAGAAAAAAACTGCAAAGTAAAAGGCCTTCAGGTTTTCCAGCCATGGAAAGATTCCTTGTTACAGAATGTTTGAACTGTTTCTAGTTAGGATGTGGCTCAGTCTGTAGCACACATGTTCAGTCCATCTGGCTGGGAGACAGACATGTCCTTCGTATTCACCTTTAATCCCAAACAATGAAGACAAAGGTAGTTTGTAAAAGGAAAACCAAAGTAGTTGTCTCCCCAACAAGACCTGCATCTAACACCAGTCTCCAGGTTCTTCCCCAACAAATCGGTACTGCCCAGGTTATAAGCCCGCCCCTGGCACTTCATTCCTAACAACCACCAATCAGGAAAAAAGCAGAAGTTAAGTTTATGGTTTGGCTTCCACCAATTATGTTAAGAGCTATAATGGCCTCCCAATCAGATGTGTGCCAGGCTAGATAACCCCTTCTTGTCTCTCTAAATGCTTGCCTAGAACTAAGCTTAGGGCTTCCCTCCCCCCCCCCCCCCCATCCCCCTGTGTGCGAGATGGAGGTGTGGCCCAAGCTTGGGCTTGGATAAAGAGACCCTAATGCAACTGCCTCAGATTCAGGCCCCTTTTGGTCTTTTGGAGGGTTCAGTAATGCTGGCACAACAGCAGTACTGAAGGAGAAGGAGGCAGTTTTACTGGGACAGTTGTGCAGAGACAGGTTGCAGAAAGAGAGAACAAGCTAGATACAGTTGAAGACAGACCACAGAATGAGGAGCCAGAAGATTAGAATAGATTACCAAAGTTAGTATGAGACCAAGCAGAGAATTCAGGAGAGATCGAGAGAGAAGCCAGATTGAATCCGCATGGAAAGGAGTTTCGAGTCAGAACATCTGAGTTGAATCAGCCAGCCAGAATTTAGAACGAACAACAAAAGGTGAGTTTATTCAGTAGCAAGTCTCAGAGGCTGAAAACATTTTAGGCCTAGATTAGATTGTATAGCGTCTAGAAGCTTCCAGGACTGCCTAGAGTAGCAGTTGGAGGCAGACAGACAACACTTGCGATACGTTTACACTATTCCATTGCCACTTAACTCTGAGCTTCACCTCCACACACATCACACTCTCTCCAGTCTCGATGACCTGTGACCTGCATTAGTCTTTCCCGGATAGTCCTAACGCCCTTACAACTCTGTTGCTTTACAATGTTTACATTTATTTTGTGCCCTGCCTCCAACTTGGTACCTTTTCAAAATACAACCTCTTAATGAAGTAAAGCTTTTTAAAATGTGTTTGTTTGTTTTTCAAGACAGGGTTCTTCCATATAGGCCTGGCTCCTGGAACTTGCTCTGTAGACCAGGCTGCTCTCAAACTGCCTCTGCCCCCGGAGTACTAGGATCAAAGGCATATACCACCACCAACCATCGAACCTTAATTTAAAAAAAAAAAAAGGTTTTTATTCCATGTTTTTCTTTCATTATGTGGGGAAAGACCAGGTACAAGAGTAGATCAGAGGACTGTTACCTGTAAGAGTGGGTTCTCCCTTACTACCATTTCAATCCTGAAGATTGAACTTAGGTCATCAGGCTTAGAAGAAAACACCTTTACCCACTGACTCATCTTGCTAGCCAGTTAATTTTATTGTTGTTTGACTTTTTCAATTCTTTTTAAATTATTATTATACATAAGTGCACCGTAGCTGTCTTCAGACACCCCAGAAGAGGGCATCAGATCTCATTATGGATGGTTGTGAGCCACCATGTGGTTGCTGGGATTTGAACTCATGACCTTCAGAAGAGCAGTCGGCACTCTTAACTGCTGAGCCATCTCTCCAGCCCCCCTTTTTTCAATTTTTTTTTTTTTTTTGGTTTTTCGAGACAGGGTTTCTCTGTATAGCCCTGGCTGTCCTGGAACTCACTCTGTAGACCAGGCTGGCCTCGAACTCAGAAATCCGCCTGTCTCTGCCTCCCAAGTGCTGGGATTAAAGGCGTGCACCACCACTGCCCGGCCTTTTTTCAAATTTTTAAAGATAGGCTAGCCTCAAACTATGTAGCTGAGGATGACCTTGTGTCATTACCACCTGGGTGCTGGAATTACAGGCATGCAGAGCCCTGCCTGCTTTATACAATACGGAGTACTAAACCCATGGCTTGGTGCATGCTAAGTATGCATTCTACTGGCTTAGCTACTATATCCAAGCCCTTCTGTATCTGTCTCTGTCTCTGTCTCTCTCATTTTGTTTGAGTTATGGCCTCTCTCTGTAGTGGGTCTGTTGTGGAATTTGATATATAGAATAGGCTGACCTCAAACACACAGAGATCTGTCTGCTTCTGCCTCTCAAATGCTGGGATTAAAGTTGTATGCATTATGCCCTACTTAAGGGTTTTATTGTTGATTGATTGATTGATGGGCATGGTCGTATTTCAGCACTCAAAGGCAAAGGCAGAAGGGTCTCTGAGCTCCAGGACAGCCAGGCTCCAGAGAAACCCTGTCTCAAAGAACAACAGCAACAACAGGTTTTTCCCCCTTTCTTTCCTTCTTTTGTTTTGTTAAAACAAAACTCTAACTCTGCCTCTGCCTTCCCCGTGCTTGGAATAAAGATGTGAGACCATTGCTGCCCCCCCCCCCAAATAAACCCCACAATTTTTTAAAAAAAGACTTTATTTATGTATATGTGTATTTGTACATATGCTATGTCCTGTGTTTGTGCTCGCAAAGGCAAGAAGAGAGCGCGACATTCTCTGGGAATAGTTATAGACATGGGACTACACCCAGTATGGGTGCGTGAACTAAATTTGGGTCCTCTGGGAGGGCAGCACGCCCCGACTGCTGAGTTCTCCAGGCCCTCTTCTGCACTTCTGCAAAGATCCTTTTCCCTTCCCCATGCTCTCACCCAAGGAACCAACCCCCTCACACAGCCCTCACTGGCTACACTGCATTACACTGCCTTGCATACTGTGTACCGTACTGGTGGCGTCACACAGTACTACGTACAGTGTGCATTGTACACTGGAGGGGTTATTTCAGTGTTTGTGCCTCCGGATAAAAGTAGGCCCACAAATATAGCACCACTCACCAGTACTTACTACAATGCCTGGCACCTGCTAGAAAGAATACAAATGTTTGGCCAATGAACTGATAATTATTTAAAGGGCATGAGAGACTCCTCCTGTCAAAAGGCTGACCTTCAGGAATCCTCATAACTATCGTTTGGATTCAGAGAACAAAGACTAGAAACTTTCTGTTGGCAAGATCTGCATCTTTTTATTCTCAGGTTTACCTTGTCCCTGGTGATTAGTGTCTAATCTCTAAGACTCGATTAGATAATACAAACTACATCGAAGAAAGGGGGCTGGAAATGGTCTTTTGAAGTAACACTAAGTTCTGTTTTTCTTCTGTTTTTGAGACAGGGTCTCATTATGTAGCCCTGGCTGGCCTAGAACCTGCTTTTGTAGACCAGGCTGGCCTTCCAATTACAGAGATGATGCCTTCCTCTACCTCATGAGTGCCGAGATTATAGGTGTGCACCACCACATCCAAACCAGCCTTTCCCTTCTAAAATTAGTTTTGCTCATATATAGTTTTACACACACACACACACACACACACACACACACACACTATTGTATCAGGCAAGCAAGCACTGTCACTGAGCCACTCCACTAGGGCCCAACTGCCCTACTTTTTAATTTTTGTTTTTTGAGACAGGTTGCCTTGACTGACCTTGAACTTTCAACAATCATCCTGCCTCTGCATCCCAAATGCTAGGATTATTGTGTTACCATGCCCAGCTTTTCTCTCTAATAGAAACATAAGTAATTATTATATATTTATTTATAAACATAAACATAGAAACATAAGTAATATTATGTATTTATTTATAAACTAAATGTTATATTTATTTATAGAATTCAGTTGATCAAGCTATATAAAATTCAAGTAGCCAAAATGCCTGTAAAGATTTATAGAACTCTGTGAGTTCATGCCCAGTCTGGTCTGCATAGTGAATTCTGGGTCAATTTGGTCTACATAGGGAGTTCCAGGATAGCCGAGGCTAAGTAGAGACTCTTATCTCAAAATAACTAAAGATTCACAGAATATATGTGTTTATTTCTAGAGAAGAGACAAATAAATTTCTTAAAGGAGTGTTGGCGAAAGTTGTAAATAAATAATAACTGCTGCCTAATATCCAGTTCTTACCATTATTGAACTAAATGCAAAAAAAAAAAAAAAAAAAATGGGGCTGGAGAGATGGATGCCCAGTTAAGAGCACTGGCTGCTCTTCCAGAGGACCCAGGTTTGATTCCCAGCACTTATATGGAGACTCACAACTTTCTAACTCCGTTTCCAGAGGACCACATGCTCTCTTCTGTCCAAGGGCATCAGACCCCACACACCCCCCACCCCAGAAAAAAAAGGCAAAGGGAAAAAAGCTCAGCTGTAGGTGGCTGTGCATATTTGTAATCCTGCCACTCTGGAAGTAGAAGGAAGAGAATCAGGGTCTGAGATCAGCCTGGTCTATATGAGGTCTCTGTTAATAGAAAGGACACACCGTTAGTCCCAGGATTTGGGAGGCAAAGACAGGCTGATCTCTATGAGTTCAAGGCCAACCCAATCTACACAGACCAACCTGGTGTACATAGTGAATCCCAGGCCAGCCAAGGGTACATAGGAAAATCTTGTCAAAAACAAAAAAAAACAGCAACAACAAAATGCAAACTACGAACGAGAAAAAGGAGACGAGGGAGAGGAGAGAGAAAGGAGAAGCGACAGTAAGCTCAAGCCCAACATTTTCACTTTACAGTCACCGACTTTTCTCATGCATTCAAAGCTTACCTTTACATTGTACAAAATGTTTTATTTAGGTGATGTACTTAACAACAACTATCACTGTTGTAAACAGGAAATTAATGTCGGTTGGCATTAAGTAAAAGGACTCACTGAAAACTGTATGAATATGAAGATTATTAACGTCTGGCTGGGGCAGGTTTTGCCTGGAAGCTTTAAAGGGGTCTTAAAGGGGCATCTGGAGGGGCCCTGCCTCCAATAAAAGGTAACCTCTCTGACAAAAGTCAAATATATTGAAAAGAAAAAACTTCCCAACTAAGATTCAATGTCACTTGGCGTTATGTCCCTGTACAAATTAAAGCTGTCTTCTTCCAAGATAACCCTTAGAGAATCTAAATCCTCCACCCATCTCCAGACCTTATTCCTAAAAGAGTAACATTCCTCTGGCTCCCTCCTCTAACCTTAAACAAAAGAAACAGATTTCAGTATCCAATAAAGTAGTCAAAGCTTTAGGCCTCAGCTACTCAGAGAACTGGTCCCCAAAACATCAAAATGGCTAATCCCTGAAGTCAAAGGCCACTTTGTTCCCACTACAGGAATAGAGAAAGCCACTAGAACAGTAATAATAAAAAGTAATAATGGCCAGGCAGTGGTGGTGCACGCCTTTAATCCCAACACTTCGGAGGCAGAGACAGGTGGATTTCTGAGTTCGAGGCCACCCTGGTCTACAGAGTGAGTTCCAGGACAGCCAGGGCTACACAGAGAAACCCTGTCTTGGAAAAAAAGGGGAAAAAAAGGGGAAAAAAAGTAATAATGTAACTTTTCCTTGAAGCCACTTACTTGGCAAAGGCCTTAGTAGACATTCAAATGGCTGGTGTCTGATTCCTATTAGAAAGGATGATTTTGAGGGACTGAGGAAAAGCCGGGAGGTAAGAGCCTGCCTGCTTCCACCTGTGGCCAGAAACCCCGCCTGGGCCAACAGGCCTCGCCATATACAAGTAGCTCAAAGAGAAAGCTACCGCCCACTTGTGCTGAGGAGCCAGCAACAGGAGGACTCCAGACGCAGGGTCTGAAGAATAGCTGGAAGAGAGAACTGGTCTCCCAGGAATACTGACATCTGAGCTTGAAGGAAAGACAAGCCACAGTCAGAGAGAGAAAGACCAACTAACTCCAGAGATATCCAGATGGCGAAAGGCAAGGGCAAGAACACAAGGAACAGAAACCAAGACTACTTGGCTTCAGCTGAACCCAGCTCTGCCACCACAGCCAGCCCTGGATACCCCAACACACCAGAAAAGGAAGACTCAGACTTAAAATCACTTATCAAGAGGATGATAGAAGATTTTAAAAAGGAAATAAATAACTCCCTTAAAGAAATACAAGAGAACACAGGTAAACAACTGGAAGTCCTTAAAGAGGAAACACAAAAATCCCTTGAAGAATTACAGGAAAACACAATCAAACGGGCAGAAATACAGGAAAACACAATCAATCAAATGAACAAAACCATTCAGGAATTAAAAACAGAAATAGAAACAATAAAAAAATCACAAAGGGAGACAACCCTGGAATTAGAGATCATAGGAAAGAAATCAGGAGTCATAGATGCAAGCATCACCAACAGAATACAAGAGATGGAAGAGAGAATCTCAGGTGTGGAAGATACCATAGAAAACATGGACACAACAGTCAAAGAAAACACAAAATGCAAAAAGCTCCTAAACCAAAACATCCAAGATATCCAGGATGCAAAGAGAAGACAGAACCTGAGGATAATAGGTATAGAAGAGAGTGAAGACTCCCAACTTAAAGGACCAGTAAATATCTTCAACAAAATTATAGGAGAAAACTTCCTTAACCTAAAGAAAGAGATGATCATAAATATACAAGAAGTCTACAGAACTCCAAATAGACTGGACCAGAAAAGAAATTCCTCCTGTCACATTATAGTCAAAACACCAAATACACAAAACAAGGAAAGAATATTAAAATCAGTAAGGGAAAAGAGGCAAGTAACATATAAAGGCAGACCTATCAGAATTACACCAGACTTCTCACCAGAGACTATGAAAGCTAGAAGATCCTGGGCAGATCTCATACAGACTCTAAAGGAACACAAATGCCAGCCCAGGCTGCTATACCCAGCAAAACTCTCAATAATCATAGATGGTGAAACCAAAATATTCTATGACAAATCCAAATTTGCACAGTATGTTTCCACAAACCCAGCCCTACAAAGAATAATACATGGGAAATGCCAACGCAAAGAGGGAAACTACACTCAAGAAAAAGAAAGAAAGTAATCTTTCAACAAACTCAAAAGAAGATAACCACACAAACAATATAAACAACATCAAAAATAACAGGAAATAACAATCACTATTCTTTAATATCTCTTAACATCAATGGTCTCAACTCCCCAATAAAAAGACACAGACTGACAGACTGGATCCATAAACAGGACCCAGCATTTTGCTGCATCCAGGAAATGCACCTCCGTATTAAAAACAAACACTACCTCAGAGTAAAGGGCTGGAAAACAATTTTCCAAGCAAATGGCCCCAAGAAACAGGCTGGAGTGGCCATTCTAATATCGGATAAAATTGATTTTCAACCAAAATTCATCAAAAAGGATGAGGAAGGACACTTCTTACTCATCAAAGGAAAAATCTACCAAGAAGAACTCTCAATTCTGAACATCTATGCCCCGAATGAAAGAGCTCCCACTTTCATAAAAAAAACTCTACTAAAGCTCAAAGCACACATTGCACCTCACACAATAATAGTGAGAGACTTCAACACCCCACTATCAACAATGGACAGATCTTGGAAACATAAACTAAACAGAGACACAGTGAAACTAACAGATGCTATGAACCAAATGGGTTTAACAGATATCTATAGAACATTTCCTCCTGCATCAAAAGAATATACCTTCTTCTCAGCACCTCATGGTACCTTCTCCAAAACTGATCATATAATTGGTCACAAAACAAACCTCAACAGATATAAGAAGATTGAAATAATCCCATGCCTCCTATCAGATCACTACGGATTAAGGTTGGTCTTCAATGGCAACAACAACAGAAAGCCTACATACCCACGGAAGCTGAACAATGCACTGCTTAATGATAAGTTGGTCAAGGAAGCAATAAAAAAGGAAATTAAAGACTTCCTAGAATTCAATGAAAATGAAAGTACACTTACCCAAACCTATGGGACACAATGAAAGCAGTGTTATGAGGAAAACTCATAGCTCTGAATGCCTCCAAGAAGAAACTGGAGAGAGCATATACTAGCAGCTTAACAGCACACCTGAAAGTTCTAGAGCAAAAAGAAGCTAATACATCCAAGAGGAGTAGAAGGCAGGAAATAATCAAATTAAGGGCTGAAATCAACCAAGTAGAAACAAAAAGAACTATACAAAGAATCAACAAAACCAGAAGCTGGTTCTTTGAAAACATCAACAACATAGATAAACCCTTAGCCAGACTAACCAGAGGGCACAGAGACAGTATGCAAATTAACAAAATTAGAAATGAAAAGGGAGATATAACAACAGATTCTGAGGAAATTAAAAAAAAATCATCAGATCCTACTACTCTACAAAACAAAATTGGAAAGTCTGGATGAAATGGACAAGTTTCTAGACAGATACCAAATACCAAAGTTAAATCAGGATCAGATAAACCATCTAAACAGTCCCATAACCCCTAAAGAAATAGAAGCAGTCCTTAAAAGTCTCCCAACCAAAAAAAGCCCAGGTCCAGATGGGTTCAGTGCAGAATTCTATCAGACCTTCAAAGAAGACCTAATCCCAATACTCTTGAATCTATTCCATAAAATAGAAACGGAAGGAACACTACCCAATTCATTCTATGAGGCCACAGTTACACTGATACCAAAGCCCCACAAAGACCCAACAATAAAAGAAAACTTCAGACCAATTTCCCTTATGAATATCAATGCAAAAATACTCAATAAAATTCTTGCAAACCGAATCCAAGAACATATCAAAACGATCATTCACCATGATCAAGTAGGCTTCATCCCAGGGATGCGGGGTGGTTCAATATCTGGAAATCCATCAATGTAATCCACTACATAAACAAACTCAAAGAAAAAAAAATCACATGGTCATTTCATTAGACGCTGAAAAAGCCTTTGACAAAATTCAACATCCCTTCATGATAAATGTCTTGGAATGATCAGGAATTCAAGGCCAATACCTAAACTTAGTAAAAGCAATATACAGTAAACCAGTGGCCAACATCAAACTAAATGGAGAGAAACTTGAAGCAATCCCACTAAAATCAGGGACTAGACAAGGCTGCCCTCTCTCTCCCTATCTATTCAACATTGTACTTGAAGTTCTAGCTAGAGCAATCAGACAACAAAAGGAAATCAAAGGGATACAAATTGGAAAGGAAGAAATCAAAATATCACTATTTGCAGATGATATGATGGTATACTTAAGTGACCCAAAAAAAACTCCACCAGAGATCTGCTACAGCTGATAAACGACTTCAGCAAAGTGGCTGGATACAAAATTAACTGAAGCAAATTAGTAGCCTTCCTATACTCGAAGGATAAACAGACTGAGAAAGAAATTAGGGAAATGACACCCTTCAAAATAGTCACAAACAATATAAAATATCTTGGTGTGACTCTAACCAAACATGTGAAAGATCTGTATGACAAGAACTTCAAGTCTCTGAAGAGAGAAATCGAAGAAGACCTCAGAAGATGGAAAGATCTCCCATGCTCATGGATTGGCAGGATTAACATAGTTAAAATGGCCATCCTGCCGAAAGCAATATACAGATTCAATGCCATCCCCATCAAAATCCCAACTCAATTCTTTGTAGACCTAGAAAGAGCAATTCTCAAATTCATATGGAATAACAAAAAACCCAGGATAGCAAAAACTATCCTCAACAATAAAAGGTCTTCTGGGGGAATCAACCTCCCTGACCTCAAGCTGTACTACAGAACAGTAGTGATAAAAACTGCATGGTATTGGTACAGTGACAGGCAGGTTGATCAATGGAATAGAATCGAAGACCCAGAAATGAATCCACACACTTATGGTCACTTGATCTTTGACAAAGGAGCTAAAACCATACAGTGGAAAAAAGACAGCATCTTCAACAAATGGTTCTGGATCAACTGGCCGTCTACATGTAGAAGACTGTGAATTGATACATTCCTATCTCCCTGCACAAAGCTCAAGTCCAAGTGGATCAAGGACCTCCACATAAAACCAGATACACTGAATCTAATAGAAGAGAAAGTAGGGAAGAGTCTCGAACACTTGGGCACAGGGGAAATGTTCTTGAACAGAACACCAATGGCTTGTGCTCTAAGGTCAAGAATTGACAGATGGGACCTCATAAAATTACAAAGCTTCTGTAAGGCAAAGGACACTGTAATTAGGGCAAAACGGCAACATACAGATTGGGAAAAGATCTTTACCAATCCTACATCTGATAGAGGGCTAATATCCAATGTATACAAAGAACTCAAGAAGTTAGACTCCAGAGATCCAAATAACCCTATCAAAAAATGGGGAAGAAAGCTAAACAGAGAATTCTCAACTGAGGAAACTCGAATGGCTGAGAAGCACCTGAAGAAATGTTCAACATCCTTAGTCATCAGAAAAATGCAAACCAAAACAACCTTGAGATTCCACCTGACACCAGTCAGAATGGCTAAGATCAAAAACTCAAGTGACAGCAGATGTTGGCCAGGATGTGGAGAAAGAGGAACACTCCTCCTTTGCTGGTGGGAATGCAAATTGATACAACCTCTCTGGAAATCAGTCTGGCCGACCCTCAGAAAAATTAACATAATACTACCTGAGGACCCAGCTATTCCACTCCTGGGCATATACCCAGAAGATGCTCCAACATGTAATAAAAACACATGTTCCACTATGTTCATAGCAGCCATCTTTATAATAGCCAGAAGCTGGAAACAACCCAGATGTCCCTCCACAGAGGAATGGATACAGAAAATGTGGTACATTTACACAATGGAATACGACTCAGCTGTTAAGAACAATGACTTCATGAAATTCGTAGACAAATGGATGGATCTTGAAAACATCATTCTGAGCGAGGTAACACAGTCACAAAAGAATGAACATGGTATGTACTCACTGTTAAGCAGTTATTATCCTAAAAGTTTGAAATACCCAAGAGTCACTTCGCAGGAACAGTAGTATTGAGTACGAGGTCCCAGATGGAGGGCTTGGAGAAAGGACTGAAGGAGCTGAGGGAGTGTGCAGCCCCAGGGAGGTAGCAACACTGGCAACTGGCCTGACCCCCATACTTCTGGAGACTGATCCACCAACTAAAGAATGCACGTGGAGAGACCCATAGTGCTGGCCACAAAGACTGCAGAGGAGGGTCTTGTTACCCATCAGGGGGGAGGAGAGGCCCTTGGGCCTGAGGGTGTTATATCCTCCAGTATAGGAGAATGTCAAGGAGGGAAGACGAGAGTGGGTGGGGGTGGGGTGGGGAGGTGGGTTGGAGAATATCCCCATAGAGGCAGGGGGAGGGCAGAGGGAATGGGGAGGTTCCAAAGGGGAGATCTGGAAAGGGGGAACCATTTGAAATATAAATAAAATATGAAAAAAAAAAAAGGAGTAGCAAAAAAAAAAAAAAAAAAAAAAAAAGAAAGAAAGGGTGAATTTTTTCCTCACTGTCTCAAAAGGCTGAAGGGTTTCCAGAACGGTCACACTACCGAATGTCTGAATGTGTAGCCTTAGAGACAGGCGATGAAGGGTGAGGGTGCTCCTGAGTTGGTTTCAAGCTGGGTGCTGCGAGAGTCACCGAAGCTTCAGCACTTCAGTTTTCAGGAACCTTCTGGACTGGTGAAGGACTTGGAGGAGTCTGGGCTAAAGAGGCCTGCGGGTGCTGAGTCTCGGCAAACCCAGGTGGAACCATAGGAACCCCTGTGGCCAACATATGGCTCTTAGAAGCTTTATCAGTTTCAGGAGTTTGAGAGGCAGGAGGAAGATTCTGGAGATGACTTTGTTGGGCTAGAGATCCCTGGATTTGACTCTGAGAGGTCATAGGGAAACTATCAGAGGGCACGGGCACTAGGAAGTGGCTCTGGCTTTCTACCCGTTCCAGAGGGTAGATTCGAGAGGCCACACTGATTTTAGAGCGCTGAGAGTGAGGGTCCACAGACACACAGCTTTCAGAAGTTACAGAGGGCAGGATTTGGTTCTGAGAGGTCAAGGGTACCATAGATAACCTGTCAGAGATCACCAGGAGGTGGCTCTGGCTTTTTGCCCTTTCCAGAGGGTAGCTCTGAGAGGCCACACTGATCTTAGAGCACTCATGAGAGTGATGGTCCACAGGCACAGACACAAAGCTGTCAGAAGACTGGAAGTGGCTCTGAGAGATCATAGAGAAACTTTCAGAGGACACGGGCACCAGGAGGTGGCTCTGACTTTCTGTTTGTTCCAGAGGGTAGATCTGAGAGGCCACACTGATCTTAGAGCTCTGCTGAGGATGAAAATCCACAGGCACGTGGCTGTCAGAGGTCAAAGCCATCTGATAATTGCTGTCAGACGCCAGAGGGTAGCTCTGCGAGGTCACCGAAAAGACAGGTTGACTCCTAGAAGTACAAATGGAAAGAGGAGTATGGGCAAGGACCAGAGGCAGGCTCTTAGAGGCCTGGACTCCTCCAAACTGGTTCAGAACAGATTCAGGTTTCGCTGGGCCGAACAACGTTCTGCCACCCAAGGTTCTGGCGCCGCGGTTCCTTTCTAGCTGGCTCGGGTCCGTAGAGCTGATGCTACTGATCCTCTGGGCAACCCGCGGGTGGAGTCGCCGCCGCCGCCGCCGGCGGATGCGCTGAAAGGTGTTGGAGACGCTCCTGAGGGTCAGCGAGAAGCGACGGCTGCCACTGCGGTGCACCCCGCCCTCGCGGGCCGAAGTCCCCCTCAAGGGGTCTTCCGGGAGCGCCTCGATGTTGCCGGTGTACCAGGAGATCCACCACAGGAGACTGACGAAGATGATGATGGAACCCAGATAGAGCAGCATGTCGTAGAATAGCAAGTTGGCGAAGACGCCCGTGAACAGCACTGCCACACCCACCGCGTCGAAGGCGATGCCCAGCCAAAAAAAGTGACTGCAGCGACCCAGGGGCCCGGACCGCATCTCCGCCAAGTCTGCGCTCTTTTGAGAAAACTCCATGAGGCTCAGCATCGTCCACGCAAACCCCGCCAGACGACACCGGGCCCAGGGCGCTGCCACGGGCGGGCTTTAGCCGCTCTCCATGGTAACGCAAGGGGCGGGGCGGGAAGCTGCATTCTGCTCCACACCGGGAAACTGGAGCTGACCAAGGGAGCTGCGCGTGCGCACGACGGCCTGATGAACCTTCTGCGCTTGCGCAGTGTTCGCCCTCGCGGCCAGCTTTTATCAGTCTTGGATCCTCAGGTGTAACGTGAAGTAAAATTTAAAATTAAAATTACAACGAAACTAGTGGTACCTGGGGCAAGAATCTTCTCGGGGGAGGGTGAGATCTTGGGGGAGAGCTAACCGCCAGACCTCTTTTCGTGTAACTTACCGCAACAGCCTGAATGAAGCTTTGCCTCGGGTGCAATTAGGATCTAGTGTTGTTAGGTCTGAACTCCCATCTTATCTGGGGACTGTTGATACACTTGCCCAAGAACCTAATAGCTCGAATAGAGGCTGGGAGGAAAAGGGTAGGCTGAAAGGAGAAAAGCGCGTTTTAAAGGCTGTCCTTAGTGTGTGTGTTTGCGCAGTCGCTAAGACGGATCTTAAACCATCTGGTCCATCCGTCCTTCCTTTCCCTTCCTTCCTTCTTTTCTTTTTCTTTTCTTTTTGATAGGGTATCATTATGTTGACCTGGTGATTCTGGAACTTGCTGGCCTCAAACTCAGAGATCCACCTGCCTCTGCCTTTCAAGTGCTAGAGTTAAAGGTGTGTGTCACCATGCCCAGCTCAATCTGTTTATTTTTTGCTTGCTTGCTTATGACAGGGTTTCACAACTTAGCTCAGACTACCCTTAAACTTACCATTAGTCCCGATTGGCCTTGAACTTCTTGGGTTGTACAAAATAGGGATCTGACTGTACATTCCAAAAAGATGTACCTAATAATCACAAGGATGTTAAGTCACTCACAGAGGGAGGAATAAATGGACATTTAGGGACTAAGATAGCCCAAGATATCTTGGGTTTCAGCCTGTAACATTTCAGCACCCCACAGTCTGAAGTTTTTGTCAGTCAGTCAGACTTTTAGAATGTGCAGTGTAGTGGGGAAGGAAATCCTTAGTTCACCCCCCCCAAAGGTCACCTGATGATATTACAGGATTTGGACATAAGGAAAAGGCGACTGAGGTGGACATGGAAGTTTTTTTCAGGTGTCTGAGGCAGCAGAGTAGCTTCTTCCTGAAGGGTAGACTGCAGAGGCAAGGCAAGGGATATTAGACCACCCCCTATTCTCCTACATGACCTCTCTTGAAGATGAGGAAAGAGATATTAATAGAAGTTAGGAATAACAGCAGACACGCATGCCACGTTAGTCATATTCCCCGCCAAATATGGCAAAAGAATCAGCTACATCCTGACTTCATTGGGTTTCAGATGTTTGTTTGTTTGTTTGTTTTAAAAATATTTTTATCCTAGACATATAAATCTTTGTCTACATGTATGTATACTATGTGCATGACTGGTTTTCAAGGATGCCCAGAAAAGCATGTCTGATCCCCTACAACTGGAGTTATAGGTGGCTGTAACTCACTATATGGGTGCATATATAGGTTCTCTGCAAGAGCAGAGTTCTCTGGACTGCTAAGCCACATACAGCACCACTCACTGCCTTTTCTTTGCTAAGAATTTGACCTGCGGCTTCACACGTGCCAGGCAAACGCTGTACCACTGAGCTACATTCCCAGATCTGGGCTTTAGATGTTTTAGATGTTTTGAGACAAACACAACAGATAGCACAGAGCTGATTCCCTGTCATGGAAAAAGGAGAAGAGAGGTGCCCAGCACAGGAAAGGGCTCTGGGGGAGGAGGGAATCAGAGCTTTGGAGAGAGTAGTTTCTGAGGATCTGACTTGGGTGAGGCTGTCTCTGAAGGGTAGGCAGCAGGAACAAGGCAACTTGGCTCCCATGGAGTTGCATGAGGGCTCAGCAGCACTGTGTGGAAGAGGGCCCTGCTCTCCTCGGAGCTTCATGGTTGCCCTAGAGCTCTTAGTCCATCATGTGAGGCAGAACTGATGGAATCCCCTAGAAGGGAGAAGATTCTGTGTGAAGAAACTTTCATGTGGTTCTCTCCAGATACTTTGTCTACATCGGTTTACAGAGCTCTGTGGAGATAGCTCTGAGTGGCTGCCAGGATGCTGACAAGATGGGATAGAGGCTGGTGAACTGCTCTGCTAGACACATTCCCCACACCTCAATGCCTTCTAGTCTCCTTGGGCTCTGAGCATCATATTAGACCACATCCTTTTCTCCTCTATGTCCCTGCCATCTCAGGACCTGAAGTCAAGTCTATGGGGCTCCTTGGGACCTCAGCTTTGCCTTAAAATTTGATGAGACTGAGCGTGTGGAGGTGTCTTGCACTCTTTCCACAGCAAAGATCATTAACAGATACCCACTAAGGTATACCAAACTAACATTATAGATGTGCCTTAGTCAGGGTTCTATTGCTGTGAAGAGACACAGTGACCACGGCAACTCTTATAAAGAAAAACATCTCATTGGGGCTGGCTTACAGTTCTGAAGTTTAGTCCATTATCCTCATGGCAGCATGCAGGCAGACATGGTGCTGGAGAGGCAGCTGAGAGGTCTATGTCTGGGTCTGCAGGCAGTAAGTCATTAGGTAGGCCTGTATTGAGCTTCTGAAACCTCAGAGCCCACTCCCAGTCATACATTTCCTCCATCCAGGCCACACCTATTTCAACTAGGCCACACCTCCAATATAAAGATAGCTTTGTCGAAAAGATTTGTGATTCTCCTTTTGAAAGACTGGTGTATTAAAAGCCATACCTTTTTTTTTTTTTTAAAAAAAAAAAAGCTGGCCAGGTGATAGTGGTGCACATCTTTGATCCCAGCACTTGGGAATCAGAGGCAGGCAGATGCCTGTGAGTTTGAGGCCAGCCTGGTCTACAGAGCTAGCTTCAGGACAGTCAGGGCTACATGAAGAAACCCTGCTTGGGTGGAGAGGAGGGAAGCTACAATAAAAGCCACCTTCTACCAGATAGAGAAAGGGTAGTTATGGTCACACTCAAATATCTGGGCCTGGGGTCTGAGGGGGTGTTGATTCCAATGTCTCCAACTATGTAGAAGGGAGGAGGCGTACAGATGTTCATGAACACTCATTAAGGGTTATAGAGGGTCTCAGAAAACAGAATGTGCCCATAGAATAATAATCAAAATAAACCAAAAAGTTTCCTTCTGCAACAACCGTTTCTACATGTGAAGAGCACCCTCAGAGGTACCAAGCAGTAAGTGGCATCCATGTTACAGTGTGAGATTTGTCCCTGCCTCATGTTCCTTCTGCCCAGTGTAGTGCTGTCTCCACATTCTTCTTGTTATTGTGTCATCTTGACTCTGCTTCCTGGAAGATCAGCTGACCTTGGATTGCATGAGGTGTGATTTGATGCACACAAATCATAATCACCCTGGGCGTGGTAACAGAAGCATGTTTCCCTTTGGATGGCTGTGGAGAGCTGTGGTGATTTGAATGGGAATGGCCCCCATAGACTCATGTGCTTGAATACATGGTCCCCAGCTGGTGGAACTGTTTGGGAAGCATTAGCAGTTATGGTCTTGTTGGAGGAGGTGTGTCATTTGGGGTGAGCTTTGAGGTTTCAAAAGCCCATGCCAGGCCCAACATGTCTCTCTCTACATGCAAAGGAGGATTAAGCTCTCAGCTACTGCTCCAGCACCGTCTGTCTGCTTCTTACCGTGACAATCAGGGACTAACCCTCTAAAACTGGAAGCAAGCCCCATAATCAAGGCACGTAATTTCCTTGGTTGTGATGCCTCCTTATAGCCATAGAAGAGTAACTAAGGCAGAAATATTGACTGTAGGGCCTGAGGGAGCCAGCAGGGTGTTGGAAATATCCTGCATTTAGACCTGGGTGGTGGCTCTGTTCACATGGTCTGTAAACACACACTGAGTACCTGGGCTGTCCAGGCAGAGGAATGTCTGGTGAAAAGATGGCCCATTCCCGGTGGTGAGCGGTGGATAAACAGTGAGCAGTGAGCACAGCAGACCAAAGGAGGCCTATAGTGACTTCCCCTTTCTGTGCCAGTCACTCACTCCCCAGAAGTACCACGTCCCAGCAAACTGAGAGGTACTGGGGGATGCTGGGAACAGAGTTTTCCCCACACATTCCACATCACAGTCTGTTTCTTCTTTTCTAGTGTAAGAGGTTTATTGGGGGAAAAAAGTAGAGGGTGGAAAGACCGTCTTCAAGTAGGTACATGAGGGAGAGATAGAGGCAGACAGGCAGGCAGGCAGACAGAAGAAATGGGAGGAAGAATTTTTTTGTTTGTTTGTTTTGTATTCAAGGCAGGGTTTCTATGTGTAGCTCTGGCTGTTCTGGGGCTCACTCTGTAGATGAGGCTGGCCTCACACTCACAGTGATCTGCCTGCCTCTGCCTCTCCAGTGCTGGGATTAAAGGTGTGCACCACCACTACCCAGCTTCAGTCAGTCTTTAGTCAGCCTTTGTCTTTGTTAAGATTGATTTATTTATTTATTTATTTATTTATTTATTTATTTATTACATAAGCACACTGTGGCTGTCTTCGAACAGACCGGAAAGAGGGCATTACAGATGGTTGTGAGCCACCATGTGGTTGCTGGGAATTGAACTGAAGACCTCTGGAAGAGGAGTCAGTGAGCAATCTCTCCAGCCTCCAGGCAGTCTTCTTAACTGAGGGACAAGTAGAGCTAAAGTCTATGAGGAAGATGTCCCCCCAGAAAGAGTAAAGAGGCCCATCCAGTCCCCTGGTTCACCCTAATACATCCTGCACCAGCAGCCTCTCCTGCCAGGTGGTGGAGGCAGCCAGCTCAATAGATCTGATATAGAGCTCTCTCTGTCCACAGAATGGGCTGCAGTGGGCAGTAAGGGGGCACAGGAGCAGCCTCTGGGAACTAGATTCCCATCTACTGTGTATCCCAGCCAAGCCAGGAGGGAGGGAGGCTATTATCTTGGCTAGCTGTGGAATGGAATCAAAGGCACAGGAAACTGGATCCTCCAAAAAGTATTGTTTGTTTATGGGAAGAAGAAGATGGGTCCAGGAGAGAATGATGTGGAGAAAAGAGTAAGACAAAGAAAAGTGTCTGTGTGTGTGTATATGTGTGCCTGTGTGTGCCTGTGTGTGCCTGTGTGTGTCTGTGTGTGC
>JADRCH010000128.1:6131025-6268243 GCA_019843965.1 Rhynchomys soricoides | reverse complement strand
GGTGGTGGTGGTGGTGGTGGTGGTGGTGGTGGTGGTGGTGGTGGTGGTGGTGGGTTGTTTCCTAAGGTTCCACTCAGATCAGATATGAAATCCAAACAACAAAAATTGGTGCCTAAGTGAATAATGTTAGCCTCAGGGGCAAAAAACAATGTGTCCAATTATCACGCCTTTTCAGTATGTAGAATCTGTTGAGTATGCCTCCTTGCTTACACACCTTCCCCATCAACAAATGGAAAGCCTGAGGCCAACCTGCATGGGATAGATACTCCCGCAGAAGGCTGGTGTGGTGTCCATTCCAGCCCCTGTGTCGTCAGCGCCCCTCCCCCACCTCTTCCAGGTCCGTGTTATTGTATAGTCCAAGCTGGTTCAGAACTATTCACGTCCTTCTGACCCGATTTCTTAGTCCACCACCACCAAGGCTCCAGCTCTTTTACTAGAAATGGCTGCCTGACGTGGGGCAACCCTTGACAACCTCAGTTCCTTGTTCGGTGGTGATAGAGATGTAGAGTGTTAATTGTGACTGCCCCACAGGAGTACGGTTACCAGTGTTGTAAAATGTTAAGGTAAATTATCGTAGCGGGGTAAATTAGCATACGCACCCCACCCCCAACCCCCTGCACTTTAACAGCAACGATAGCAGCAGCATCTTTACACTCTGTGGAGTCTTCCCTGGACCTGATCCCCTTTTGGCCTCAGCATTCCATTTGGTGTCTGGATTATTTTTTTGGAACTAATCTGCAGAAGTCAGGGAAATACACTCCCCAAGGCTCCAGGTGACCACTCCTGCTTGACTCCGCCCCAAGGAAAGAAGGTGAGGTAGGGGGCGGGGCTGGTGGTAAGGGTGGGCAGGATTGGTGAATATACTGGCCCACACCTGTCGTGCTCCTAAGTGTGGGCAACCTCTGTGACAAGCAATATGCCGCTGCTGCTACTGCTGCTGTTGCTGCTGGGACCTGGACCCCAACTCAGCGAAGGTAAGTGAGGACTGGCTTCGTCCTGGGTCAGACTCCATACCTCCCTATTTTTTCTCACTGCCCCAACATAACAGCCCCTTCCAGCACCCGGAAGCCTTAAAATCCCCAGTTCCTTCTTCAGATGCCCACACATCCACCTTCCCAGACACTCAGGAGTCATGTCTCTGATTCCTTCCAGGACCCTCTGCTCAGGCATTTCACTCAGAAACTCAGAAAGAGGGGAGGGGTCGGTATCAGAGTCCTCCCTTCATGCACCCCATAGTTACTGCAGTCCTCTCCAGCAGCCTGAAGCTCCTAGCCCCTGATCCAGAATCCTGTGAACTGGCTATCACTTCTCTTGCTTGTGGGGTCTGAGGTAAGACTTCCAGGCAGGACCCTGTGGATGGGAGGAACAGGGACAGAAATTAAACTCCAGAGTAGTAGGAGTGGGTGAGGAAAGCCCCTTGGAAAGGCCCCTCTTGGTGATTCCCTAATCCTAGAGTACAGAAAGACATACAATCACAGAGCCAGCCCTGGCCTTACCTGGATACAGAGGTGCAGGTGTGAAGCTTCTGCTCCTGGACAGGCTCACCCAGATCAACATCTCAGATGCCACAGTCGCTCCAAGCAGCACTTGGCCGAGTGGTACAGCTCAGGGATGCCTAGGACGACCCACACTGGGTGTGTACCTTGGACTTTTACAATGCCCTGTGGGTCCTGGCACTGCCATTAGAGGTTGCCCACAGGTAGACAGAGCAAACAGACCCTAGCCTGACCTGCCCCACCTATGTTGGCACAAAGGGAGTGTTTTCTTTGGTTCCAAACTTAGTGCTGCTGTGTGTCCCTCACCTGGGCCCTTCATGGGCTGTTTTAGCCCCTGTGAGAGCAGAGTGTGGCTGGGGATAGGGAAGGGGGACTCTGCAGGTGGTTTCAGGGTAGTGTTGGGAGTGATCAGGCTAGGTATGTCTCACCTGGACTTGGTGGCTCCTGAGGTCAACAGACATTTCCTAGAAGCCTTTCTATGTGCCAGAGTTACTTGAGTCAGAGCACCCAAGCTAGAAGAGCACCCCCATAAACAGGCAGCAGCATGGGCCACAGGCAGAGTAAGGCAGCAGGGAGCAGGCTGAAGAGAAGGCAGGGGCAGTGTGATGGCCTGACCGATGGAAAGCCCGGTTCTGGGGAGGTAGGTAGGCTTGGGGATCCAGCCTGGGATCTCCACTGGGGATTGGGGTACAATGGAGCTGGGAGCTGTACCCCAAATCCATAGGAACCATGGAAGACTCAAAGCAAATGTGTGGGCTGTTAGAAGAGAGTAGACCACCCAGAAAGGAAAGTGTACCCCAGGCTGGTCTCACACTCACTATCTAGCCAAGGATAAGCGTCACTTCTGATCTCCCTGCCACAGCCTCCCAAGTGGTGGGATGAGAGGCATGGGCTACCATGTCTTCTTTGTATGATGCTGGGGATGGCACCCAGTGCATGTCAGCCGTGCATGCCTGCATCTGGGTTAGAGCCCTGATTCTCTAAACTGACCAGATCTTTCTTCTGATCTGATCTAAGCCACTCTAGAAACCTCCTCCCAACCTCTAGAATGGAACTTTCTCCATTGAGAGAAAACATGATTCTGTTTAAGTAAGTTATTGTGATGGAAAGATGCTCTAAGTGACAGATGAGAGTCCCAGCAGCCCAGGGCAAGGCTTCACCTCCACTGTTCTCCATCCTGGAGTTGGGGTGTGGAGGACAGTTGTGAGTACATACATCAGCAAACAGACTTGGGAGTTGCCTGCTCTACTGCCAGTGTCCCTCAGGCCTACCATCCTGCAGTCCCCTCTCTTTACACACTGACAGAGAAGCACCAGTGTGTGGGTTGAAGCCTTAGCTCCAGTGCTGTGGGCTATACGAGTGTGAAGGCTGCTTTTGTCCAGAAGGCCTCCTTTTTTATCTTTCAAATGCAGGCTTTAATGTATACACCTTTAGTCCTAGCACTCAGGAGGCTGAGGCAGGAGGATCTCTGTGAGTTTGAGACCACCTGATCTACAGAACACATTCTAGGACAGCCAGGGCTATACAGAGAAACCCTGTCTTGGAAAAAAAAAAAAAAGCTGGATTACAATGGAGTTTGTATTGCACAAGGCACTTTATTCTGTGACTTGATGCTGCCTTATCCTGCACAAAGCAAATGAGAAAATCAGAGTACAGAGATCTGTAATTTGTCCAAGGTCATATACCTAGAATTGGGATCACACCTAGTCAAGTTGCTACGTCCTGGTCCTTCTCAGGCCTGTGCCTCTCACTAAGGATAGGGAAGCTGTGAGCTTGAACCTATCACCTTTGTTTACCCCTCAGCAACCAGGAGGTCACATGTGTACAAGCGTGGACTCTTGGAACTGGCAGGGACCTTGGATTGTGTTGGTCCTCGATCACCGTTGGCTTACATGAACTATGGATGTTACTGTGGCCTTGGTGGCCATGGAGAGCCACGTGATGCCACTGACTGGTAAGTGTACACTGGCCCAGAGTAGAAAAGGTCTCCCAAGTCCTAGGACAGCCAAGGGCTATGAAAAAAACACCAAACTGATGTCCAGTTTTGACTCAGGAAGATCCCAGAACCTAGCATTACCTTGAGTACTAAGGGCTCTGGGGACAGTAGGGAGATATCTTGGTGCCATCTAACCTTTACCCTGGCTGTGGGCTGATGCCTTCACAGAGGAATAACATAAAGCTATCTAGGCCATTGAACAGCCTGAGGATATCTGTCATTTCATAGATAAGGAAGTCATACTTCAGAGCCATCAAGTTGCTTATCTCATCCTGAACAGAGCTTGGGGATCAGCGAGAGGGAGGCTTGGAGCTATAATTCTTTGTGAACCAGGAAAAGAAAGTCACGCTTGCAAATATGCGCATGCACACACACACCACACCCCACACACACACACACACACACACACACACCCCACACACCAACACCAACACATACACACACACACACACACACACACACACACACACACACATTCTTGTTGGGCACAACCACCTGTCTCATCCACCCCACAAGTCCACAAGTATTCATGCATACTTACATACTCACTCATTCTTGATGAGAAATAAGCTTCAACCTTTATTGCTCAGAGAAAGAAGAGCTTTTCATTGTTGAATGAAAGAAGCCCTGCCATTTAGTTGTTCTTATACTTTCTCAAGCATCTTTACATTCCAGAAGTTCATCATAAGTCAAATAAGTTTCAGCAGGAATGTTCACATGGGTTTCATTAAGATAAGTTATCTAAACATTTATTATCTGTCACTAGTTCCACACATTCATTAAGAGTTTAAAACAATAATTCTTATGTCTTAAGTTAGCACAGTTTTGTCAAGAGGCAAACCATCTGCCTTGCATCTCACTAGTATTAAAAGTTTGTATAGATAAATCCAGTCAACATTTAATCTTCTGTCCTTGCACCCACAATAAAGTGTCCTCTCCCAGTTGTCAGACAATGGTTTCACAGCCATCCCAGAAAGGATGCTTTCCCTGATCACAAATCTGCTCCAAGCCTGCTTTCTATCCCAGTGCCATTAGCCCGTGACACATGAAGGTTTACAGAGTCCTAACTGCAGCCTTCACACTATAGAGGGCTCAAAATTACCTGGATAAATTTGGGAATTCTATAGAATCATTATTAGGAATTATGAAATCATCAACTTGTCTACATAGCTTGGCTACAGGATAGTACATCTTGTTGATCTGCAGAAAATTTGTCTAATAGGGTAGGCTAATGCCCAGGAATTATTATACTATTTAAATAATGACAGGAAAGACAGATCAGCTGCAAGAAGCAATCCCAATCCTGAGATGAAGTCTCTTTGGGCCTTGCCTCTTAGAGCTCACCCATCGTAGACCAATATGATGGCTATCTCCACAGAGGTGACTTGCATGCCTTTAGCCTAACCTAGATGGCTCCTGACACCTAATGGCCAAGAAGGTCCTTGAGAATCTTTGTCAGATGGCAAGGCCAGCAGAATTCCCTCTTTCACACAGCTATGGTCTGCCCACTCTCACCTCCAGGTGCTGCCGCCACCATGACTGCTGCTACTCTCGGGCTCAGGATGCCGGCTGCAGCCCCAAGACAGACCGCTACTCATGGAAGTGCATGAACCATTACATCTTGTGTGGTGAGTCCCCCATCATGTGACTTCCTTAAGTGTCCCCTGGACATCTTGCAAGATCCAAATGGCTTCTGTCCTCTTGTGGTAAGGTACCAATGCTTGTAGCTCTCCAGACCACATAATAGTGTCCTCAAACCCTGGCAACACACATACACATGTATGTCTTCAGTATTTAGACCAAAAGGAGAGAAAAGATACCAGGTGTAAACAACCTGAAAGTCCATCAGGAGGGAATTGAGCAGATGTGCTCATGGCGCACCCAAACTGTAGAATCTGGACTAAGGATGAGGCAGAGCCATTTGAGAGCCTGTTTCAGACAAAATCACTACACCACCACCAACTAAACAAAACAACAAAAAGAAAATTCAATTAAAAAAATGTTGAATGCAGAGATGGTGAGACCATGTAATTTTGTCCCTTAGCTTCAGAGCTGAGGGTGAACACCAGGGCTCCTTCCCTAGTACCTACTACTGATCTAAAGCCCCAAGCTCTAAGCTCTTTATTTCTCCAGCCTGCCAAGTGCTAGGATTACAAGTATGCTCCACCTAGCCTGGAAGTAAGATGTTTACCTTCAAGGCTACTGGGTAATCAGGGATGTAGCTAATGGTAGAGTACTTGTCCAGTTGTGGGAGCCCTGGGTGCCAACACTAAGGCTCAGTGGTGCCCTTCCATTTATAGTTTTCTTTCAAATAACTTTAAATGTAGAACTGACTTTTTAAATACTCAGAGGAGTGATCCTACAGATGAACTGTGCGTAGGAATAAAGTGGGGGCAAAGACTCAGTACTCTGAGGAGCTGCAAGCCAAGTAGGTGCCTGGCCCCTCCTCCTTTTTCTTTTTTTCTTTTTGACAGTACTAGGGGTTAGACCTGGGCCTCACACATGCTAAACAAGTGCTCTCCACTGAGCCACACAGCCCTAGCTCTCTTTTTTCCTTTAAATGACAATAAACACAATACAAATGTCATTGCTTTATAATATTACTATATGAATATATTAAATTATAATTGTTAATATAAGAAATTATAATCAATATATTAAATTATAGTTATTATTTCAATTATAAGTGTGCTGTATGTGGGTATGCGCACCTGATTTCAGTACTTGCATTGGATTTCCTTGTAGCTTAGAGCTACTCCAGTGTGGGTCTGGGAACCAAACTCCTTTGGAAGACCAGGAGATAATCTGAACCAGTGAACCATCCTCTCCAGCCACAGATTTGCTTTAGCTGGGCTGGGAATTCAGGTAGCTCATTGGTAGAGCAATTGCCAAGAATGTTGACATCACAGGTTCTATCACCACATTGAAAAAAATTATTTAAAAAATTTTTTTAAATTATTTCTATTTCTAGACTTGCATCATGTCTCTCTTTCCTCTCTCTTTCCCTCCCTCCCTCCCTCCCTCCCTCTCTCCCTCCCTCATCCTTTTAAAGTGTATAAGCAAGTGGCCAAGCTGGATTAACATGCCAGGCCCAATGGGCTGAATTTGATGCCCAGGATCCACGTGGTGGAAGGAGAGAATGGACTCTAGCAAGCTGTCCTGACCTCCTGCGTGTACACTCACAAATAAATATAGGTGGATCAAGTTTTTGTTCAGCCTTGCCGATACCCATGATTTCTAGTTCTCGCTCTTGCTCTCTTCTTTTTTGATTGCTATTTCGGGGCTTTGGCAGAGCCCACTTAGGGTTTACTGATAAAAACCTGGAGACATTTATATGGTATTAGGCTGTTGGCCTTCTGCTGGGGCAGATTCTCAGCTAAGATGTACCTTGACCCCACTTCCTGCCATTGCATCCCCACCACGTCAGTCTAGCCCTTTACCCCCCCCCTGCTTCCTTCCCAACATGCTTCTGTCTCCTCCTGTCAGCTCACTCTGTTCTGGCCTTCACAGCTCTCCTTCCTGCCTCTCATTCTGCCCCAGCTCATGACAGATCTTTATTTTCTAAACAGCCATACTGCAGTCTGAACCAATCAGCAGCAGAACTGTGTGGGTCCATCTCTTTGGGTTGCCCTTTAGCCAGGATGAGGGCCATCTGACTACCTTCCTGGCAGCTTGCTTTTTAACATGATAATCTTAAAAAACAAAAAAAACACAAAAACAAAAAAACCCTATTCTTTTGGGCAGATATAAAATGCTGGGAATGGGCCATTGGGAGGACGACACGGGCACCCAGCTCTCTGCCACACAATAATTAACAATTAAAAATGCAGGGACACACCTATAAGCCATCTGATACAATGTGTGGGGGAGGTCATCCCAACTGAGTGCTGCTGCTGCTGCTGCTGCTTCCTCCTCTTCCTCCTCCTCTCCCCCTCCTCCCTCCAGACACAGTTTCATGTGAAGCTCTGGGCTGTCCCAGAACTGTGCAGACTACACTGAGAGATCCGCCTGCCTCTGTCTCCCAATTGCTGTCATTAAAGGCGTGTGCTACCACTGCCTGGAGTTTTGGTTGCTTTTTAAGACTGGGTCTCACATAGCCTGGGCTGGCCTTGAACCATTGTTCTGCCTGTCTTTTCTTCCAAGGTTCTGGATCATAGGTATTTCATTCCCTTGGACTATAGGAAGATTTCTGGTACTTAGATAAAAGCCAGTATTTATCAGAAGCTTGGGAAACAGGTTTTCTGTCTACAAAAAAGAGTCACTTCTCTTGCCTGTGGCAGAAGGGATATATGGCTCTCCATTGACATATACCTGTGGCAGATATAAGCTGTATATATCAAAGGCATATATCCAGCCCATGTGAGCCTCCACCAAGCCCATGTGAGCCTGCAGGCTCCTGCAGGCCCTTTTCACAAGTACCCATTAAGTATTTCAGAGCCCTCACCGAGAATCCTGGCCCCTCTCACCTCCTCTTCCACCCAGGACTCCCAGGCCTGCTCCATTTGCCTGCCAGCAGTTACTCCTCATTTCCTGCCCTTTCTTACCTCTCCACTCTCTCTCTCTCCCTTGCAGATAGCCACAGTTGCGTCCAGTTTAGGGCTTTTGTTTTGTTTCTTCTTTTTACTCTCTGCTCTGGACTCTTACACATGACTCTGGTTATTTTTTTTCTCATCCACAACAAAGCCCTTCCCCCAACGTGGGAGCCCTGTCACATACGACTTTCAATAGGATTGTCTTTTATGTTTTGAATGTTTAACCTTCTTGTGGTTGCCCTCCTTCCTGTGGGTTGTCCTCCCTTCTGTCCTCTCCTCAGGAAAACTTCCTTGGAGCACAGAAGTTTTTCATCTTACTGACATCCTAGTTAGTTATTTTGACGCTTTAAGCATCCATTGGGAGCCAGATGGTGCTGACTACACACCTTTAATCCCAGCACTTGGGAGGCAGAGGCAGGCCCTAAGTTTGAGGTCTATAGAGTGAGTTCCAAGACAGAGAGTGCTGCAAGGAGAAACCTGTCTCAAAAGAACAAAAACAAACAAGCAAAGAATTCATTGAGAAAACAGCACTGTAGAGGTTTACCTGTCTGTTTTTTTCTATTTCTTCTAATAGTTAGAGATTTATGGCAGTGGCCCACTTTGAGTTAACTTTTCATACAAGCAGTGGGGTAGGTCTGACTTCATTTTTTGGCATATTGTTAGACAGCTGTCTCAACACTGTTAAAGAGACCATTCATTCTCTCTTGGATAACATTAGCACCTTTGTTGAAAATCACTTAACAGTAGATAGGTGATGGTCACATTACAGTGAGGTGATGACAACCCATTTGGGCTTCAGTTTCCTCACCTGGAAGCTGAGTGTTGCAGAGGTGAAAAAGAAAAAAAGTTCAGAGCATGTTAAATGGATTGAGGCAGTGTGGCGTGTGTGCATGTGTGTGTGCCTGTGTGCGTGTGTGCGTGTGTACGCGTGTGTGCATGTGTGTGCGCGTGTACGTGTGTGTGTGTGTGTGTGTGTGTGTGTGTGTGTGTATGTGTGTGTGGTTTTTTCCCTTCCTCTCCCATCCCCCAACTCTCCAGTAAATCCTCAGCTTCTAGAGACTGCTCTGGAGCCAGAGAGCAGGAGCACCTTAGGAGGCCAGCTTCAATATGCACTGCCCTTGGCCCTAGAAGAAAGGCAGAGTTGGTAGTATAAAGTTGGGGTGGGCCAGATGGCTTAGTGGAGAAAGGTGTTTGTTGCCAAGCCTGATGACCTGAGTTTGATCCATGAGACCAGGCTAGCCTTGAACTCACAGAGCTCTCTGCCTCCTGCGTGCTAGGATTAAATGCACAGATCACTGTACCCTTGCCATGGCATATGACTCTGACTGTGCACCAGGCACCATCTTATTTAATCATCCTGGAGATAAAGCCTCATATGTCCCAAGCTGACCTCAAACATACTATGTAGTCAAGGATGACACTGAACTTGTGACCCTCCCGTCTCTACTTCTGGGTGGGTGGTACCAGTTTGGAACTCAGGGCTTTGGACAGGCAAGGCAAGCATTCTACTCCGTCTGAACTGTACCCCTCTCGTTTTGTGTTGGGGAATGGAGGCCCAGGGGTAAGAAGTGACTTGTCCCTGAGCTGCTAGCATGGGCTAAGAGGCTCTGTGGGGAAATACATCCTACAGTTTTCCTGCCCTCCTTTTTCAATGTGCCTGTTCTCAAAAACACGCATGTGGAAATGGCATTCTCGGAATGTTCCCTGCTGTGTTTGCAGGAGCAGCCTGGGTTTGTTTTCAGAGCTCTTTTCCCAGAGGAAAGACCCAAGGTCGCTGTTATGCATTTTCAACAAAAATATTCGGTTAGTGTGCTTAGAGATATTCTGAGCATAGTTGTTGATTTAATTACAGGTTTGGCCTATTTTCCATTTATGGGTCTGACAAATATATTTTAAAATTTCAGCCTATAATAATATTTACTAGCAGGCTTTAATTTAAGTATAACCATGGAAGGTATTTTTCCTTTTCCATTATATATTATTTATTTATTTATTTATTTTTGAGATAACAGTCTCATACCACAGCCCAGGCTGACTGGCCTGAACCTTTCAAACTTCTGTCTCAGTCTCTTGACTGCCAGGATCAGTAAAATGGGAATAATAAAATGGGCCAGCAAGGTGCTCTTAGTGGTAAAAGATGCCCCCCTCCCAGCCTGGCAGCCTTATTTAATCCCCAGGACTCACATGGTCACAGGAGGGAACTGATTCCTTTGAGTTGCCCTCTGACCTCCATAATCACTCTGTGACACACATGAACAAACACCAAAGATAAATGAAAATAAATTTTAAAAATGAAAACTTTGGGGAAAAAAGTTGCTGCGTTTGTATGAGCACGAGAAGTGATAGAGACCTGGCTGACTCTCTCCACATTGTCTGTCCCTCCCTTCCTCCCTCTGTCCTTCTTTCCTTGTGTGTGTGCATGCACATGTACATGTGACAGAGAAAAGCTTGCAGAACTCAGTTCTCCTTCCACCACATGAGTCCTGGCATTAAGGTTTCCAGGCTTGGCAGCAAGTGCCGGTGCCCATAGAAGGCAGAAGAGGACATCATACAGTCAGAGTCAGAGACTGTTGTGAGCCAGTGGGTGCTGGGAATCAAACCCAGGTCCTTTGTAAGAACAAGTGTTCTTAACCTCTGAGCCATCTCTCCAGCACCCATTTAAAAAAATAAAATAAAAGCAGAAATACCACATCTGCTGTGACACGGACACAGAAAACTTTAAGAACATGATGCAGAGTGACCGTAACCAGGTTCAACAGGTCACATGACTCCATTTGTATGAGATAGTCAATCTCTGCAGACACAAAAGAAACCCCGAATCAGCAGTGAGAACATGAGGAGTGGCTGTGTAAGGTGTACATAGTGTCTTTGTGGTAATAGAAATGAAGAATTGAATGAATACTAACATTGTTAATGTACTTAAATTTGTTTAATTAATTACTTAATATTTAATTAGTCAATAAGCTAACCATCTTAAAGTGACTGTTGATGCAATGAAACACCATGACCAAAGCAACTTGGGGAGGAAAGGGTTTATTTGGTTTACACTTCCACATTGCTGTTCATCACTGAAGAAAGTCAGAACAGGGACTCACACAGGGCAGGAACCTATTGAGGCTGGAGCTGATGCAGAGGCCATGGAGGGTGCGGCTTACTGGCTTGCTGCTCATGGCCTGCTGAGCCTGCTTTCTTATAGAGCCCAGGAGCACCTGCTCAGTGATGGTACCACCCACAATGGGCTGAGTGCTCCCCCATCAATCACTAATTAGGAAAATGTTTCCCCACCCCGCTTGCCTTCAGCCTGCTCTTATGGAGGCATTTTCTCAATTGAGGTTCCTTCCTTTCTGATGACTCTTAACTTGTATCAAGTTGATATAGAACTAGCCATTGAGAAATAATTCTTTCGCAGGGCTGGGGATCCTCAGCCCTTGCATTAACAGACTACCTCCCTCCTCTTGTTTGAGATCATCTTGCTATTTGGCCAGGGCTGGCCTGGAACTTGCCTTACAGTGTTCCCAAGCTCTCAGCAGTTCAGAGGTTTCATTGTGTGGTTGGCTTCATGCCCTTCACCCACTATAGGGCTGAAATTCATGGTGGTGGGAGTGCCAGGGTGGGGACTGTTCACTTCATGGGAGCCAGCAGGGAAGGAGGAAGGAACTGGGAACTATGCTTGGTCTTCAGAGGCATTCTCCCAGTGATTGCTTCCTCCAGCTAGGCCCTATTTTTTGAGTCAGGGTCTCATGCAGTCATGCTGGCTTCAAATTTGCTAAGTGGTCAGGGATCACCTTAAATGTCAGATCCTTCTAGCTCTACCTCCCACTTGCTGGGGTTATATGAATGTGACATGATGCCAGTTTATTTGGTGCCTAGGACTTTTGTGCATGCTAGGCAGTCACTCTACCAACTCAGGGGCATCCCCAACCCTGGGACAGGCAGTGTGTAACAGCCCGTCTCGCCCAGATGTGTAAGGCAGTGTTAACAGCCCGTCTCGCCCAGATGTGTAATACCATATGAAGTAGAAAAACATCTTGTCCTACTTACTTACTTATTTTGTTTTGGTGGCAGAAATGGAGCCCAGGGCTTCGTGCAGGCTAGGCAGGTACTCCACCACTGAGCTACACCCTCAGCTGTTCATGTTTAACATAAAGGATGGAGAAGGTCACAAAGCTCAGAGCAAGAACTGTGAACTGAATGCCAGGCACCCGGTCTTACCTGAATGGATTTCTAAGTGAAATAGTGTAATACTGACATAGAAGAGAAGAGAAAAGCTCGTGTGGAATTTGGACTTTCCATTTGGCATGTCAAGCCCCTTTCTGGTAGAAGCTGACTGTCATTGCTGCCTCCGCCAGTGGTCTTGTACATGGTGGGCGAATGGAAAGTTATCAAGTGTCACATGAGTGCAAACTCTAACCTGTCCTACCCTCCAGCTTACACTCCCCTGGCATTGATTCTCATATGCCTCTGAGTCTCTGCTCTAACCTCAGTTTCCCTACTTCTTCCAGGACCAGCAGAGAACAAATGCCAAGAACTCCTTTGCAAGTGTGACAAAGAGCTTGCGTACTGCCTGGCAGGAAACGAGTACCACCTGAAATATCTCTTCTTCCCCTCCATTTTATGTGAGAAGGACTCACCCAAGTGTGACTGACAGGCTCAAATGTCCCTTTGCACATGGAAATGAAGTTCGCTTTCAGTAATGAACATCAGCCTTCAATTTGTGCAGCAGTCCCTGGAGGCCAAGCGATAAAGCCTGCCTGTGTTTGCTTTCTCCCTCCATTCAGGTCTGTAGACCTGCCAGTTTGATGAAGGTGAAAGTCCTGGGCCTGTTTTATACAACTACCACTGTGTTGGGCTTGGTATAATTTCTGAACTTCAACCTTTACGAAAAGCTGTACTATTTTCTAATCTGCTGCAAAGGGTTGGTGGTCAAATGTGGATGGACACCTGCTTAGGCTTGGCTGTGGTAATAACATTGCCACATGATACATCTAAGAACTGTTACTGTAATAAAAACGTCCCTACCTGTCTCCATCTGTAAGAGGTAAATTTTATTTCCTGGAAGCTGGGTGTGGTGGCACACACTTGGAGTGTTCTGCTGGGGAGGCTGAGGTTGAAAGGTCAGCTGAGCCCAGGAGTCTGGCACCAGCATGGGCAGACTTTCTAAAAGAAAAAGGAAATTCTTTATTAGGCTGGAGTCAAAACATCTGTGAAGCTGTTTAAGGTCCCAAGTTTGATTCCCAGCATTTCAAGAAAAAAAGTTGAAAATTAAAAGAAAGAAAGAAAGAAAGAAAATGTAGAAAAATAGATCAAACAGTAAAAAGTGAAATCACAGGCCAGAAAAACGGCTCAGTGGCTTAATGGTGCTTCCTGCTCTTCCAGGGGACCTGAGTTCAGTTTCTGGCCTGCGTACTGTTTAGCTCAACTGCTTTTGCTCTGGTTCCAGAGAATCTGACACATCTGGCTTCTGAAAGTACCTACCTGCACATGCTTACTTGTGTAAGTGTGTGTGTGTGTGTGTGTGTGTGCGCGCACGCCACAAAAAAATCTTTTTAAAGAGAAATCATTCCAAACTTTAGAATGGAAGAAGGAAGCTTCTGCTCTTTGCCTGCTTGATTAGAACCCACTTCTTTGGGAATTCCAGTGTGTACTGAAGATCAGCTGAGACAGCCAGCCTCATGGACTGAACAACTACTGAATTCTTGGACCTTCCATACATAGGCAGCCATTGTCTGATTAGCTGGATCACATTCTGTAAGTCAGTCTACTAAAATTCCCTTTCTATATATAGAGAGAATTCTGCTACTCAAGAAAACCCTGACTAATACAGATTTTGGTGCCAGAGGTGGTTCTAGAACAACAGAAGTATAAGGGTGAATCTTTTTTAAGTATCTGGAATAGACTTCAATTCACAATGGATTTTTAGTATATGAAACCTTTGAGAGTTTGTGTAAAAACAAGGAAAATGGTGATACTGGTTGCTCCTAGCATCTCTGGAAAAATTGGAAAAGGAGAGGGATGAGCTCTTTGGTGAAATTAACCAGTGTCTAGCATCTCAGAACAGGATGATGAATGACATCAATGAACTCAGTGATAAAAGTGACTTGCTCCAGATGCACAGCAACACACTAAAGGCTTGCCTGTGCTCTGGAAGAGAATCTTTTCTCCTGCACCCACAGAGCCTAAGTTGCAAACAATCACACTGAAGCCCTCATTATATAGAGTTGACTGAATTACAAGAAAAACTCAAGTCCCAGCCTTGGAGGGTGTCAGTGGTTAAGGGGAATCCTTTAACTTGGGATGGGGACGTGTGGGAGGAGCCTACTGAAGCTGAGAGCTTTGAACCTTCAGATTCACAAGGATTTGTCTCACCTGAAAAAATAGTCTCTCCACCGGGTGTGGTGGTACATGCCTTTAATCCCAGCACTCATGAGACAGAGGCAGGCAGACCTCTTTAATTTTGAGGTTAGCCTGGTCTATACAGAGAAACCTTGTCTGAAAAAAAACAAAATGAAAAAAAAAATCTTTTCACTCCCAGCAGATGATGAACTTGTCTACCCCTGAAATATTACCTATCCTGCCTTTGACTGAGGAAATACATCCTTCGTTGGCTGCTAAATCAGCTGTGACTTTCTCTGAAGGAGATGCCACCCAAGACATTACTAATGTCCTTTAGGGCCTGCCTATAGTTGCTGTAGACCTGTAACCAAACTTAAGGCAAAGCAGGCTCCTAGAGGGGAGGTAGAAAGTGTAGTCCATGACGATGTGTGCTATACTATTAAAGAGCCTAATGAGTTTGTTAATTCAAGCAGAAGTCAGGAATATGTGGAATGGATTTAAGGGCGTGGGATAATGGTAGAAGGAACATAAAACTAGGTCAGGGTGAGATCACTGATAGGGGTCCTCTGAATGGAGATTCTAGGTTTAATATGGAAGCTTGCACAGTTAAAAAAAGGTGTCAAAAGTTTAAGTGGTTGGGGGAAGTATTTGTCATAAGGTGTCCTACTGAAAAGGAGTAGGAGATGCCTGATATCCCTTGGCTTAGTGTTGATGAAGGGATTGTAAAGCTCAGGGAAACTGCAGTGCTACAGTGGGTACTCTGTAAAACCTAATCCTCCACAATGGGAAGGCCCAGAAGACATGCCCTTCATGAGTCCTATAAGACACAAATAGTGAGGGGGCACCAGCACACTCGAAGAGCTTTATTGTTGCACTTTTCCTTGTGCCAGACCTTAGGGCTGAAGATGTTGTTGCTCAGTTGGATGAATTAAATGGGGTTTAATTGGGCCCCAATAAAAAGCAGGGGGTGGGTGACAGCACTGAATCATCAAAAGCAAGGTGATTTATAGGTACATTGTAACTATTAAGGAAATTATAATGGGCAGCATAGACAAAGCAATGTCCATAATGGCCTGGCCCATAATGGTCAGCACAGGCAAAGTGAATTTAATGGTAGATGACTCATATGGACCTTTAGTGCTAGCTAATTACTCATGGTGTTTTCAGGCATGAACTAGATAAGAAACCTAATGAATTTTTGTTTGATCGGTAGAAGCCAAAAAAATCTCAAATGAAAGAAAGGCTACACTGGATCACAGAAAAAGGAAATCTTGGCCCTTGAGTCAATTTCCAGACTTGAGCCAGCTGGCAGACCCAGAACCCCTTAAGTGAGAGGACAGCCAAGTTCCCCTAAGGAAGGACTTTGATAACATAGTAAAAGTTTTACTGTTTGTCTTTCTCCAGCCCTTCCCCAGAGGGACCTTCCTACAGGTGAAACTGAACAACGGAGGAAAAGAAACAATGAGAAGGTTGGGAACCGCTGAACCCCTTAAGTGAGAGGAGGAAAAGAAACAATGAGAAGGCTGGGAACTGCTGGATGCTGGTTCTGAACCAACACTGATCCCAGGAGATCTCAAGAAACACTGTGGCCCTCCAATTAAAGCAGGAGCTTATGGACATCAAGTGGTTAAGGGAAGTTGCTGAAGTCTTACACACAAAGGTTCAGTGGATTCCCAAACTCATCCCCAGTCCAAAGGTGTATAATTGGAATAGATATACTTTGAACATGGCAGATTTTGTACGTTTTGACTTTTGGAATGAGGGCTGTTATGACAAGCCATTGGAGTTGCCTCTACTAGGGAAAATAGTGAACCAAAGACAATGTCAAATCTCTGAAAGAACTACAAAAACTAGTGCCACCATCAAGAACATGAAAGATGCTGGGGTGATGGTCGCCACCACATCTCCTTCTGGCTAGTGTACAGGACAGATGGATCATGGAACATGACAGTTGATTACTGAAAATTCAATCAGGTAGTGACTCTGATTGCAGCTGCTGTACCAGATGTAGTCTTATTTATTTGATACAATATGGTGTGCAACTCTTGATCTAGCAAATGCCTTTTTCTGGGTATCTGCCCATAAGGCCCATCAGAAGTAATCTGCATTCAGTTGGCAAGGCCAGCAGTATACCTCTACTGTTTTACTTCAAGTATACAGTATATAGTTTTACCCCAAGTATATATTAACTCTCCAACCCTGTGTCTAAGTTAGAAGGAATCTTGATTATGTCTCTTTCATAAGATATCACATTGGTGCACTATATTGGCAGCATTATGCTGACTGGATCAAGCAAGCAAGAGGGAGCAACCACTTTGAACTGATTGATAACACATATGCATATCAGAGAATGGAAAATAAATCCAACCAAAATTCAAGTAATTTCAGTAAATTTCTTAGTAGTCCAGTGGTGTGGAGCATGCAGAAATATTCCTTCTAAGGTGAAGGATAAATTATTGCACCTGGTGCCTCCCACCACCAAGAAAGAAGCACAACACTTGGTGGGTCTATTTGAATTCTGGAGACAGCACATTCTTCACTTGGGTGTGTTATTTCTGCCTATATACCAAGTGACTTAGAAAGCTGCTAGCTTTGTGTGGGGCCTGGATCAGAAGGCTCTTCAACAGGTCTAAGCTGCTATGCAGGCTGCTCTACCACTTGGAACATAGGATCCCTTAGATCTGGTAGCTCTTGAGGTGTCAGTGGCCGATAGGGATGCTGATTAGAGCCTTTGCAGGCCTCTATAGGTGAATCCCAGAAGAGACCTTTGGGATTGTGCATCAAGGCTCTACATCATGTGCAGACAACTATCCTCCCTTTGAAAGACAGCTTTTGGCTTGCTATTGGGCCTTTATGGAAACTGAACTTTGAACAATGGGCCACCAAATTACCATTAGGCCTGAACTGCCCATCATGAGCTGAATGTTTCTGACCAAGTCATGACACATATAGCAGCAATCTATTATTGAATGGAAGTGGTATATACGTGATCCTGTCTGAGCACGTCCTAAAGGCACAAGCAAGTTACATGAAGAAGCTGCCCATTTAAATGGTTTCTACTGTTACAAAGCCATCTGTTGCTAAGTAAGCACCTATAGCCTCATGGGGTGTGCCTTATGATCAGTTGACTGAGGAAGAGATGTCTAAGGCATGGCTTAATGATATTTCTGCATGTTATAAAGACACCATCCAGAAATGGACAGCTGCATTACAATCCCTTTCTGAGACAGCCCTGAAAGACACCAGTGAAGGAAAATCTTCAGCGGGCAGAACTTCAGGCTGTACCCATTTTGCTTGGAAGGAAAAATTGCCAGATGTGTGATTGTTTGGGTTCATGGATTGGTTAGATGGCCAGGGACTTGGAAAGAGTATGATTAGAAAAATAGATGAGAAAGACATCTGGGGAAGAAGTATGTGGTAGAGTTCTCCAAATGGGCAAAGGATGTGAAGATATTTGTGTCCCATGTAAATGTTCATCAAAAGGTGACCTCATCTGAGGAAGAATTCAATAATCAAGTAGATAGGATGGGCCCATGAACAAAGTGGCCATGGAGATAGAGATGAGGGTTATGCATGGGCTCAGCAACATGGACTTCCACTCACCAATGCTGATCTGGCTACAGATGCTGCTAAAAGCCAGATCCCATATATACACCATTCTCCAAGGTGACCTGGTGGCAGGTTTATAATATTGGACCATTTCCTCCACAGAAAGGACAATGCTTTGTTCTTACAGGAGTAGATACCTATTCTGGTTATGGATTTGACTTTCCTAAACATAATGCTTCTTCCAAAACCATTATCCACAGACTTACAAAATGCCGTATCCACTGTCATGGTATTCCACACAGTATTGCTTCTGACCAAGGAACTCACTTCATAGCCAGAGAAGCACACCAGTGGGCCCACAATCATGGAATCTTACCATGTTCCCACCATCCTGAAGCAGCTGGTCTGATAGAAAGATGGAATGGCCTTTGGAAGACACAGTTACAGTGCCAACTGGGTGGCAGCAGCCTGGAAGGCTAGGGCAAGAGGTAGAATACTCTTTTTGAGTCAGCATCCAAAATACAGTGTGATTTCTCCCATAGCCAGGATCCACAGGTCCAGGAATCAAGGGATGGAAAAGGGAATAGTTCCACTCATTATCACCATTAATGATCCACTAGGAAAGATTTTTGCATCCAGTTCTCTAGGCCTTAAGTTCTGCTGGCCTAGAAGTTTTGGTTGCAGAGTAGGGAGCACTCCTGCCACAATAAGCATTTCATTCAACTGGAAGCTCAGGCTTTCCCCTGGCCACTCTAGGCTTCTAATGCCCTTAAACCAACAGGCTAAGAAAGGAATAACAGTGTTAGGAGGGGTGATGGATCCAGATCACCATGGGGAAATTGGACTGCCTCTCCACGATGGAGGTAGGAAGGATCATGTCTGGAGTGCAGGAGATCCCTTAGGGCACCTCTTGGCCATACTGTGTCCTGTGATTAAACCAACAGGAAACTACAACAGCCTAATCCAGGCAGGATGACAGAGGGCACAGACACATCAAAAATGAAGGTATGGGTCACTCCTCCAGGAAAAGAGCCAAGACCTGCTGAGATTCTTGCAGAGGGTGGAGGAAATACAGAATGGGTAGTAGAGGAAGGTAGTTACTAACACCAGCTAAGAGCCAGGTATGGTAGCCCACATCTTTAATCCCAGCACTTGGGAGGCAGAGGCAAGTGGATCTCTGTGAGTTGAAGGCCAGTTTGATCTACAGAGCTAGTTCTGGGAGTCAGGGCTACACAGAAAAACTCTGTCCAGAAACAACAACAACAACAACAACAACAAAAACAATACCAGCTAATGTCATGTGATCAGTTACAGAAACAGATTATGGTTGACATGAGTGTTTCTGTCTTATTTTGTTGAGAATGTTTATACATATATCTGTGTTTTCTTTCCTCAATTTATCATGTGATAGAACATCAATTAAGAGAATATCAATGGTTATCATAATTAAATTTGAGATCCTAGAAGAATATCCCTCAAAGGATATTGCCACCTTTTCTAAATTTATGTTTGTGGTTGTATGAGTGTAGTTATGTTAGGTGTAATTGTGACCTGGTTAAACATATAATGTCTTTGAAGTTGTAGCAGAATATTATACTATGCTTAGATGCTATGTTATATATTTCATTTGGAAATTAATCACAACATAAGATATAATCATGTATCAAGCTGACAAGACATAGACTTGTGTCAGCTATTGTTACCTGGACTTACCTAAAACCCAAAATTGAAAGGCACACACCTGTGAGAACTTTGCTTAATTTGAAGCAGGTAGATCCACTTCTAATCCAGATCTTTGAGGTAGGAAGACGCATACCTTTAATTGGGATCTTGGGTTGAGATCGTGAGACAGGAAGACACTCCTTTAATCTGAGCCATGCCTTCTGCTGGAAAGCTATGTTCCAGCATGAATGATGGAAGCTTTTGCTCTCTGCCTGCTTGTCCTCCCTTTGCCAGTAAGTCCATTCCTTCACTGGCATTAGAGACTATTTCTTCCAGGATTCCAGGGTATACTGAGACATCCAGCTCATCCAGCTCAACTGAACAACTACTGTATTTCTGTTCACAGCCAGCCACTGTTGGATTAGCTGCACTGCAGCCTGTAAATCATTTTAGTAAATCCTCTTTCTATATATAGAGAGTTTCAAGTTCTATTACTCAAGAGAACCTTGACAAATACAGACGACAAAAACAAAAAAAACAAAACCCGAAAACAAAAAACCCCCAAACAAACAAACAACCCAAACCATTAAATAACAATAATAAAGAACTAGGCTGAAGACAAAGTTTATTAAGGAATATTTTGCTGTTCTTTTAGAGGACCCAAAATCAGCTTTAACACCCACAAAGCAGCTTGTAACCATAGGCAACTCCAGTTCCAGGGAACCCAATGTCCTCTTCTGGCCTCTGCACATGAGGCACATGTGGTGCACACACAAACATGCAGGCAAAATATCCATGCATAGAAGATAAAAATAAATATTAAAAATACCTAAATAAATTGAATTCAAATTTGTATAATCCTAAATATTGTCAGCATTTGTGTCCTTTCCCAGTTTTAGAAGATGCTGCTGAGACTATGCCTACTGTTTTCAGTCTTTTCTGTCATTAATGCAAAACCTTGAAAAACTGCCTCTTGAAAAGCAGTATTAGGCTAGGCATGCGGCTCAGTGGCAGGACCCTTGCCTACCACGAATGAACCCTGGGTTTCATATCTAGCACTGCCAACTTCTGGATTCTAAAAGTTCCAGCTCCGTCATTTCCTATTTCTGTTCATTCTTTTGTAGGATCTGTGTAAAGAAATCCCACTCTGGGCTAGAGGATGTTGCTAAGCTAGGGCAGTGTTTGCTTTCCAAGCATAAAGCCTAGAGGTCAATTCCTAGCACCAGATAAAACTGGGTGTGGTTGCACACACCTGTAATTCCAGAATTCCAAAGACCTGAGGATCAGAAGCTTAAAATCAGCCTGGGCTATGTAACCAGTTTGAGACCATCCTGGGCTATATGAGGCTCAGATCTGGAGAGGTGCCATTTTCAGTGTCTGAACATTTCACATGGATACGTCCCATTTGATGGCCCCAAGCCTTCCTGGGAGTGTAGGTAGGCTCAAGCGTTAGCACAAGCCTGTGATCCTGGATCTGAGCATGCCTACTCTAATGGAAGCTAGAGTGCCAGCCCATCTGGCCGTTTTATGAAGAATCTCCTCTTTTCCTGGGCATTACTCATCTTTGAGGTATGGTGTCAATGCACATGGGGTCAGTGTGGAAGGCCTCAGGTGGGGGTGGGATATTGGGAGGCTGGCTATATATAGTCTAGCCTGGGCACTCCTAAACCCATGACTGCCACTACCAGTACCATGACCTTGTCAGTCAGTCCCTACCTCCTCATGGGAAGGAAGAGCAGCGATCTCTGGGAATGCAGATACTACAGTGTGCCTGAGCCACAGAACTACTGTCTTATGCAGACAAAGTCAGGTGGCCCTGGGGTTCTGTGAGAAAACTGGGAAAGATGAACTCTTCCCTCCCTGTAGAAATTTCTAAGCAGTATCCTGGTTCAACATCCTGGAAACTCAACGTGACTAGGTTATAACACATCAAGCAATGCAGATTTCCCCTTGTATTTCCTTAGCAATCAGATTTCTCTATAGAGGTTATATTTGTATAAAAATCTTTAATTTTTATTTCAAGTAATTTTCCAAACTTTCAATGCAAAGTTTAAGAGAAATCTGCACTCTGAGATACAAAGGATTAATGAATTACCAAGTCTCTCTTTCTGTCTTCCTCTGTCTCTGTCTGTTTCTCTCTCTGTCTCTGTCTCTCTCTCACACACACACTTTGCATGCAAGCCTGTTTCAGACAGGCCAAGGCTGATGAGCTCACACTCTCCATCTGCTGTGTACATCTAAACTGGCATATAAGGTGCCCTTCTGCAGCACTTGGCATAATTATACTTGCTTTTATACTAAAGAACAGGACAATAAATAATATCCATTATACAATATGAGGGCAGCTTACAAAAGGATTCCTTGAAGAGTCTATACCACATTTATTGTACAGATTAAGTTATTCAAAACAAAATACCAAGCAGTGCTCTCAGTTGCCTACGACTCACCCTGATGGGCATTCCATTGAACTCCCTGCTCACAGAAAGGAGAACTCAATTTCCAGTGATCACTACAGGAAACAGCACAGCTAGCCATCACGGTCTCTCAGCCTCAAGTTTTCTCTGGGTTTATTAGGAAACCTACCAACTTGTCAGCAAGAAACTATGACTGGATTCTAGGTCTTTCTCTTTATTCTGTATGTGCAACTATCTATGCCTATGACAAAAACCTACCCTAGTTTTCCTAAACGTAACGCATGGGACAGAACTGGCTCCAAGAAGCCTGGTTTGGGAGCCTGTCAGTCAGTGAGGTTAAGGCTACTGACCAGAATGGCCTTCCTTTTTATTTTTTTTTTTCTTTTTATTTTGTTTTGACTTGATTTTTTTTGGAGACAGGGTTTTTCTATGTAGCCCTGGCTGTCTTAGAACTCACTCTGTAGACCACTCTGGTCTTGAACTAAAAAATTCCACCTGTCTCTGTTTTCCCAAGTGCTCAGATTCAAGGTATGCACTACCACACCTAGCCTATATTGGCCTTTTGACAGCATGTCACCCCAAATTATGTCCAAGACTTTCACTTCTATTGGCCATAGTAGCCTGAACCTCTCAAGTCCCTGTAAGAAGACCGGCTAGGTGTTGACCACAGAGTCCAGCCTGACCTGGGTAGCAGTCAGCTGGCAGAGTTGGTGCCGGGGTCAGAGGAAGAGGGACCTGGTTGAAGCCTTGACACACAGAAGCAGCATCTTGCTTTACCAGGGGTAGAAATGAGTCCCTTATCTCTTTGAATGTCACAGCTTGGATGTCAGACAGATTCATGGGCTCTTTCAGGGACTTACTGCTGATCATAACACTTGGGTTTCCAGACGTCGGACTTCCTTGACCACCAGATCAATGTTAATAATTGGGTTGAAGTACAGAGCCCAGTAAAATAAACAATTGCAGACAAACTGAGGAATGAGAGGCCAGAACATGGCCATGAAAAGCCCATGCGTTGAGACTTTCCAGAAATGGCTCCACATCCTCTGGGGGACTGTCCTGAAAAGAAAGAATACTGGTGGAGGGTGGGCTTGGCAAAGCTGGGCGCTGAGCTCCTGCCCTGTCGCCTGCTCCCACAACCAAGGAAACTCTTCTGCTGCACCAGTCTCCAGCTCCTAGCACGCGTCCTCTAAGGATGTTCTCTGTGTACACTGGCACAGACTCTGTTCTACCTGCTTTGTCACCCTTTTTCTTTTTCTTTTTGGTTTTTCAAGACAGGTTTTCTTTATGTAGCCCTGGCTGTCCTGAACTCTAGACCAGGCTGGCCTCAAACTGACAGAGATCCACCTGCCTCTGCCTCCCAATTAAAAGCATGTGCCATTACAACCTGGCAACGGCACTTTTTTTTCCTGAGACAAACTTTCATACAGCTCAAGCTTTGCCTAAACTTGCTATGTAGCTAAGTATGATCATAAACTTCTCATCTTTCTGCCTTTGCCTCCTGAAGGCTGGGATTTCAGACATGTGCCACCATCTTATTGATGTGGTACTGGGGATGAAATGCAGAGGGACAAAGCCTAAGCATGACTATCCACTCTCTCTAAATGAATAAATGAGTCTGCTGAATGAAAACACAACAATTTATAAGGCCAGGAATTATGTGAGAGACAGAACATCAATATGAAACAATGTGGTAGCCTGTTTGTCTGGAGCTGTCTTCCTGAAACAGTCTGAAATGCTCTGGAGGTGCCTGCCTTGTCTACCTGGGACAAGGTGAGCATTACAGGCCCTCCCTCTATTTTTCCTATGTGATCTGAATTGGAGATATGCTTCATACCTTGAGCTTGGCCATGGAAAGCCCAGCACACTACTACAGTGTTAACATGTCTGTGTGAGCACATGATTCAAGCTGGACCAATCCGAGTAAAGGCTTGTTTCAAGTGTGGTGGGTAAAGAAGTGCTTCCTTTTTACTGGAACTGCTAGGCCAAGCTCTGGGGCAACCACAGGCCATGAGATGCAAAAAGAGCTGAGAGGAGCTAAGTAGCACAGGGAAGGGCAGCCTGTGAGCAAGGTGGTCTTGAGGGAGGTTGCCCTGAGGAGAGTATTTGGATCTCTGGGTCTGTGCTGGTTTGACTAGGTACGCTCACCACAGAGTTATGTGTTTGAGTACTTGGCCCATAGGGAGTGGCACTATTAGGAGATATGGCCTTGTTGGAATAAGCATGGCCTTGTTTGAGGAAGCGTGTCACTGTGGGGGCAGGTTTTGAGGTCTTACATGTTCAAGCCATGCCCAGTGTGGCATATAGTCTCCTTCTGCAGGCTGCAGACCAAGATGTAGAACTCTGAGCTCCTTCTCCAGCATCATGCCTGCCTGTATGCTTCCATGCTTCCCCGCCATGACAATAATGAACTAAATCTCTGAAACTCTAAGCCAGTCCCACTTAAATGTTGTCCTTTATGAGTTGCTATGGTTATAATGTCTCTTCACAGCAAGAAGGCCCTCACTAAGACAGGGTCCAAACGTGCTTTCTACTCTGGGTGAGCATTTAAATCCTTTGCAGTAAGTCAATTAGGTAGGCTCCTGTCACTTGCCACCAAGAGATCTACTTACAGACTGGATAGCCCAATGTTCTCTTCCTACATTAATCTGGAGAAGTTATTATTGTCCCAAGTGCTGGCAAAACAGAATTACAACACTATAAAATTCCCATGATGCCTTTCTGGCCTTTACTACATTGTTCTTTTCTATATTTGCTTTTACTGTGATTACTCATCATTAATAAGATCCTTCAAATACCTCTCACCCCAGGAGTTATCTGGCTTATTTTTAAGTAAGGGTGAGATATGGAAGTCAGGTATGGTTGTACATGCTTGTAATCCCAGCATTTGGCAGGCAGAGGCAGGTTTGTTATGTTTGAGACCAGCCATGGGCTACACACATACACACACACACACACACACACACACACACACACAATTAGCACAAGAGCCAGGCATAGTGGTACACTCCTTTAATCCTGGCATTTGTGACCTTGGTCTACTAGTGAGTAGTAAGACAGAGCTACAAAGCAGTACACAATAAACCTATACATATACAAAATAATTTCATATACATATATAAAGTAAATAAATACATACCTACACAACAAAAACCTAAAAACTAAACAAAACAAAATCAACAAACACAAAGAGCCAGGTGGAATAGCACATGCTTATAGTTCAGAAGCCTGAGGTAGGAGATAGCCTGGCACACTGTAGGCCATGCCATTTCTACAAAGGTCTGGGTGGTATAAGAAAGCAAACTGAGCAAGCTGTGGCGAATAAGCGAGGAAGCAGCATCCCTCCAGGGCCTCTGCTTCAGTTCCTGCCCTGACTTCCCTGGATGAACTACAAACAGTAAGCTGAAATAAATCCTTTCTTCCACAAACTGATTTTTTTTTTTTTTCTAAAAAAAAAAAAAAGTTTTTATGTGCAACAGCCCTAGCTGTCCTGAAACTCGATTTGTGGACCAGGCTGGCCTTGAATGCACAGAGACCCGCTCATGTCTGCCTCCCAGTGCTGAGAGAGGTTAAAGAAGTGCACTAGCACACCAGCTTTCCTAAACTGACTTTGATCACAGGGTTTTATCACAGCATTAGAAACCTAAGACAGACCCCATCTCTAACAAAATACAACAAAGAAACCAAAGAAAATCAAGAACAAAACCAAAGCATTATATGAAATGAAGACTGCCTCCTAGGCACAAATAACTTATTTGCTGTTGAAAGAATGTCTCTCAATTCAGAGCCTGAAGAGTCAAGGCAGAATTTTTTTAAAAGACTTTATTTTTATTCACTTATTTTAGTTATATGCACATCTGCGTATGAATCCAGTGCCCTTAGAGGCCAGAAGAGGATGCCGGATCCCCTGGGGCTGGAGTACAGGCCATTGTAGGCTGCCTGATGGGGGTGCTAGGGAAGCCCCTCCCCATGCCAGGTCTGAAAATACTTTAAAGGGGACCATCCTCATTGGTATTTCTGAACCACTCCCTGTTGCTCCAACTATCTCCCACAGAAAGGCACTTACTTCAGCTCGCTTCTTGACCAGATCCTCCAAAAAGAGAACAGCTCCAGAACAGACAGCAGCATGGCATTGACGATAAGGAAGCGTGACGTCCAGTAGTGGACATCCAGCCAGTCCCAGGCAAACTCCGCGATCAGCTGGTACGGGAGAAAGGAGTACTTGACAAGGAATTCTCTCCACTGCTTCCACGTGGGCTCTCTCAGGTCCTTGAAGAAGAACATGCAAGAGTCCCAATCATAGGACTGACTTATACAAGTAACGTCAATGGGTAAACTTTACATTTGGATGCACATGCACATCCACCTACCTCCAAAAATCTAATTTCTTTTCAATCAACATCTAGTTATATAGGCCTAGCTGGCCTCAAACCCACATTTTTTTTCTGCCTCAGTCCAGAGCTCTCAGATTAAAAGCATGTGCATGGCTTAGAATAGAATAATAATTTATCAATTTCCCTTGTAATAATTCTTCTTAAAATAAAGTTGGGGCTAGAAAAATGGCTTAGTGGTTAAGGATGCATGCTGTCTAAGCTTGAGGACTGGAGTTTGGATCTTCCATACTTCATCAAAGCCAGGTATGGTTCTTGACACACCTGTAACCCCAGCACTGAGGGGTGAGGATGTAAGGACCTTTAGGGCTTGCTTCCTGGCTGCCAGCTTACAGAAAACCTTGAACTTCAGGTTCAGAGAGACTCTGCCTCCAAGAAACAAGGGAGGAAGAGATAGAGGAGACACCCCCACCCCCCGGCCTCTGCATAGGTTCAAGCACCTGCACACACTGTGTGTATTGGTACACACACATACACCAATGCCACACTCATATACACACGAAAAGTCCAAAATTAAGATCAATGTTATCAAAAGTTTGAACTGAGATGTTTATTGTAGAGTTGTGGAAGGTCAGAGGTAAAAATCTTAACAGGCCTGAATTATGAATAACAAGGTGAAATGAATTTCGGATTTTTTTTTGTTTGTTTTTTGAGACAGGGTTTCTCTGTGTAGCCCTGGAACTCACTCTCTAGACCAGGCTGGAAATTTCGGATTTCTGTTCTATTCCTTTGCACCTACATGGGAAGGTCAAAACATGCCTAGAATTGAACATCTTAGCTGTGGTAGAATGATGGTATGGTGGGTGAATAAAAAAACAGACCTAAATATGTACCTTGAAGAAGTAACTTCTTGATATTAAAGTACACAGATAGTCCAACAGTAGCAAACAAAGGATATTACTCTCAAATGACCAAGTAGATTCAGAGAAGCCGTCCCAGCAAAAGGAGTTCCACAGGGGTTGGAGAATGACACATGACATGGAGAAATAGCTGGCCAATGCCAGTAGTCATATCCTAGGCCACAGCTTACTACTGTGAGGCCTAAGGGAAGATCTAAATCCTGCTGTAGGAGGCTATTACCCTTTAGGGGTCCTGCCAAATCTCAAGGCCCATACATTTAATCTCTTAGGGTGTTCTGGACCTACAATGACTTATTTTATAACAAAAATCAATGCTTTTTACAAAAAAATATTTCAAGATTAAAAGAATCATTACTATGACTGAGCAGGACAGAAAATGAAGCTGTCTTCCGGGAGAGGGCCAGTCTTTCTTTTCTTCCACAGGAGACTTGCCCTACAGAACTCATACTAAGGCTAGTCTACTGTTTCCAGTGTATTTATTTATTTATTTATTTATTTATTTATTTTTGGTTTCTCGAGACAGGGTTTCTCTGTGTAGCCCTGGCTGTCCTGGAACTCACTCTGTAGACCAGGCTGGCCTTGAACTCAGAAATCCGCTTGCCTCTGCCTCCTGAGTGCTGGGATTAAAGGCGTGCGCCACCACTGCCCGGCCTTTTTGTACAACACAGATACAGTAGAATTAGTTTTTTCCTACCAGAAGCTTGGTGAAGATGTCCCTGCCAGAGCTGCCTTCCTGCAGAGGGCAGATGGCATGGATGAAGGGAAGGAAGGAGTCTGTGTAGTCAAACAGGTACAGGTACAGCAATCCAAGTCTTGGTGAGCTCTTGAGAGCGTAGAGCAAGAAGAGGGACCTGCCCGGGTTGACAGCCTGCCGACAAGATAGACATAGGACCGTGTTATCTATGTTGTGGCCAGCTCTCCAGTGCACCCTGTACTGCCCCATGACCTTTGCCACCAGTCTTTTGTGTGCTATGAAGCGCACTGTTGGGCTATACCGTAAAAAGCTCTAATCTTGTGCATGGTGTACACACCTCTAACACGTGCAGGAAGACTGAAAAGCTGAGGCCAACCTTGGTATCAGGACAAACCCTTTTTTTTTCTTCCATCTAGCAATCTTTTTATTCATCTTATTGTAATACATTTCAAGGTAAATTATTGACATCTCCCCCTAAATAATCAAAATTTTATATTATCAACTAGAATTCGACATTAATGATACTTATCATCATCATCACTATCATAATCATTATTATTATTCTTTTTACTTTATTTACATTTCAAATGTTTTCCCCTTTCCAGATCTTCCCTCTGGAACCTCCCTATTCCCTCCCCCCTCCCCTGCCTCTATGGGGATATTCACCCACCCACTCTCGTCTTCCCTCCTTGGCATTCTATCAGGACAAATTCTAGGGTAAGCCACACAGCAAAAGAGCAACTCAAAACCCAAAAAGCTGGCTAGACGTGATAATGCACACCTTCAATCCCAGTTTCAGGAGATTCGATCCTTCTCTGGCCTCTGAGGGCATATGGCACACAGGCATACAAGCAGGCCATATACCCAAACACATTACAAAAAATGTATTAGTCTAGGCAAGGTAAATTAGTGAATAAAGGCACCTGCTGCCAAACCTGACAACTTGAGTTTGATCCCTGGGACCCATCTATAGTAGAAGGAAAGATTTCCTTTCAATATTTGCATATTGTAAGACTTCCACATGTGTGCCATGGCAGCTGCATGTGTGTACACATATCCAAGAATAAATATGCATAATAAAAAATAAACAGTATTTTAAGACACACTATGAGCTGGGCATGGTGGTGTACATTTATCATCCTGGCACTTGTGGAGTGGAGGTAGGATTGTTGAAGACCAGCACTGGATTCATTGATATCAACTCTACCCTGGGATCATCACAAACAAACCACCAAACCACTGCCGCCACCGCCGCCGCCGCCACCACCACCGCCACCGCGCCACCACCACTGCCCACCACCACCGCCACCACCGCCGCCACCACCACCACCAAAATTGTACAAATTTTCAACTGAGAAACTCCAGACACATTCTTCAAAAATTAAGGTAAATTTTGAAAAAAATGAATTTTAGGAGTCAAGCATGATGCCTTTACTCGCAGCACTTGGGAGGCAGAGGTAGGTGAAACACTGTGAGTTCAAAGAATCCAGTCTGATCTACATAGTGAGTTCTAGGACAGCCAGGGCTACAAGGTAAGACTCTGTCTCAAAAGAAAGAGAGGAACAAATAAGGTGAGGAAGGTATATGTAATCCTAGAGTGAGAAGTCCAAGGCAGGAAGATGCTGCGTTCTGGGCATGTCTATACAACAGTGAGATTTTGTCTCAAGAAAAGATTTCTGTTTGACTATGTGTTGATTGATCGACAAACCAATTAGCCACACAACCATCTACCCATTGTGCCAGTGACTGAACTTAGGCCCCTTGTGCGTGCATGCTACACTCTATCACTAAGATACCCTAGTGGCCTTTTCTTATTAACAACACAGTCACTTTCTCATTTTCAGTGGGTGTTTGTGTATCTGTGTCAGTTATTTAACCTGCCCGCCCCCCCCGCCTCTGTCTGTCTGTGGTTTATGTGCTCAGCTCACATTTGAGAAGGTGTTCTCCCTTGTGTGTGCAAAGATCAGCAATGGTGGCCTCTTCTAATACCTGCTATCTTATTTTCTGACAGTCTCTCACTGAACCTAAACCCTACCATGTTGGCTAGGCTGGCCGGCCAACAAGCTTTTGGCATGCTGTTTCTGACCCATTAGAGGTGGGGTGACAAAGGCCACTGTGCTTTGCTTTCCCATGGGTGCTGTGCATCTGAGCGCATGTCCTCATATTTACATGGCAAGCACTTTACTTACTGAGCCATCTCCCCAGACCCTTAGGCAGGCTTTTCTTTTTTCCTTCTGTGATGGTTTGTATATGCTTGGCCCAGGGAGTGGCACTATTAGGAGGTGTGTCCCTGTTTGGAGTAGGTGTGTCACTGTGGGCGTGGGCTTAAGACCCTCCCTCCTGCCCCCCAGCTGCCTGGACGTCAGTATTCTGCTAGCAGCCTTCAGATGAAGATGTAGAACTCTCAACTTCTCCTGCACTATGCCTGCTTGGATGTTGCCATGTTCCCCCCTTGATGATAATGGACTGAACCTCTGAACCTGTAAGCCAGCCCCAATAAAATGTCCTTTATAAGACTTGCCTTGGGGCTGGAGAAATGGCTCAGCAGTTAAGAGCACTGACTGTTCTTCCAGAGGTCCTGAGTTCAACTTCCAACAACCACATGGTGGCACACAGCCATCTGTAATGGGATCCAATACACTCTCTGGTGTGTCTGAAGACAGTGTACTCATGTACATAAAATAAATAAAATCTTTTAAAAAAAAAAAAAAAAAAAAAAAGACTTGCCTTGGCCATGGTGTCTGTTCACAGCAGTAAAACACGCTAAGACACCTTCCTTCATTTAGAGACAGTGTTTCTCTGTGTATCCCTGGTTGCCTTGGAGCTAGATCTGTAGACCAGGCTGATCTCATTCAGAGATCCACCTGCCTCTGGGTTAAAGATGTGTGTTATCACTGCTCCTTTGGGTTATTTTTAATGTGCTGCCATGGCTAATTACATTCAGTATTTTTTTCCTATCTAGACATGGTGGTGCATGGCTGCAATCCCAGCACACGGGGGGCTAAGGTAGGAAGACAGTTGGTTCCTGTGAGCTGGACTACAAAGACAAACTATGTCTAAAATCCAACCCCCCTCCCCTCCACACACACACACAAGGCCAGGGCCATTTCCACTGGGATATTATTAGCAAACTGTCCTCCTTTATATCAAGAATGGATGAAAGCCACCTGATCGCCCCATTTCCACCTCTTGGACTACAAGCAAACATTCCCACTATACATTTAAGAGTTATACAGTTTCATCTTTCTTTATAATGCCCCTTTCAACATGAATGCATGTCTGCATATTCTAGAAACTTGCTCTTTATAGTATTTATCACATTTTGTCTGTGAAGGAGAATCAATGGATACCATCACAATGAGGATCAAGTTTTCCAATACAGTAAGATGAAGCTGTGCACTATTTGTGACCTGATAATTCCAGTCTCTTCATATACTGGAAATATATTGTAAATAAGCTGAAGAATGAGGAGAAGGTCTAAAGTAGCATCAATTGTTGTGACCATTAAAATTATCTGGTATTTACACCAGTAATGAAAGGAGAGCTGTAAAGTTAAAAACCCGCTAGTTCACTCAGCAAGGTAACTTTATTTTCCGAATGACATTTTGTTTTTTTTTTTGGTCTTTCCAGACAGGGTTTCTCTGTGTAGCCCCGGATGTCCTGGAACTCACTCTGTAGACCAGGCTGGCCTCGAACTCAGAAATCCACTTGCCTCTGCCTCCCAAGTGCTGGGATTAAAGGCGTGGGCCACCACTGCCCGGCCTTTTTTTTAAAAGATTTGTTTTATTTATACGAATACACTGTAGCTATTTTCAGACACAACAGAAGATCCCATTACAGATGGTTGTGAGCCACCATGTGGTTGCTGGGAATTTGAACTCAGGACCTCTGGAAGAGCTGTCAGTACTCTTAACCAGTGAGCCATCTCTCCAGCCCTTTTGTAAGCATTTATATTTTGCTAATAATTAGGTTCTCTATGTACAACAATCGAATATCCTGTAACAGTAATAGTGAGAACAAAAAAGTTTTGACTGTCTATCAACAGGAAAATCCATAAATCGTCAGACATGTCTAGTGAAGGATTCATCAAAGAGATAAGAATGAACTAGAGTCCAGGGAAAAAGAGCTAATTTACAAAAAACTGTCTGGTTCTTGCCTCTTGCTTGTGAAACAGTGTATCTGGTGGATACCTCCCATAGATTATGGACAGAGACCTGAGAGGTTTGTGAAGCACCCACTGCGGGAATGGAGAACCTACAGTGCTTGTAGACTAGCAGTGCTTGTAGTTCCAATGTCTGCAACGCTTTCTTAAGTTACTCAGTGAGCAGGAAGGTGACCACTAGTTGTTTCCTATCACTCTTTTCCCATCAAAACAAAACCCCCATGAGCTTTACCTTGTATTCCCAGAGGTTCTGCGGTGGCTTCCCTCCCAGGGCTCTCACACGCTCCAGCCCCATGAGGATGACTCTTCTGTGGCTACTGTTCTCTATGGTGTAAGGTGCCCTGGAAAATTCTTCCTCTGTCAAAGTTAAAAGCAACCTGAAGAGGTGAGAGGTGGAAATGACTTCTGAGATTACCCAGGGGATGTAGACAAAGAGTTCTTACACACTGAGTTTTGCCTTACCGCACAGGTATGTAGGCTTGCTTGGTAAGGCTGAACATTAAGTGCAAACAGCCATGCTGATGACTGCCAAGAGCAGTTTGCTTACTATCAGCCCATTTCCAGTTGGAAATATTTTCACAAACCACTGTCATTATTTAACTCTGCAGAGTGGCTTCATGTCCACTTTGTGGATCAAAACCTGGCTTCAGAAATAAAGCTTTAGGTACACCAGGATGTCTGTCCCTGTGCCTCCAACCCATGACCGCTTCCTGCTGTCATACTGCTTTATTTCTAACAGGGTGTTTGTAGGAGAAAACCAGAAGGACATCCAACTGGACATTATTACATTAGATGTGGTGGCTTTAGCTGGGTTCAATCCTGCACATCTGCAATGCTAGTGACTTGGAAGGCTGAGGCAGAAGACTGTTCGGACAAAGGCCAGCCTGGGCAACATATCAAGATCTCAATTTCAAAAAAAACCAAAAACAGTGGTTGTACTGAGATACTGACTCAATTTAATAAGAGTTATAAAACCCTTATTTATTTTAGGTGCTGGAGATGGCTCAGCAATTAAGAGGCCATGCTTCCAGCAGACCAGGGTTCAATTCCTAAACTGATATGGTGGCTACACTGGTCTGTAACTCCAGGTCCAGGAAATCTGAAGGTTCTCTTCTCAGCTTCACATATTCCAGGCATAACCATGATACAGAGACAAAAAATGTAGGCAAAAAACCACACATACACATAAAATCACTACCTATAAAAGAAAGAAAAACAGAGAAAACAAAATGGAATGAAAACACAAAACAAACAAATATCCAACAATCTATTTCTACAACTCACTGTTAAAAACATCCTTGTATGGTGGGAGACATAGTTCAGTGGTAGAGAATTTAACAAGCTAAGTTCATGTCTATAATTATAGCACATGGGAGAATTGAACACTCACGATCAGACTGGGATACACTGTCAAATCTGTCTCAAACAAACAAACCAAAGAAACAAAATAAAAAAACCTCAAACCCAAGAACATATTTATATAACTATATAAACTAAACAGAAGAACACTAGGGCTGGGGAGAGCTCCAACAGTAGAGAGAGCAGCTAGCATGTTCAAAGCCCTGTGTAATCCCCAGCATGGCGACCTGCCAAGGAAACACCTGCAGGTTAGGAAAGATGTAGAAGAAGGTTGGTTTTTGTTTGTTTGTTTGTTTTGGTTTTGGTTTTTTTTGAGACAGAGTATGATGTATAACTCAGGTTGACCTTGAATTCTGACCCTCCTACCTCCATCTTCCAAGTGCTGGGATAAATATGTACCACCATGGTTTTGTTTTGTTTTTTTTTTCCCAGAGCTGAGGATAGAACCCAGGGCCTTGCACTTGCTAGGTAAGCGCTCTACCACTGAGCTAAATCCCCAACTTCCACCATGTTCAGTTATATCTGTTATGATAGTAACAGCAATAATTTGTGAAGAGTAGCAATATAAAGATATTGTCCTACATCACTCTTATTATTATTGTTTTTTTGTTTTGTTTTGTTTTTTTGAGACAGGGTTTCACTGTGTTGTCCTGGATCTCAGTGTAGACCAGCTAGCCTTGAACTCTGATCTGCCTGCTTCCGCCTTCTGAATGCTGGGATTAAATGTGTGCACTCCTGCTGCCCAGCTGGTCTTCAAAAATAATAAATGTTACTTTCATAATGAGGAGTAAGATAGAAATTAAACTACTGGGGCTGGAGAGATGGCTCAGTGGCTGAGAGCACTGATTGCTCTTCCGGAGGTCCTGAGTTCAACTCCCAGCAACTACATGGTGGCTCACAACCATCTGTAATGGGATCCGATGCCCTCTTCTGATGTGTCTGAAGACAGCTATAGTTGTACTAATATACATAAAATAAATAAATAAATCTAAAAAAAAAAAAAAAAAAAAAAGAAATTAAACTATTACTCAACATCATCTTTGAAAAGTAAGCACAGACAGATCCTGGGATATGGCCATTCGTCTCCAAGAGAGTTCCCAGAATACATATCTACCAAAACCTTGTGCAGGAATGATTTTAGGAGAACTCTTCAAAAGAGCTACAAATGAAATCAACTCAAATGCCCATCAAGTGAAGAACTGACAATCTGGTCTACCTACATAAGCGAGTTTTTTAGAGACAAAATAAAGCATAGATGATACTACAACATGTGTGAACCTTGAAATCGGACTGAGTGGAAGAGCTGCACACAAGGGTTCCACGTTGTATGATTACATAATATGCAAGGACCACAGCCAAACCCATTTTTGGATAAAGATAAATGGAATCTGCTGACGGAGAAGGAGTGAGGGTGGACCAGGAAAGAAATGACTGGAAATGGTTGTATATATCTGTGAAGACATAACAAACCCATGTTTATTTACTTCTAGAAGAAAGGATTTGTGGCAGGCAGGATGTATCTCAATAAAGCCATCTACAAATAGGTCTGGTGTGGACAGGATTTCTTTCTGTTGTCCTGTGGCCTGGAACTTGCCAGACTAACCTCAAAGTCACAGGAGATCTGCTGGCCTCTACGATTCAAGGCCTGCACCACCATGTCTACCCTGGTGTGCCAGGTTTTTTTCCCTCACCTTCCATTTACTCTTTCAGATAAGAACCTGTCTCTATACAGGGAGGCCCAAGGGCCTAGCTGTTCTAACCAGAGGACAACTTCTTCCGTCGTCCATTTGTCTACAGCCTTGTGCACCAGGAGCCCGTGCTCAGATTCTCTGCTGCGCCAGTGATACACAAGCAGGATGACCTGAAAGGAGACAGGAGGTCAGAAGTGAAAAGGTCAGTTTTTGAGGATGTGAGGATGGGGAGGGCAAGGAGTCTGAGAAATGACACCAAGTCTATTCAAGAAAGAAGGCAACCTGTGTCACAGAGAAGTTAGGACATAATATCTCCAGGCTCATTTCTGCTCATGGCTGTGCAAAGATCTGGAAAGGGTACATGGCAGACAGTCTAGGAGAAATTGTGTCCCTGACCTCACCAACTTATTTGCCTTTTCTAGGGGAAAACATTAAGATTTTCAAAAGACTGGACAGTCTTTGCACTGGCAGTGATATGTGTGCTCTTAAGAGTCCCGCAACAGTGCAAATATGGTTTCTCAGTCTTGTTCTGCCCCTTTCCTGAGCTCTAAAGTGGGGGTTATCAGGAAGAGGGTTAAGTAGGAACAGAGCTAACACTTAACCAGGCAACAACTATTATACTGTCTCTTGTTTCCACCATGCAACACAGTTCTAATGGCTACATTGAGCTAGACATGGTCACACCATCACCTGTTTTAAGTGATGTCAGAAGAACTTACTGACTTCAGAGGCTACTGGGGGTTGGCTGGTGCAGGGTGCAGATTCAACAGCCAAACTTACTGCCACACCAGTTAAAGCTGTGAGTACGCCGGAGAAGAATCCCCCTCCTCTCTGTTGATTCACTCGCCCTGTGCTGGGAGCTACGGGACTCTGATCATTCCCATACTTCTGGAAGGCTGCAAGACTTTGGACTACATCATTATTCTGCTGAATGTCTTCAATTCGCATTCTAACGGCATCAGGAAATAACTTTTCAATGGCATCCCTGTGGAGAAATCACAGGACACGCGTTTGACAAGACACAGCACTCAGGGACTACACCTACCGACACAAACATTTCATAATCTAGAGCTGACCAGAAGAGCAATAAACAGTTCTGCTTTATGATAAAAGCAAAAAATTAACAACAATCTATGTGCCACCATTAAGGAAACAGCCAAATGAAATCTTTAGATCCAAGTCTTTTCCCAGGAAGTACTAGCGGCTAAACCTAAGGCTTCAAATACAGCAAGGAAGTATTGGGTGTTTTACCACCCAACCTTTGATATTGCCAGCTGTGGTATGCATGCCTTTAATCCTAGCACTCCAAGGGCAGAACTCTGTGAGTTCCAGGCTAGCCTGATCTACATAGACAGTTCCAGGTAGCCTGGGTGACAGTGAGACTGACTCAATAAAATCACTTACAGTGATTATGTTCACATAGGTGTCCAATGTGTGAGTGCAGTCATGCACGTGTGGAGGTTAGGAGTCTGCCCTCCCTCCTATCATCAAACTCTGGTCATCATGCTTGAGTGGCAAGTACTACGGCCTGCCGAGCCTACAATATTGAAATCTTAGAGTAGAATACCACATATTTTTATAAATGTACTGACTGGCCCACTTAAGTGTCAACTTAGATAATTGGACAACAACAGTGATTTCCAATGCACACTGATAATATACCACTGATGTAGAAAATATTAGCATTTTTTCTGTCAGCAAATATATTGAAAAGTATTTATTTTTTTAAAGAGGGTCTCATGTAGACCAGGTGGCCTTGAATTCCTTATATAGCTGAGGATGACTGAGCTCTGAGCTCCTGAATCCCCTTCCTGCACCAGCATGCCCTGCTTCAAAAGGCATTCTTTTGTGCTACAGATTTACTTACTTCGTGTGTGGGTGTGTGCCCGAGTATACACATGGGTGACTTATTTCCAGAGTGAGCGTGTGCCTGAGTGTATGTATGGGTACCACTCCTGGAGCCAGAGTTCAGGCATTTGTGAGCTGCCATGTAGGTGCTAGGAATTGAACCCACATCCTCTGTTGGAGTAGTCTGCGTTTAGCTCCTGAGTTCTCACTCCAGACCTCTTCAAAAGTTTTAAAAATCTGAATGAAATCATAATTAAGTCATAACTGAAATTACTCTGCAGAAAAAGGAAAGATTCTAAGGTGGGAGAGAAGATGTCATCAGCTTGATTACTGATTTTGACTCTTAATAAAATATAAATAAAATAAATAAAATATAAATAATAAACTAGATGTGGCTGTTAATGCCAGTAGCCCCAGCATTCGGGAAGCCAAATAGGGTGAATACTGTGGTTTTGAGGCTAGCCTGGGCTACAGAATGAGACCCTGTTTCAAAAGCCAATGAAAATTAAAAGTATATGAATGTATATGTGCATAGCTTATACTATTATTATAAAAATTCATTTACAGAAATAGAAAATAAAGTCCAGTTGGAAGAGGATTCTACACAGTTAATTTTTGACAGAAGTGTTATTTCATTCTTTTATAAAAATCTAGTTTCTTTCTTTTTTTTTAGTGAATGAATACTGGTAATTTATATCATTTCCACTTTTCTCTCTCCTCCAATTCTTCCCTGTAAAACGACAGCTTCTTCTTTATTATTGTCTTATATATAAAACTCACTGAGTGCATTTAGTGCTCCTCAAGTGTAAGTGTCCAGTGCTGACCACTTGGAATCGGATGAACTTACCCCTGGAGAACTGATTCTCCCTCTCTTAGCAGCCACTGCTTGTCTGTAGTTCTTGATTTAGGGGCAGGACTTGAAAGTTGCCATGTTAACTGTCAACTGGTGGTGTGTTTAGTCAGGTCTTATTTACAAAAACATTATTCAGATTTCATGGTTATAGCTTCCTTGTTGTGTCTCAAAAATACGTCATACCAAGCATCCTGGTGTTTTATCTCTGGTTCTTACAATCTTTCCGTGGTTTGCCTTGAGCCTTAGGTACAGGGTTACGTTATAATCAACTGGGGCTAAGTGCCCGCAGTCATTTACCCTCTGTATAAGACCACCAGTTTTGGACACCCGTAGTAGCATCTGTTTGCTATAAAAAGAAGCTTCTTTTTCTTTTATTTTTTACTTTATTTTTATTTTCCCTTTAAGACAGGGTTTCTCTGTGTAGCACTGGTTGTCTTGGAACTCACTCTGTAGACCAGGCTGGTCTGGTTTATGAGCTCTGAGAACCAAGCTAAGTATGGGGAAGTCTGGGACTAGTTCTAAAATACTTCTATTTACATTACTTATTTTGTGTGTTTATGAATGTGTCGACTTTGGGGAAACCTTCCTTTTTTCCCCCATGGAACATTCTGGAAGTTGGAGGACAACTTTCTGCCCTGTGGAAGGAGCTGATTAGACTTCCATTACCAGGTCTGGCAGTGTGTTAATCTACAGAGCCATCTTGCAGGCCCCATAGGGATCTTTGGGGAAAGTAAAATGGACGGTTATGAGCAATGCTGGGTTAAAGGGTTAACGGACCTATTGGGTATTCTAGTGATCTAAGAGAGGTTAGGCACATTGCTAAGGTAACAAGAAGAAAAAGAATGCGAGCCTCAAAGGCACTGGGTGTGGTAGCATATGACTTTATCCCATCAGAGACAGGCTGATCTCTGTGAACTCTAAGCTATATAATGAGACCCTGTCTAAAAGAACAATCAAAGGAACAAACCAACCCCCCACCCCACTCCAACAAATGAAAACTAGGAGGAGCTGAAAAGACTCTATTAAGTGTTGCTGCTCTTGCAGAGGACCCAAGTTTGATCCCTAGCACCCACGTGACAGCTCACAGCCAGAACTCCAGTTCCAGGCACCCAATACCTTCTTCTGACTTTCTCAGGCAGCAGGCACAAACAAGATGCACACACACACACATGCAGGTAAAAATCATATAAATAAAAAGAAACCAAAACCAAATCCAACACAACCTGGAAAGGCCCTACTGCACAGACGGAAGGAAGAACAAACATCTGAAAGGGTTTGTAGCTGCTCATGAGAGACTCTACCAGCTGATGACAGGGATAGGTTTTACTTACAGATTATGAAAATTAGCATCAGTTACTTCTTGCATAGTTTTATCACTTTCTTCATAAGTATAAATCAGAAAGAAGCGTTCTAGAATAGGGGATTATAAGCAATGGTCATAACCAGAAATGTATTTCTGTTTTTTGGCATGGAACAAAACCATCAGCTAGGCATGTCGGCCTGTGCCTATAATCCCAGCATTCAGGAGGCTGAGGCAAGAGGCAGTGTGAGTTTGAAGCCAACCTGAGTTGAGTGAGACTCAGCATTTTTTTTTTTTTTTTTGGTTTTTCAAAACAGGGTTTCTCTGTATAGCCCTGGCTGTCCTGGAACTCACTCTGTAGACCAGGTTGGCCTGGAACTCAGAAATCTGCCTGCCTCTGCCTCCCAAGTGCTGGGATTAAAGGCGTGTGCCACTACTGCCTGGCTGAGACTCAGTCTTAAATACTAAGAAACAAGGTGGATTCAGGGGACAGTAGGAAAGGCAATGGGAGTGGAATTCAGGAGGCAGGCAGATAGGTCTATGAATTCAAGGCCAGCCAAATCTACACAGCAGGTCCATGCCTGCCAGACATGGTGTAGTAAGATCTTGCCTAAAAAATAAATAAAACAGAGGACAGATGATAACCACTTGTAAGAAAGGAATCTGGGTTTTCAGTTCCAAGCTCCTAGAATGATCTTCCCCAAGTCTGCTTCTTTATAACCAGCAGTTCCCACTGAGAAGCACACTGCATATCCATGCTGTCAATAGGACCCAGTGTTACCTGAGGAGAATGTTGACTTTGGGAAATCCTTCCCATTTTTCTCTGCATTCTGGACACTCTGTCTTCTTTGAAGACATCCACCACAATGCTAGGCAGTGCCGGCAGAAGCTGTGGCCACAGTTCAAGGTGGTGGGGTTAACCAGGGTGTCATAACAGCAGTGGCAGGAGAACTCACTCACAGAAATCTGAGGGCCACTGCTTCTGACAGGATGATCTTCCTTCTGCCCTCTCATGCTCAGGTCATTTTTCTGAGGCTCCTCCATCTCTCAGCAAATTTTGGGATCCACACATATAGACACTTTCAGACTCAGGATACTGCTATAATGCATCATAAAGTCTGTGGGAGTCGGGGAAGAGCAACAAAACAGGATGAACAGTAGCTGTGCAGGATTACTGTCATTCTATTCAAGTTTTTTCTCTTTTTCCTTTTAAGGTGTGGGTGTGTGTGGGGTCTTATAGTCCAGGCTGGCCTCAAACTCTAGATCCTCCTGCTTCAAGCTCCTAGAAGCCAAGAGCAGAGGTCTGTGCCACCAAACCTTGTTTCTATGTGGGCTTCACACATGCTACACAGAACTCTACCAACTGAGCTGTATCTCAAAAGGATAAAAAACCCAGCACTCCATACCCACAAAAGGAGGGGGCAAAGGGCACATACTCCTGGTGGTATGGTAAGTTTCCCAGTCTTGCCATTGCTACCCACACTGGCTACAAAGACAAGAGCTTAGGCATGATGTTTGAAGACACCATATTAACAGAGTGTACACTTATTCAGGAGTTGAGGAGGGTCACAGCAGTTTAATTTGATACTAGCCTGAGAGCCTATGAAGATCATGTCAAAACAGTAAAAGCTAACTATGGTAGCTTACACCTGGAGTTCTACACCAAGGAGGCCGAGACCAGCTGTGAGGGCTAAAGTTATGTCTTAAGTTTAACTTACTTAAGAGAGCTATAAAACAAAATGCCTTTAACCTGTAAGCTCCACTTGCCCAAGGATAAAAAACTTCCTGAAATGCTGAGGGCTCTTCTTCAAGTAAGATAACAAGCCAAGTGTTTTCGCTCCTGTAAACTAGGTTGGATTGCCCCAACTGCATAGGATGTGCTTGATCACACATAGTCAGGAGGTACAGAGGCAGGAAGTACATCAGAATGTATGCTTGCCTCAATTGGGCAAATGCAAGACATATGTGGCCTTGTGGGATTTACCTTATAAGCACTGGGACTAATGTGTAATTCACAGCCATTCTCTGGGAATCCCAGGTATGGACATGGCTAGTCCATCATCCTGGCCAGTATTTAATAAAGTTTGCTTCAATTTTGGCTCAAAAATTGTGGCAGTGGTCTTATTCTTACCCACTGTGATTAACATAGCCTAGGCGACATAGTAACAGGCTAGACAGAGCTACATAGCAAAAAAAGAAAAAACAAAACAGGACATGCAAATAAAACACAAAAAATGAACACAGGCCCCAGTGTGCAGCTCGGCCACCTCAGTGTGACAAGCTCAGAGCTAGAGTATACTCCCCTGTGATGTTTGCAGAGTCAATGTTAATACAAGTGCAGTGCCTAGTACAACGCCTAGTATATGGTAAGCATTTTTGCTTTGGTTTTGTGCTGCTGAAGATCAAAACCTTGTCCATACTAGGCAGGTATTCTAGCATTGAGCTACATCCTCAGCCCAGGACACCATTACTCACTGAGCATCTCTTACAAGTTAGGTGCTGAGCCAGATCCTAAGATAAATGACAATTACATCTGAGCTCAGAGCCAGGGGAAGGATACAGGCGATCTAAGTGAGAGCTAGGCCTGCCTCAGGAACTGTTTGTATTTTTGCCAAAACCAGCAAGTGACAGAGTTATGATCTGCAATGGTGTCTCCTACACCAGGTTAATGAGGATAGCAGATGGCTGATGAGAGCACATAAAAATTTCAGATGCAATGAAGTCAGTGAAGCAGAGTTCTACATGACAAATCTCTCTGTGAATGGGGGATGGGCTGGACTGAGAATAATTATAGACAAGTCACAAAGATGTCTTACTTACTGCTCTGTTGCTGTGTTAGAAAACCATGACCAAGATAACTTACAGAAGGAAGGGGTTTTTGGCTTATGCTTCCAGAGGGGTAAGAGTCCATAAAGGTAGGAAAGCATGTCAGCACAGCAGGCATGGCTGGATGAGGATGCTGAGAGCTCACACCTTGCATGTTGATCTCACAAATAGAAATCATGCAATCTTTAAATTCTCAAAGCCCACCCCAAGGTGACACACTTTCTCTAGGGAAGCCACACCTCTTAAACTTACCTGTCTTAGGGTTTTACTGCTGTGAACAAACATCCGGACCAAGGCAACTCTTGTAAGGGCAACATTTAATTGGGGTTGGCTTACAGGTTCAGAGGTTCAATCCATTATCATCAAGGCAAGAACATGGCAGCATCCAGGCAGGCATGGTGCAGGAGGAGCTGAGAGTTCTACATCTTCATCTGAAGGCTGCTAGCAGAATACTGGCTTTCAGGCAGCTAGGATGAGGGTTTTTAAGTCCACACCCACAGTGCCACACCTACTCCAACAGGGCCACACCTTCTAATAGTGCCACTCCCTGGGCTTAGCATAAACCATCACACTACCCAAACAGCTCTCCTTACTAACTAGGACCAATTCAAATGCCCAAGACTCTGGGAGATTTACCATCAAACCACATATAGGCTATTAATGCCTGGCTCTAAGAAGGCAGAAAACAAAATATAAGGATTAGGGATTAGTGCAGTGGAACTGAAGAAAATGTAGGATGTTAAGAAAATAAATTACAAATTAAGGGGAAGAAGAGACAGTGTTTGCCATGCAAGTATGGATGCCTGAGTTTGGTGCCTCAGAACCCATGGAAATTCAGGCAAGGGTGGTGTGGGCTTGTAATCCCACTACCAAGGAACCCAAGGCAGGGAGATCCATGGAGTTCACTGGCCAATCAGTCTAGCTGAACTGATTTCTAAATATGTCTCTGTGTCAAAAATTAAGTGGACACTTTTAAATCCAGCACATGTGAAACAGAGGCAGTGGGGTATCTGTGAGTTCTTGGCCAGCCATGGCTATACAGCTATACAGTGAGATCCTATCTCTGTCTCGGGGAGGAAAAAGCTGGGGAACATCAGGGAAGACATTCAGCACTGACTTCTCCTTTACATGCAGTGCATATTGTGGGGATGGAAGGCCTGCCATCCCATATCACACATAGCCTAACCAAAACAGGCACCTGTGGAGGCCTGAGTAAGAAGGGTACCAGGCTGCTGGGCTATGAGGCACACAGCTTTAATCCCAGCACTTGAGAGTCAGAGGCCAGCCTGGTAGCGGAGGGTCAGGGCTACACAGGGAAACCCTATGTGGGGGCTGGAAGAGGAGGGGATGATATGACAAACAAAAAAGACCCCCATAGGCTTATGTATCTGAATGCTCAGTCACCAGAGTGGAACTATTTCAAAGGACTAATTAGGAGGCGTGGCCTTGTTGGAGGTATATCACTGAGGGCTGGCTCTGAGGTTTTGAAAGCCCATTCCAGATCCAGGCTGTCTCTCTGCCCAGGGATCAGGATGTAGCTCTTAACTACTGCAACAGTGCTAGCATGCCCCGTGTTCCCTGTCATGATGATAATGGACTAAACCTCTGAAACTGTAAGCCAGCTCCAAGTTAAATGCTTTCTTTCATGAAGTTGGTGTGCTCATGGTGTCTCTTCACAATAGAATACTGAATAGGACAGTGGGATCTTAGAAATATATAAATACATATATATATAAACCTGAAGTTTAGAAAAGTTGCCTTTGGAGTGACGAGGAGACTCCCAAAAGGACCTGTCCGTAGTAAGCAGTTGGAGATGTGAAATTGTAACGGGCACTGAGAATGAGGTTAAAAGCACAGACTTCAGAGCCATTTGTAGAGAAATTAATGTATACTCAAGTTAATTTCTAAAAAAAAAAAAAACTAGCCTACTAGCTTGCTGCACCAGAAAGATGGCAGCAAGTGGCTAAAGGTGATTGCTGCCAAACTTGACAACCTACGTATGATCCCTGGGAGAGAAACAATTCCCTCATGTTGGTCTCTGACCCCATTCATGATCTGTGCCACAGGCTCTCCTTTCCTTCCCACAATAAATCTAACAAAAATTAAAAACTGGCTGGCCATCAGAAGGTGGTGGTGCATGCCCTTAATCCTTTAAGCATACAGGAGACAGAGCCAGGTAGATGTCTGTGAGTTCAAGGCCAGTCTTGTCTGCAGACTAAGTATTAGGACGGCCAAGGCCAGAGGAACTGTCTCACATAGACAAAAACAAAAACAAAAAAAACCCCAAAACAACTGGTTTGCCTACTTGAACCGAGAGAGAGAGAGAGAGAGAGAGAGAGAGAGAGAGACGCCCACAAGATATTAAAGGTATATTTGATAAAGTCATATTACATAAAGTTGGGCTCAATAACTGTCTTGTAAAACTCCTTCTAGGCTGGAGAGATGGCCCAGGGGTTAAGAGCACTGACTGCTTCCAGAGGTCCTGAGTTCAATTTCCAGCAACCACATGGTGGCTCACAACTATCTGTAATGAGATTTGATGCTTTCTTCTGGTGTGTCTTCTGTCTGGTGTCACGGGTCAGGTGTGGTGGCACATGCCGATAGGCTATGTTGAAGAGGCAAAGGCAGGGAGATTTCTGTGCATTCAAGACCAGCCTTGTAACAGTGAGTTCCAGGCTAGCCAGGGCTACAAGGAGAAACCCTCACTGGATGTGGTGATGTACATCTTTAATCCTAGCACCTGGGGAGGGAGAGGCAGGTGGATCTCTGTGATTTTGAGGCCAGCCTGGTCTACAGAGCTAGTTTCAAGACAGCCAGGGCAGTTACACAGAGAAACCCTGTCTTAAAAACAAATCTTTACAAACTGAGAAACCGTGCCCGAAAACACAACAACCTAGGTCACATTAGTATGACCTTGCCACAACTAACCTTGGAAACTACCAGAAAGGGTACAATGAACCCTCAGTTCATCCTCCTCTCTGCTCCTCCTATCTGCATGAACTAGGATTATTTCCATGTGTAAGAAAGCAGTGCTTTTAGACAAGCGACAAAATCTAGTTGTGACACTCAAGTTACAAGCTCTGGTGCTTTGGCTTTGGTATACACATCCTGCCGCCTTTTAGAAGCCCCTGCACCTGAGGATGTTTACAGAAATGTGGCCAGTTGGGGGGGGGGGGGGGGGGGGGCAGAGCCGCTTCTCAATGAAGCCTACTTAGAAGGCAGGTTGGCTACCTCCTTACTTGCCTTTCTTTCACATCAGAGGCCCTGAAGACTTGAGGAAAATGGGCAAGGCTGGGCTTAGGGAAATCTTTCCACTCACTCTTCCAGTGTGCTCCTGTTCATAGGATACTACATGTTAATTACCTAGTTCAAAACTAATGGGAATATACATCACAGTGTGTTGGCCCCCAGGAATAAAGAGGGGAGCAAAGCTCCACAAGTCTGCACAGGAACTGAGCCATTCCAAAAAGCTGGTGTTTCCAAATGAACAGCAGAGTCCTGGAGCCTAAAGAGGCCAGCCAGGTCTGACCTCCACGCCCTGCATGGAAGGGGCACTTGCTACATGGCGGCCTGTGGTTTCTGTTAGGTTCTCAGGAAGGATCACCACTGAAACAAGATTGAAGATTAGTATCCACCAGGATAAAGGTCTCTTCAGGAATTATACTCTCCTACTTTGGGAGCTGGTTAGAATGGGCCAGAAGAGCCCCTAACAATGACAAAGCATTATGGCCAAGCAGCAACCATTTCCTGTCGTCCCTTATTTTGTCAGTGTCCATCAACCTGCTGAAGCAACATCTGGTCTGCAGCAGGCTGGCTTTTCTTCTCCTTCCTTCCTTTATTTTTATTTTTATTTTTTTTTAAGATTTATTTTACGCATGTGAGTACACTGTAACTGTCTTCAGACACACCAGAAAAGGGCATCAGATCCCATTACAGATGCTTGTGAGCCACAATGTGGTTGCTGGGAATTGAACTCAGGACCTCTGGAAGAGGAGTCAGTGCTCTTAACCTCTGAGCCATCTCTTCAGCCCCTCCCTCCTCCATTTTAATGCTGTTAGTCCCCAGGAGTTCTCAGCTTTTTGCCCTTAATGGGATGCCTTGAGAGCTGAAACTGTGTAAAAAGTTGTTTTTAGGCTAACTAGCTTTGGAACAGTCACCCTCTGAGTTCTGCTAAGTTTTTCCATCTTGGTTTGCTATCGGGCTGAGAAAGTGGTAGCTTAGGTCTTCCACACATTTTTCTAGATACAATTTCCATTTTGCTTGAGGGTGGGAGGCCACAGAAACCTGCTTGTGTGTGAAACAGGATAATCTGAGGGACAGGGACCACAAAAGGGTTTAAAAGAGTAGCCTCTGATAACTTGGGCCCCTCCAAGATATCTGTAACCCATATATATCCATATATGAATTTAAAATTTTGTACAGGTCTCATACTTACCAGTCCTGGTGCTGCTATCAGAGGTATGTAGCACCATGTCTGCCTCAATATGATCCCCCACCCTTCAAGCCATACTTAACGGGTGAAGTGTAGTTACCTGAAAATCAGTGAAAGGATGCTAGATGCACACAATATCCCCAATGATGCTTTGCTATCAAAGAACCTGAGATAAATGAATGTGTCCATTCCTCTTGTAAGTGGTTTAGTCTGGTCCTCACTGACATACTTATTTGGAGGGCTACTTACCACCGGTAGCACTATTATCTGTTGGTTTTGTCAGTTGCTCATAGAGCAAAGTCACTACCACTTAGTCAATTAGCAATATTGTGAGAGCTAAAGTCATGTTTTAATTACTGTGCCTAATTGATCCATAGAACAAAATGTTTCTAACCTTTGTAAACACACTTGCCCAAGGCAGATACTTCTTGAAATGCTGGAGGGTATTGGTTATGTAAGGCAACAATCGTGTGTTTTCACTCCCCTAAACAAGTTTGTCTGGCCTAACTGTATTGGATTTGCTTGGTCACATGTAGGTCAGAGGTGCATAGGCAGGAATTACATCAAGATGTTTGCTTGACCTTGATTGGACCTGGTGGAAAATATGCAGCCTTATGGGTTTGCTTTTATAAGCCTCTGCAAAATCTAAGTCATCACAATTTTCTGAGAATATTGGAATGGATTTGGCCAGAGTTCATAATCCTAGCCAGGATTCAAGTAAAGCTTGCTTCAAATTGGGCTCAAAAATGTGGAAGGGGTCCTACTCCTGCCTGGTAGGACTAACAACTTATCTGCAACCACCCATCCATTCATCCATCACCCCTTCTTACTTTATTTGTCCACTGTTGTTGCCTCAGAGGCACCCCCATCTGTCATCTTGTTGCCAGTTCTGAGGCCATACTGGCTGGTGTTTACCTCATCCCATGGCTGTGCCTTCAGAGTATAGGGCATGATAGCAAGGGGATGTTGGTGGAACTGACAGAGGAGTGGCACAGGTTCAATCTATGGTCATTTGATTCCATTGCTTCTGAACCATGAATAGTGAGGGAGAACATCATGGCAAGGACATACTAAAGATTGAAGTAGTTTGCTCTATGTTATATAGGAGGCAGAGAGAGCAAGCTCTTTATTAATTATTTTGAGACAGGATCTCACTCTTGTAGACCAGGCTAACCATTTAGTGATAGCAATCTCATTTCATCCTCCTAAGTGGTAGGCCTTGCCACCTTGACCAACTTAATGCAATAAATTTTATTGAGTTTATCAAGTAAGAAATCATTTAATCTAGGCTTAAGAATGTCCTTGCCAGGCTTTATGGTTCATGTCTTTAATTTGAGCACCAAGAAGGCAGAGGCAGGTGAATTTGAGGCTAGCCTGGTCAACATAAGAGTTCTAGGCCAGGCAGAATTACATAGTAAGATCCTATCTCACACCCTCACCCCCAAGTACCTCCAGTAACAGTACAATAAATAGCAGCAACAAAAAACAAACATAGGTTGAGGAACACGCTCAATTGCTAAGTGCTTGCTTTGTGTACAGCCTGAAGACTTAAGTTGGATCTCTTATTTTAAAAGATAAACAAATAAGGTGGGCTGGAGAGATGGTCTAGTGGTTAAGAGTTATCGGATGCTCTTCCAAAGGACCCAGGTTCAATACCTAGCACCCATGCGGAAGCTCACAACTGTTTGTAACTCTAGTTCCAGGGGATCTAATACCCTTACCTGGACATAATATCAATGTACATTAAATAAATAAATAAAAGGCATGTGTAGCTTATTATAATTACAAAGCTGAGCAGTGGAAACAAGTAGGTCCTACAGCCTAATCAACGAGTTCCAGGCCTAGTGAAGATGGATGGATGGAACCACATATATATTCAAATAAAACCAACACAAACTCAGTTATTATGATTGAAATTATACCTAAAATTTGAGGAATGTTTTAAAAGTCTATTTCAGATTCAGCCTAAAAATTTTTTTCAATTTCTTTGCAAAGATATTCAGTGTTGAGCAAAAAAAAAAACCCACTTTGTGGCTGAAGAAATGACTCAGCAGTTAGAGCAATGGCTGCTTTTCCAGAGGACTATCCCAGCACCTTACATGGCAGGATACAACCATCTGTAACTCCAGTTTAGGGGATCTGGTGTTGTGTTCTGGCTTCAGCAAGCACTGCATGCATGTGGTACACAGATACCCATGCAGACAAAACACTCATACATATAAAAATCTTAATACACATAAAATATAAATTTAAAGAACGTCATCATAGGGCTGGAGAGATGGCTCAGTGGTTTAGAGCACTGACTGCTCTTTCAGAGGTCCGGAGTTCAATTCCTAGCAACTGCATGGTAGCTCACAACCATCTGTAATGGGATTCGATGCCCTCTTCTGGTCTGTCTGAAGAGAGTGACAGTGTACTTATACACATAAAATGTCATCAGGGTTGGAGCGACAGCTCAGAGGTTAAGAGCATTGACTGCTCTTCTGAAAGTCTTGAGTTCAAATCCCAGCAACCACATGATGGCTCACAACTATCAGTAATGAGATCTGAAGCCCTCTTCTGGGTTGTCTGAAGACAGCGACAGTGTACCTACATATAATAAATAAATGAATATTTAAAGAAGGCCATCATAGGGATACTACCTTAACGAAGTATTTAATAAGTATGAGCTGGAAGGACAGGTGTACTCCTTTATCACCTAGCACACACCAAGGTGCTGCAATGGTACAGAGGAGAAAAACAAGCTAGGATTTGACAACACTATCTGGAACATGAACTGTTAGCTCTTAGAATGTTCCACAGAGAACATTCACAATCAAATCGGGAGGACAGGCCTAGTCTGGGATAACACTATATATAAATGGTGGCAGAATACAGAAAGTATTCACCCATCTCTTGTGATTACCAAATAAAAATTAATGTGCCCAGACTAAGTGAGGCAAGGGTCAGGAACGGCAGTGACAACCAATTGTCAGTGAACAGAATAGAATGTTAGTGGAATTCCTGTAGTCAGTAAACCTGGCTCTTCCATGAATAAGACAGAAAGCATTTCCAGTCTGTCTAAAACTCTGTATTTTTCCAATTACAAAATGACTCTCTGGAGCAAGTTGGAGGTCATTAGGAAAAAGGTAACATACTCCATTAGCCCCTGACTTGTTTGAACAGATTGCCTTAAGCTGTGTTGGGCAAGACAAGGGCAGGCTGAGAAGGGCATCAGGCTGAGCCTGTCATCTGCTGTTCCAGTGGCAGACATTCTAGGACCTACTGTGCACTACACACAGTAGTCGTTCAACAACTTAGAAAGCTATTAAGAAAAACAAAACAAACCCCCCCCCCCCAAACACAATACCTCCAAACCAAAAAGCTTACAGGGGTTACCAAGTAACATATGCCCTAATAATAGTTGGTTTAAAATATTCATTTTGATGCTGGGATTATACTCAGTGGTGGATCAGATGCCTAGAATAACAAACTTCTGAGCGTAATCCCCAGTACCTCACAGATATATCAATTTCATCTCATATTACAAACTCATATGTCCTTTGAGGATGTAGCTCATCCCTATGTTTTATTCTCTTAAGGTACCAAAGTACCAGTTTATTACAGAAACACACTTTGATGTAGGATAATTTTAATAAAAACACCAAAACCTAAGAAAACAAGTCAAAAGTCAACAAAAACACAACTCAAGTCCTAACATTTTTACATGCTACTGTTGGACCCAAAGGTCGCAACGGCCGGATGTCTACTCTCGAAAAGACAGGGAAACCGAGATTGATGCAACTAGCAAGAGGTTTATTAATTAATTTCAATGCGCTGGGGTCGTCCTGTAAACGGGACAGAAGCGACCCCAAATTTTCAAAGCTCACACTTTTTATACAATTTTTGAGGCAGACCTTGGCAACAGCATCAGTTGCTTGCCTTTCATTGGTGGCTAACATTGACCTTTTACATGACTGGAGGCCTCTGGTGGAGTGATGTCGGCCATAGTTGCCACTTAGTTAATGTCCACTTGTGGTTTCTGGCTGTCCTTGATAACGGGAGGTTCCTCTGGCACATTGTACTTGGCTCGGCTTTCTCGGTGGTTATTTTAGGGCCTCTGGTTATCTGGAAATTCCCTGGGTCTGACTCATCAGCCATTCTTGTTTCTTAGGGCCTCACACTACCATTTACTATGAAGTTAAATCTCTAAAAATAAAGCACACTTGGGCCATACATTTGTCTACTTGGAAGACTACAGAACATGAGTAAGTAAGCCTCCCCAGCAAGCTAAGACACAAACTGAACACTGGTGAGTGTATGAATCATGAGGTTCCATAGGTAGAAACACTTCTGAAGATTATTTTAAGCTACCCTTTCAGATGTTTAATAGACACTGAAGTATTTCATCACAAAAATTCCTTATATGTAGCCAGGCAGTGGTGGCACATGCCTTTAATCCCAGCACTTGGGAGGCAGAGTCGAGCTGATTTCTGAGTTCAAGGCCAGCCTGGTCGACAGAGTGAGTTCCAAGACAGCTAGGGATACAGAGAAACCCTGTCTCAAAAACCAAAACCAAAACCAAAACCAAACATAAAAAAAATTCCTTATATGCAGTATTTATACAATTCTGGAATGACAATCAAGAAACACTTTCTGCTAGAGCACCAGTTCTTAGGAAGCAGCAGCATCATACTCTGCAATGAACTGCCTGAGCTCTTTCACACAGCGCTCACTTATTTCATGTAAATTCTGCCTAAGTGCAAACTGAATGGACCTTTCTAATGAAGGGTCTTTTTCAACCAGCATTTTCACCACCATTCCGAAGGTCTCACAGTCTTGGTAGTAGGCTTGTTCAATTTCCTTGGTTTTTGACACTATTGCTTTACGGCGATTGGTTACTCGGTCATCAACGAATTCTGTGTGATCTTTTTTGTTTGACTCAGGTTCTTGTGACTGATCCATAAGTTCTGCGAATCCAACTTCAAACTCAGAAATTTTAGGTAAGTCATTTTCATCTGCCATCTCTGGCTTTTCTATAGCTTGCCTGCTTGCAGCTTTAGGAAGTTCCTTTTCATCCACCCTTTTGAGTTTGTTTAAAATTTCTGATGAAGGAACTGCTGAAGAACTTTTTGGGTATGTGTCTCTTGATGTTTTCAAAGACTGGCCAGGCCTCTTTTTACCTCCTTCTGGCTTTTCTTCACTGTGCCGTTTGTAGGAGGAATGAGCATGCTTGGACTTCCCGTGCTCTGACCGACGGGAAGAATGCAGTTTGCTTTGTTTAGGACAGTGCCTTTCACTGGATCCAGATCTGCTATGTGGGGAGGTCTTTCGATGTATACCTGATTTTCTGGAAAAACAAGAAGCCCCTTTATGGGGAGACTGTTGTTTTGAATAACGGGAAGAGGAGGAACATTTTCTTCTAAAGTCATCTTTCTCATCCCCACACTCACTCTGTCGGCTTGCAGAAAGATCATCTCTTGTTTTCCTCAGGGCAGATTCAACACTGGAGGCATCCTGAGGTACTTCAGCATATGATCTGTCAGACCACATCTTGTCTCTTCTATACACTGATCCTGGACGGTGACCAAAGATGACTGGGATATGAAGCATGGAAGGTTGGGCTAGCCACAAGTTCACCAAGACAGTCCTAGCAGTCCTTTGATGGCCACTGAGACACTAGCCTCAAAATTCACCTGCACACTAGATAGGCTGGACTCTACGAGACTTGAGCTTCAGTGTAAATTGATGGCTCCAGGTTCCAGGATGCTGGCACGCAGGCTGCCACAGGAGCAGTTAGAGGTCTGGTTGGCACGTGCTAGTGAGTAAAAGTTAAGTAAAAACTGTCTTGTATTATTTTCTGTAGGAACAATTGATGGGCACCTTACAACTTCTGAAAAGTTAGTGCACACCTCTTATAGATTTATAAAAATTTTAAAAAGGGGCCAAGAGGATCAATACCCGTCCATACCAATTCTTAAGACAAGTCATTCTGTAAACCCAACCCTCCTCAGGTTGGCCTTGTTTCCGAAATTTAACTAAGATCTCTATCAGAAAGAGGCCTGTTCCCTACCCACAATCCTCCAGTGTAATACTGTGCTGGTTATCTCAACAAGATTCAGCTGGGAGTAGTGGCGCATACCTTTTAATTCCAGCACTCAGGAAAGAGAGGTAGGAGGATCTTTGTGAGTTCAAGGCCAGCCTGGTCTACATAGGAAGTTTCAGGATAGCCAAAGCTACATACTCTATCTCACAAAACAAAAACAATCAAACAAACAAAGGAGTAAAATTACTGACTTCCTAACAAATCTTGAGTCATAGAGGTGAACTAGCTCTGTGTTCTGTCTGTCTGGTAAGCCACCAGAACAATGGTTTTTCTATCCTCCTAATGCTGCAACCCTTTAACATAATCCCTCACGTATGGTGACCCCCAACCATAAAATTATTTGCGTTGCTACTTCATAATTGTAATTTTGGTTTTTATGAATTGTAAATGTAAATACCTGTGTTTTCTAATGGTCTTAGGCAACCCCTGCAAAAGCATCATTCAACCCCCAAATTTGTTGAAACTTACAGGCTGAGGACCACTGCACTAGAAGGAAGTAAATCTATCATAGACTCAAGACTTTCCATTATGCAAGCCCATTCACCTTCACCCTCAACCCTGCCAAAAGCAGAATTAGTGACATGATTCAAATGTGGCAGGAGATTCCAGGTTCTGTAGGCTCTTCCCTCAATAAAGCAGCCCTCTTGATTCCCATCTACCTCAGAAAAGCAAAATGCACTTGCTTACCTTATTTCTATACTTTGCACTTATTATTCCAGTCACATTTGTCTCTCCAAATCTGGGACTCCCTGAATTCGAGTCAAGTCACAGAATCCTATCATATCACAGAATAGCTATAAAGTGGGCTCTAAATATTTGCAGTCGACAATTGAAGCAAACAAACATCCGACTCTTTATTAATGTAACTCATAATATCTTCAACAGAATCCCGTGGGAAACTTCGAGAACTTGAACTAGAATGTCTGAGAATAAGGCAGAAGGTACACAGTCCTTTGGTATCTGCTCCAGGACTTCCCAGAAGTGCCAGAATTTGTGGGTGTGCAAGTCCTTTCTGGGCAAGGACAGTATTTACAAGTGGCCTATGCACTGTCTCCTATATCTCTCAGTCTTGACTCCAACCCCTCCGGTTTCTGTGTAGTCTTATTATCCTGGAACTCACTGAGGTCCATAAACCTCTGGCTCCCAAGTGTGGGGATTAAAGGCTTGTGCCACCACCACCAGGCTCCTATAGTCATCTTTTATACACGCTTGTTATACAAGTAACCACAGTAAGCCTGGTTACAAAGTACACATAATCAAAATACCAGGCAAACAATGCCCAGAGAGCTAGAGAGGCTAAGGATCTGTGAAACGGAAGGAAGCTATTGAAGGGTGTGTGCACCTACACATAATCTCATTCCTCCGGATTCAGTGCAGTGCTTAGCATATGGCAAAACTCAAACTTTGTGTTTTGGAACTTCCTGGATTTTTCTGACAGGACTGAAAGTAGAACTGAGGACCACTATACATGATAGGTAAATGCCATAAAGTAGAACTGAGGACCACTATACATGATAGGTAAATGCCATAAAGTAGAACTGAGGACCACTATACATGATAGGTAAATGCCATACTACTGAGCTACATTCTCCAGCCCACAATTGAACTGAACTTTTTCCCTCATCCACTGCTGAACGTGCAGATATGCAATCCACGGATATGGACCTATGTACCCAAAACAAGTTCTTCACAAGATTATTATGATCCTGGAAGTTTAGGACTACCTGTAATATGCATGTAAATGCCTAACTATGTCTCAGACTAGGTATGGCTAAAGTGAAACTTAAATAATATTCACTTCCTATTCTCTTTTGTGAATCTCTCTCTTCCAATGTTTGAATCATCTCTAAAATTCCCATCAAATTGCTCAAAACCTTCCCCACTAATCTGGATCGGGTGACACAAGCTTGTAATCCCAGAAGCTGAGTGGTGAAGGATTTCAAGGTCATCCTCTGCCAGCCAGTGAGTGATGCATGAAACCATCTCAAAACAAAAACAATACTCCCTACTACAAAACAAAACAAAACCTATAGTTGTGAGAATATGCATGGCGAAGCAGTTAAACTAACTTTTCTAGCGCTGGGAACTGAAGCCAGGATTCTGTTCACTCTAAACACACTCTACTACAGAGGCAGTACCTCCCACCTCAATCCACATAACCAAGACTTTGAACTTGTAATCTTCCTGCCTTGGTCTATCAAGTAACTAAAGGTCTGTGCCATCAGGCTTTGGCTTGTTAAATGCTGAGACACCATCATGTCTGGCTGTCAAGCTAACATTTTCACTTATAGCACAAACTCTTGAGCCAGAATGATCAAGTTAAATTTTAGCTTAACAAACCATTAGCTGCTTGATCTCAGGTAAGTCATTTACCTTTCTTTGTATCACCTGTACAATTGGGATAATAACCATATATCACAACTCAAGATAGTTCCTAGCACACAGTAGGCTCCATGAAAATGTTACTTCTATTACTAAGATTAGACTCTGTTCATAGACCACCTATAAATTTCTGCTCCTTGAGTGGTTTTTCCATATACTCCTCCTGAAATGACTAAGGTAATGCCATCCTGTTTTGAATGGATTTTGTCTTTCCCCTTTCCCTAACCCAATGTCTGCCTTGGCAACCCATTTGAGGTTACATCTAAAATTATGCCCTGCCAGAAAGAAAAGTTTACTCTGATCTTCACTTAACTTTGATGTAAATTAAGGTCTTTGAGGTTTTTGCCTTTAAAACTCTATCCCTGAGCCAAGGCAGCAAGAGATATTTTCAGAGGCACAAGCCCACTTTTGGTCTTGCCATCAATAAAAAGGACTTAAAATTTTTAATTGTCTTAATCAGCATGGTTGTCAATAACTATCTTATATGGATCATTACACTCCCATTTGTTAAGATTTCTGAGTCGAAAGTATCCAAATTGTCTTTGATGATTAATCAACTCCAAACCCAAGTTACTGTGTAAGGTTTATCTGTGTGTTACCTAATCTGGACTATTTGGTAGAGCTCTTGCCAGCTGTTTCTATCATCAGCAGTGTATAAACGGAGCATGGTGGCACACACCTATTATCATCTCAGCACTCAGGGAAATCTCTCTTTTGAACAAGTCCTCATTTCTCAGCCACAGGCTGGGAGTCAGAAAAGGGAAACTCTAGCCCCAGTGGCAGGCACGTCAAGAGTTTCATTTTTTTCCCTTCTCCATTTCCTGTTACTTAACTCAGAAAGCCAGGGAAATCAGAAGTTCAAGAGTTATTCTTGGCTAGCCTGGACTACACAAACCCTTTCTCAACAAATAAAACAAGCCAGGCACGGTGGCATTTAATCTCTACAGGCAGGTGAATTTCTGTGCATTCTCAGCTAGCCTGGCCTGAGTTATTGGACAGCCAGGACTACATAGAGAAACACTGTCTCAAAAAACACCAACCCCCACTTCCCCAAATAAACAGACAAAAAACCCCAAACCAAAACCCCAAACCAAAGTTAAGTCTCCAGAGTGAGGCTAACCTGGGCTCCAAATCTGGTCACCCTTTGTTCTCCTTGAGCTTCGTTATTTCCCATTTATCAGTCCACACTAACATCAAGTTTGATTAGATGTCAAACTTCGTCCACAGATAGGTAAAAAGTTTGCTGACTGATATTAATAGCATTACTAACAGTCACATTTTACTGAATTCTGGCTACAGTGTGGTTGGCATTTATAACGCCAGGGGGCCGGGTGTGTGTGTGTGTGTGTGTGTGTGTGTGTGTGTCTGAACAGGCCCGGAAGGAGTGCGGTTTTCCCATCAGGTTTATGGACAATATAACCAGGCATATACCGTGCACTTGGGCCGGGCTAGATCCAGGCTGTTTATAAAATAGCAGTGACACAAATAAATAAAACTTCATTGGCACGTGCAGTCCATACCTAAGGATGAGAGGAAAACTCCTTGTATTGGCCTCTTCTGGTATGACGTTGGGGCCACTCCAAGGACGGACCAATTGGCTTCCGTGGAGAGGACACAACGGCGACAGCTGAGGGCATAAGGCTCCCACTTTCTCTTCTCAACCAAAGTTAGGGGTACGCGCCTCGTCTAGTTAAAAGTCCCCAGTTAGACACACAGTCTCTTTCTTAAAACACACACACACGCTCTCCTTAGCACACGATTTCTGAGTCGTGAGTATGGGAATGAGAAGAGTTAAGCTCTAGGTCTTCCCCGGTGTCACTTTGGAGTCTGATGTTTCGTTATCCGCATTTCGCATTATGAACCCTGTCCTAGGGACAGGAAGGTTCCTCGGATCTAGCCGGTGGCAGCCCTAGTCCGCAAGTGAGTGGAAACAAAACCCCCCTTCTCTTGTCACCACCACAACAGGGACGAGTGGCTCTGACCCAGACCCCGACGCAGGCAAGGACTAGAGACACGCGGGGACGTGGGTCTTCGCCTCGGAAGAGAAGGGGAACTGCCAAGCTGCTGTCTGTCAGCAGCCCGGCCGGGGTGAGGAGGCCCGCGAGCCTGGGCCCACTCCGCCAGCGCGCCTCGGGCAGAAGGTTCAGTTCCATCTCCCGCGCCGCACTCTCAAGCCAAGCGCCCTGCCGCCCCATTACCATCCCACACCGTGCCGAAGCTCACCTCACCACTAGTCCTGGGACCCACACGGTCACCGCCACCCGCCAGGACCCCGCGGAAGTAGAGAACAAGCGGCAGGCTTCGCTTCCGGAAATAACCTCGGCCTAAGGGCCCACCAGGATCAGTTCCCACAACCATAGAGGAGAGACCGCTTTATGCTCTCAACCCCGCTCGTCCTACCGGTTGCCTAGAGCGGCTGCTCGAGATACCGGCGGGCGCATGCGCACCAACGCGACCCGCCCCTTCCTACTTTTTGTCTGATCCAAGCCCAGAAGTCACCGCCTGGGGGTCGGGAGGTCTCAACCGTACTGCGTTCCGGCGTTTAGCTAGCTTCATTCAGACATCAAAGTCTCTCACAGTGCCCCGTATGCACCATAATAAATCTTAACTTCACATTTATGAAGAAAACCACAGAAGCAGTGCTTACCGTTTCATTTATAGGGTTGGGATTTGGGATAAAATAGCGTTATCACGTTTACTCCGCAGCTACCCATCTTGATCTGGATATGTTGAGAACTCAGTGGTGCTGTGTTTTCAATCTATGACATTGTGAGACCAGGGTAGGCAAGCAGATCTCTGTGAGTTCGAGACCAGTCTAGTCTACAGCGTGAATTCCAAGACAGCCAAAGCTACATAGTGAAACTTGAAAAAAAAAAGCTCCAGTTTCTCAGGTCTGAAGTAAATTGTTTGCAACCCCATTCACTGGAGTATGTACTCTAGTTCCTTCCCTTTCATTGTATCTTTATAAAACGGCCAATTCTGTAAACACTGCTCTCAAAACCTGATTTAGGATGAGACAGTCAGTTGGCCTAGGTGTACCTCCAAAATACAGCTTGCTTTAATTGTAGACGGGGCTTCTCTGTGTAGCCCTGGCTGTTCTGGAACTCACTCTGTAGACCAGGCTGGCCTGGAACTCAGAAATCCACCTGCCCAGGGCTATAGAGAGAAACCCTGTTTCAAAAAACAAAAAAACAAAACAAAACAAAACAAAAAAAAGTCACACTGTTCTGCCAATCACATTGTGTCTAATGGCTGCTGCTCTAAAATCTGCATATAAGGTCCCTGAATGGGCTGCGCGTGGTCGCTCTCCCGTCTTGGTATGTAGAGAGACCTCAGCATGCTGAATTAATAAATTGCTCTTGCATTTTGCATCAATCCCCGACTCCATCTTGGGTAAGTTAAGGCTCACCAGACTCTTACAGGTGTAGAGGTGTTCCACCGGCAAAAGCACTTGCTGTGGAATCAACCAGACTCATGTACAAATCCCCAACACCCATGTAAAAATCTAGGCACAACCTTGCAATCTTGTAAACCCAGTGTTGGGAGACAGAGACTGGCTTTAGGAGCTCTCTGGCCAGCCACTTCAGCCAGTGAGAGGCCCTGTCTCAAGAAAGGTGGAGAACAAGAATAGACACTGGAGTTTCTCTTTTGCTCACTACCAGTGATCACCGATAACCACATACACGCGCACATAGACTTCTTCAACACTACCCCACAAATTAAGCAAATATATATTTGTATATATAAAATTAATTTTTAAATTTTTAGACAGACTCTCATGTTCTCTAAGCTGGCCTCGAATTTGCAATTCTCTTGTCTCATCTTTCTCAGACTCGGAATTACATACCCAGGGGAGACCAACCCAGGTTCAGGACAGTTATAAACATCCTACACATGGGGCAGGCCTTGAGACTTCTTTAGCCCTGAGGGCTCCGGCCCCGCCCCTGACGTGACGCAGCTCTGACGCAGGCTCAGCGGCGCGCGCTGTTTCCGGAAGTGTCCAGCGCGGTCTGTTTCGTGGCGGCCTCCGACATCCCCGCCGCTGCTTTTGCTGCGGAATTCTGCGCGTGGACCTGCGTCGGCCTGGGCGGGGCCAAGGTTCCGTCTGCGCCGCAGGATGGAGATAATCCGGAGCAGTAGGTGTCTGCCGCATAACCCCCATCCCTGACCCCAAACCCACCCAGCATTCTAGGCCCAGACCTCGTGTGCTTGGCGGGGCCCCGGGCAAATCAGTCCCGGCCGGCATTGCATCCTCTGAAAACCTGTGCTGCTGGAGAGACTTGTCGCTCTGCAAAGCGTGCACCCTTGGCATCCATGCCTTTCTCTTCCCTGCTCACCTGCTCAGGCCTAGTTCAGGCGTGCATATTTAAGACTTGACTCCTCTATCTAGTCACCCCTGGTGAAGGTGTCCCTTGTGGTCCTTGCACACTTAGGGACTTGTCAGTCGTCTCCGATTCCCGGGGCGCTCCTCTGGACCTTCCCCTCATCTCCCTTTAGTTGGTGGGCAGGAAGGCAGGCTGCCTGTTCTGAGCCTCTTCTTGGTTTCTCTGCAGATTTTAAGATTAATCTTCACAAAGTGTACCAGGCCATAGAGGAAGCTGACTTCTTCGCCATCGATGGGGAGTTTTCAGGTATCACTCCCTTGAAAGTTCTGGGCTTACACCTTGTATTAGCTAAGGCTCCTTGCCTCCTTCCTCTCTGGCATGGCAAAAGCCTGGGAGAGATTTGGTGGTTTTGTGGTTGGTCATGGTGTGAGATTTTTGGATAGAGACTATGGTTCTGGTGCTGCTTAAACTAATTTAGATGAATATGGTTAAAAAGCGGGAGTTTAAGTTGAGGTCTTTTGCATGTAACAAAATGCACCTATCAAGTTTATCATTTCGAAATGCACACACTACACACACACACAAATATGTATGTGGGTGGTTTGTCTATGTGTGAGTGGAGGCCAGAGGTTGTTTTTGCGTTGCTTATGTTTAAGTTTTCATTGCCCCCCCCCCCCCAAAAAAAAAAGCCGGACAGTGGTAGCATATGCCTTTAATCCCAGCACTTGGGATGCAGAGGCTGGCGGATTTCTGAGTTCGAGGCCAGCCTGGTCTACAGAGTGAGTTCCAGGACACCCAGGGCTACACAGAGTAACCCTGTCTCGAAAAACCAAAGGGAGGGGGGGAGTTTTCAGTGCTTATCTTTTATTGAATCTAGAGCTGGCTATTTTACTTCGATGACTGGCCAGCAGCCCCCCAGATCTATCTGTTTCTCTCACAAGATCCATGCTGGGGTTACAGGTGCCAGGATTACAGCTTTGGAACCCTGTTATTGTGTGTTGACATGTTCAGTATTTATATGGTGAAGGTCCAAACTCAGGTTCTCTTGTTTGCAGGAGACATTTCCCCAGCCCTATTTCAGTTGTTTTTAAGTGGTTTTAGAGTTTGGTAGCATTAACTACACTCATGTTGCTGTGCAGCCGGTACCCTTTATTTCTGGAAATTTTTTTTTTTTTTTTTTTAATCTTAAACAGATACTACTCATGGAAATATTCTATTGCTCCCTTTAGCCTCTGTCAGCCATCATTTGTCTTTGATTGTGACCACTCTAGACACATCATGTAAGTGGAAACCTGTAGTTATGTGAGACTGGCCAGGGTTGTACTTAGAGAGCAAATAAGGGTATTATTACCTGATGCTTCAGTACAGGTCTTCATCGCTTAGCTCAGTAGATCCGCGTGTGCCCGCGTGTGCCCGCGTGCAAGTGTATGTACACATATGTGCGTGAATGGAAGCTAGAGTTCAACACTGAATGCTTTTCCTCAGTCATACTCTATTTTTTTTGGGACAGTGTCTCACTGAACCTGGAATTGACTGATTCAACTAGACTGGCTGGTTGGCCAGTGTGCTCCAGGGATCCACCTATCTCTGCCTCCCCAGCATTGCTTGGAGCTCTCTGCATAGGTTCTGGGAATTCCAGCTCAGGTCTTCATGTAAGCAGTTCGCTGACTGAGCAGTCTCTCCATCCTATAGTTGCTATTTCTCTGTGAAGGTAGGAATCCAGCATAGGCCGTCTCATGTGCAAGGCAAGCAAACACTTCTACCAATGAACTTCACCCACAGCACAAATTAGTGTTAATTTTTAAAAAGTGTGATACAGACACTTTGAATTAATTTTAACTAATGGGAATATGAATAGGCATTGAATAGAGACTGACATGCTAGCATTTGACAGCTTTACACTACCGTTTATTAATGAGCCCAATCTCTATTTTTTATGATCTAGGAATCAGTGATGGACCCTCAGTAACAGCATTAACAAGTGGTTTTGACACCCCAGAAGAGAGATATCAGAAGCTTAAAAAGGCAAGTGGATATTTTCAAAAGTTTTTCTCATGTGGAGCTTCCTGCTATTGAATTATTGAAAGGTGGAATTATTAAGTTTACACTTGCATGTTTTCTAAGTGAGGTGCATCTTTTCAAATAGCATTTTAGTGATGTTTAAAAAAAAAACAGCAAAAATTATTGTTCTCTGAAAGACATTATTATGTAGGAAATAGACATGATGTAGTTTAAAGGATCAGTATTGGCTCAGGACCCCTCAGACAAAGTTCTCAACACAACGGAGATTTGTTTGCCACAGAGTAACAGAGGGCAAGGAATAAGAGAGAAACATCAGAGACAGAGGACACAGAGAGAAGACAGACATAGTCCATAGGCAAATGAGGACTTTTAAAGGTAAAGGGGGAACCCCATGTTAGGGTGAGGTGGTCAGTTTTAATTGGGCATATTAATTAGGTGAGCCAAAGGGGCTTTTGGTTGCTGGACTTCAAAGCTGATAGCTGGACCTTGGTGGTCAGCCTTAGGAGGATGAAGTGTCCAATAAGGGAATAGACCTTGGGGCTAGCTTGAGAGATGTAAACTAATGGTTTTTAGTGAGGCAGAGGGACTGGAGAAGGGCAAGGCCTGCCAGAGCCAGTTTATCATCTGGAGTTGACTAGAGTCCCTTCAGTAGTTTTAGTAATTTGGAAATAGGCCTAATGATATGCTCTGGTGATGAAAGCTGGGTTCTTACTTGTGAATGAAATTAAGAACTATGTGCTCATGAATAAGACGGTAGTACTTAGCTTGCACAGTGTTTTCCATCAGGAGTGCTCTGCCTTAGTTATGCTGAGTGGTCCAGAAAGCCACCGGATTAAGAGCACTTGTTCACATGAGAAATCTGGCTCTCCTGTGTCTGATGTTTTATTTCCCTTTTCCAGCATTCCATGGACTTTTTGCTGTTTCAGTTTGGCCTTTGTGCTTTTAAGTATGACCACACCAGTTCCAAGTAGGTTGAATTGATGGGTGGTACGAATCCCTAAGTTGTCTCCCAGCTGCCAGCCCCTAAGTTCCTTTTCTCTTCTTTTCCCAGGCATGTAACGAAGTCATTTAACTTCTATGTTTTCCCCAAGCCTTTCAGCAGGTCCTCACCAGATGTCAAATTTGTTTGCCAGGTTAGTAGTGGAACTGCATTTTCCTTTTGTGAATTGTTGCTGGGATGGAGTATGAAGGTAGAACTTTTTAGATTTAGCTCTTGGAGCTGTGGGCCACTTACTAGAGTGCTCAGTCAGTGTGAATGATACACAGCGGCACGTGCCTGTGATTCAGCCTTGGGAAGGAGGCAAAATTAGAAACCATCCTTGACTATGGAGTGAGTTTGAGGGCAGTCTGGACTATATGAGACCCTATCTCAAAACCAAAAAACAAACAAACAAACTAATAAAAAAACAAAAAAACAAAAACCTTCCCCCCAAAACAAACAAGCAAAAATATTTAGGCATTGGGTAAATTATCTCACCTCTCTGACCTTCATTTGTAAGTTTTTAAATTAATGACATTGTTGTCTCTACTTCAGAATGTTATGAGAGGTAGGCTATGGGTAGGTAGGTAGAAATCATGAACTTATTACTATTCTACTTAACTAATTATTTATTAATAATACTTATTAAGACTCCTGCTGTCCTCCTCTGCATGGAGCCCTACTTCAGGACCCACAGACTTCTCCTTACTTCATTGTTTTTGTTCCTTCCCAAGGGTGGATCTTTATTTTCTGAAAGAGTCTAACGTTTTTGTTTTGTTTTGTTTTGTTTGTTTTTCAAGAAAGGGCTTCTGTGTTTAGCCTTGGCTGTCCTGGAACTCACTCTGTAGACCAGGGTGGTCTCAAACTCACAAAGTGCTGCCTTTGCCTCCGAAGTGCTGGGTTTAACAGCATGCACCACCACCTTCATCTACTGCCCAGCTAAGAACCTCAAACTTCTTAAGCCTGGGTCCTCTACCTAAGTCACTAATTAGGAAACAGAAGGTAGACAAGACTACGTTTTCCTTTTGAGATCGAGAGTAGAGATACGGGGAGGCTTACCCTTACACTCTTGTGGTAGCTGGCTTGGCAGACACTGCTCAAAGTTTCCCCTCTGCCTGCTTGATTCTTTTTTGTCGTGGATAAGGAGAGTGAACATGTGGGTGTATGATAGAAGAGGGGCTGCCTCTTCTCCCCTGAAATACTGCAGCCTAGCTTCTCTTCCCATGGTAACATGGGTGCATCTCAGTCTTCCCCCTTTTTGCCATGAGAGTGGTACTGTGGCTGTGGGACCCCAGCAGACGGAGTCCTGAGCACTTTATTCCTAAAGTAACGAGACAAGGGCTGAGCTTGTAGCTTAGTAGGGAGGGTGCTTGCCTAGCAGGCAGAAATCCCTGGATTTGATCACCAGTGCTTGCAAAAACTGGGCATGGTGGTACATACTCACAATCCCGACCTGGGGAGGTAAGGGAGGCTGATCAGGGTTATCCTTAACTACACAACAAATTTTGAGACCAGCCTATGTTATACAAAACCCTGTCTCAAAAAAACAAAGATAGTAATCAAAATGTGCCTACTGTTACTTTAATGAAAGACACAAGCCAGTGATACATAGAGATAATTGAATAATTGGAGCAAAAGAGAGAAATGAAGGTAATTTTGTTCCTTCAGCCCTGGCTGGCCTAGAACTTGGTAGAGTAGGCTGTCCTGGAACTCACAGTGCTTTGCTTGCCTCTACTTTATGGGTCCTAGAGTTAAAGGTGTGAGCTATCACACCTGGCTGCTTTCTTAGTTTAAAAGATAGATTATCACTTTATGGCTAAAGCTAGGGTTAGCAATCCATATCTTGTTTATTTTGGTCTTTTGTCTAGTTTTTTAAAGTTATTATATAAGCTGTAGTTGATATTTCCTTTTCTCTATTTATTTTAATGGCCCTACTATGTGGATATAGGGTCTAGGGCCTCATGCATATGTAAGCATGCCTCTACTAGGTCATATCTCTGACCTGATACTTCATTTTTCCTGAAGTTAGATACTAGCTGTTTGCAAGTTACCTTATTGTAGAATATTTAAACAATGTTCGTAGGTGTTCAATTGGGGAAAAATTGCCTCAGTTTGGAAACTTCTTTGGATAGAGTTGTTTTTAGAAGTAATGTTATTTTTTCTTTCTTTCCTTCCTTCCATCCATCCATCTATCCAACCATCTATTTGGAAACAAGGCTTCAGCTATGTAGCCATGGATGGTCTGGAACTGTTTATGTAGAGTTTGGCTAGCCTTGAACTTAAGAGACATTGGCCCCTTGCACACACACACAGCCCCCCCCCCCCCGTCTGTCTCCCAAGCGCTGGGATTAAAGGCATGCACCACCACACTCAACACAAGAACAATTATATTTGGTGTAAGATTAATAATATACAAAAACAGGAATTCAGCCAGATGCCTTAGGTAGTGTGTTCTGGCTGGTCTTTGCCTTGAGACATAGTGTCACAGTGTAGTCTAGGCTGCTCTCCTTCACTATACAGCCAGGCTGACCACTAATTTGTAATTCTCTAGTCTCAGCCGCCTTAGAACTGGCATTTAGGAAATGAACTGAAGCAGATCAGAAGAGCTCCCCCATTGTATGAACTGTGACGTAGCAACAAGTGGAATATTCATCCAGGTGCTCCTTAAGGAAGATGATATTCTTGATGGTAGTCCAGAGGTAGATGTCTCAAATGGGAATTAAAATGCTGTTTTTAAAAAAATTTTATTTTAAAACATTTTTTTTTATTATTGTACTGGTTACTTTTTTTTTTTTTTTTTTTTTTTTGCTGTGATAAATATCATTACTAGGGCTGGAGAGGTAGCCCTGGAGTGGTTAAGAGCACTGGTTGCTCTTCCAGAGGACTCAGATTCAATTCCTAGCAGTTGTGAGCTGCCACATGAATGTTTACCTATACTTGGGTACACTTATGTGTGGTACATAAGTGCTTATGCTTACCACAGTGCGCTCATGGAGGTCAGAGGAGTGTTCTCTTTTTCTACCATGTGAGTCCTAGGGCTTGAACTCAGGTCATTAGACTTGTTAGTAAGACCTGCTGAGCCATCTTCCTGGCCCACTTCCTGGGCTTTGGTCTGGAAGAGAAAGGTGTGGTGTTGGTGTGTGAGCTTGTAAATCATTGGCTGAGGGGGGTGTGCCTTGGCATTTCCCAGTTGTAGAAACAAGGCCCCCTGGCCCTGGGTAGGCCTCATGAGAGTTGTACACGAGGATGACCCTGAACGTTTGTTTCTCCTGCCTCTGCTTCCCAAGTGCTTGTGTTGTAGTCCTGAGCCATTGTATATGGTTTTATGCAATGCTAGGGATAGAACTGCAGGACTGTGCATGTTAAGTATGGGCTCTACCAACCGAGTATCATTAATGAGCCCTATAGAGTGGGCCATTCCTTGACTTTCCCTGTTTTCTCTTGTTAAGGAATAGTTAAGATTGAATGATTGTTAAGAACAGAGGGTTAGTTCGGTAGGTGTGATGTTGCCAGCCTTCAATCCCAGCACTCTAGTACTAGAACTTGGAGGTAAATAGGTAGTTTTGGGCCAGCCAGAGCTACATAGTGAGACCCTGTGTCCAAAACAAAACAAAACAAAAACAGCAACCCCCCTCCTCCACCAAAGATTCAGATTTTGATGCATAGTGGGAAATACCTGTCATTCTAGGGTCTCATGCACGATAGGTAAACACTTTATAAACCAAGCTATCCCCCTGGCCCTAAGTTATTGTTGTTGTTTGCTTGTTTTATTTAAAAATCTGTAAGACTCTGGCGAGATGGCTGAGGGGGGTTATCAGTTCAGATCCCTAGAACCAATGGAAAATCAGGACATGTGTAACTACATGTGTAACTACATGTGTAATCCCACAGCCACACACTGAGACAGGTGGGTTCCGGGGCTAGGTGTTTGCTGGCTCGTCAGTCTGGCTGGAAAAGCAAGGATTCAATGAGAGACCATATCTCAAAAATTAAGGTTGAGAGGAATTGAGGAAAATGCTCAATGCTGACCTTAGGCCTCCACATGTGTTGAGTTGAGTGCACTTGTGTACACATGTATGTACACCACAGGCAGTCAGGTGCATACACACGCTAAGTAGAGAATGGTATGGAAATACAGACGTATAGATAGGCACATGCACCCTTTTCTATATATTGCGCATGTGTGCACACGTGTCACACACATCTGTAGAGGAGTTAGGTGCTAGAGTCTGAGTAGATTAAAGTTACGCCACGATCGCTCTCAAAGAGTTCTCACCCTTAAATTATATGTGACCTGAAGGCAAAACAACTTACTGTTTGAAAATGAAATGTTTACTACTGAGCTGCTAGATGAGGTGTGGAGGATGAGCTGCTGAGTGCTGTGTAACCCACCATCGTGTGGTAGAGAAGCAACAATATTTATACGCTTTTTCTTCCTTTCCTCCACCTTTTCTTTCTCTCTGTGTTTTCTGAGACTTGGTCCCATATAGTCCAGGGTGATTTCAGAATTACCAAGTAGCCAGGGTGACCTTGAACTTTAGCTCCCTTACCTAATGTATATCACAAATCTGCTTTTGTCTTTAAAAAATGGTAAAATAATTGAGTGTATATAAAAGAATTTCTTGGAATAAACATCAGTGTGATTTATTTACTAGTAAATGGTTGATTTGTCTACCTATTTTATATGGCTATACCTGGGGTTATGTGAAATTCCTTGGGTGAGAGGGGGTTTCTTTCTAGTGGCACAGGCTTCTTATCCCAGTTATTCAGGAAGCTGAGGCAGAGAGGAACAAGAGCTCAGTCCACCAAGGGGCTACAGAGTGAGTTCAAAGCTGTCTTCGGCAACTCAGTGAGACCTTGTCTGAAAACAAAAACAAAACACACAAACCCCAAAACCCCAAAAGTAGAATGCTAGGGGTACAGCTCCGTGGTAGAGCGCTTGCAGGTGTGTGTGCAGCCCGAGGCTTAATCCTGCTTCTCAGAAACAGGAACCCAGAGAGGGTTGCAAGGGTTGGGATCGTAGCTCATTTATTTGGTAGGATGAATGAAGCTTTGGAGTCCATCTTCAGTACACATAGACTGGGTGTGGTTGTGCACAGCTGCAGTTTCAGCGCTCAGAGGAAACAGGAGGATGAGCAAGTTCATGGCTACATGAGGGTATGTCTCAAAAAAACAACACAAACCAAGATGAGACAAAAGAAAACAATATCCAATTACGATTTTGGACCTTCAGGTCTGGTAAGGCTTCTGAGTAGGTCAAAGTGTTTGCTGTGAGTTCACGTGAAGGTGAAAGGAGAACCAGCTTTACAGGTGGTCCTCTGACCTCCACGTGTGCATAGCATTTCACCACCGCCACACACACACACACACACACACACACACACACACACCCCAGTGCCCCTGTCCCACTAATGATAAGATCTGGGCCATTGGTCTCTGAGTCAGTGCAGAGGTTTGTGGATGTACATTACTTCTGTTTGTAGTAGGAAGAGGGCAGGGCCTCCTGCTTTCTGTCTACTCAGTGAGTTTTTGACAAATTTTATAACACAAATAATGTTATATAAAGCTACTAAGGGGGAGAACTGCACTGTTTTAAGTAAATGAATAGTCGTCCTGGAAGCTAAGGCTAAAGACTCTGTCTTCTGACTTTTGGCCTGTATTCTTGTTGGGTTGTTATGGTAACTTGTCTGCATTACTTGTCTCTGCTGTCCTGACGATCACTTCAAATCTCACTGACTTTTGTGTTGTCTGTTTCAGAGCTCCAGCATTGACTTCCTGGCAAGCCAAGGATTTGACTTTAATAAAGTGTTTTGCAGTGGTAAGATTGTCTATGTGACTTAGCTTTGTAGTAGATAAGCCTTCAAAATCCTTCAGAAGTAAATCTCATTTTGCTTGAGAATTACCATTTTGAAAAAGCCTTTTTATTTAATTAATTTTCAGTTTAATATATAGACCAGGCTGGTCTCAAAATTGCTATGTAGTTCAAGGATGACCTTAATTTTTTTTTTTTTTTTTCTGTTTTGAGACATGGGCAGGACTGGTGTTACTCATGCGTGCTGCCCCATCCGGCTTGTCAGTGGGTCTTGGGGCTCCACATTTACTCCTCATGCTTTCATAGCAGGCATTTAACAAATTGAGCTATGTCTCTGAACCTCTGTTTTTTGTTTTTTATTTTAAAAACCTTTTTGCATTCTATTATGTCTGTGTATATGCCACTTGTGTGTGGGTACCCACAGAGCTCAGAGGAGGATGCACTCAGGTCCTCTAGAAGAGCAGCAAATGCTTGTTAACTGCTTCAACTCTACCCTCTGTTTTTGTAAACCTTGATAATTCTGAGATGAGAAGGAAATTAGTATTTCTTTGGATGGCAATGAGGCATCTTAAACTGTGACTTGATTGAGGCTCGTTCATTCTACCTGTGTAGGATTTAGTCACTTCTGTGTCCAAATGTGGGAATGTTTTCTAGTTCCTGCCCATGTGACAGGTGCATGTAGTTCTTAACAAAGTATACACAGTATTCTGGTCTTTTGGTCACAGGACTCCCTTGTCCCTTGCTGTAGATCTTACAGTTAGAGACACCTCAAGGGGAGAGTGTAGTCTGTGTAGTTGGCATGTTTGTAATGGCTCACCTTTGGGGATATGGGACTAGACAGCATGTTGAGGAGAGATGTGGCTTCCTCACGTCCCATACTCATTGCAGAGCATGAGGCTTCGTTATCAGAGAGGTGACTGTCAGCTGTTGGTAGACAGGTGGTGTTGGAATGTTGGACAGTAGGACTATAGTGGAATGACTTTCCCTTCCCTTAAGTGTTTGAGAGTGAGGGTGCCAGGGAGTGGTAAGTCACTGGAAGAGCACTTGCCTTCGAATGTGAGACTGGGTCTCCGCCTAACTATTGCAAAAAGAATAGAAAAAGGAGAAAAAGAAAGAATATTTGAGAATGAGATGTGGTAGTGGCTACCTGCAATCCCAGTAGCTGGGAATCTTGAGGCAGGAGTATTGCCAAATTCAGTGGCAGCCTTGGCTACAGAGCAAAAGGCCTTGTCTCAAACACAGAAGCCCAGAATAACTCTTGTGCCAGGCTGCATCACTTCCACGCTTCATAACTTCCAGGCGTTTCCCAGGAGTTTATCTCTGTGTGGTGGTGTTTATGTGCCTAGTGTGTATGTCTCTTTGCTCAAGGTGGCTTCAACATCCAACAGGATAATCAGAAATGTCCAGTTCTGTGCATTTCTTGAGGAAATCATACTAAGTTGGATTGATTTTTCTTGTCAATTGACTTTATCATCCAGCGAGGATTCTTTTGTTTTTCCCTCTCAGAGAGAGGTCCCTCCCTTGCTCTGCATGTTTTTCTTACTTGTCTTTTGAGTCTTCTTCACAGTGGCCTTTTCTGCTTGTCTGATCAGAAGTTTCTTTTACTGAAGAGCAGGTTGCCTCTGCTTGTGCCTTTATGTTCTCATCCATAAATGTTCAACACAGCACCAGTGCCTTATTTATTGCAACGGTGACTGAATGCACGAGCAAGCATATTCATGATCACTTCTTTTCCTGGTTTTTTTTTTTTTTTTCAGTATAGTTAAAATATGGTCTGTATATGATAGATTTCTCATTAGTTAAAAGTTTTGTGTATACCAGATGAAATGGTGCACACCTTTAATCCCATCACTTGGGAGGCAGTGAATTTGAAGCCAGCCTTATCTACATAGTGAGTTCTAGGAAAGCCAGGGCTACAAAGTAGGACCTGACTCAAAAGAACAGAAACAAATAGTTCTGTGTAAGGGCTGGACACAGGACTCAGAAGTTGAGAGGTTGCTGCTCTTTCAGAGTGCTGGAGTTCAGTTCCCACCACCCACAGCTGGCAGATCACAAATGCCTGTAACTCCAGAGCCAAGGGATCCAATGACCTCTTCTGATCTCTGCAGGAACCTGCATACAGGTTAGAGGCTCCTGTACAGAAGACATATATACATACATATAAATAAAAATAAAATTTTAAAAATAATTTTGTATGGGAAATTGCTGATTTTTCTAATTCATTCTTTTAAAAATTATGTGTAGGAATTCCATATCTGAATCAGGAAGAAGAAAGACAGCTGAGAGAGCAATTTGATGAAAAACGTTCTCAGGCCAATGGAGCAGGAGCTCTGGCAAAATGTCCTGTGACAATTCCTGAGGATCAGAAGAAGTTTATTGACCAAGTAATGTAAGTTCCCTAACTGACATGAGAGATGCACTAGGCATGGACTGGGGGTTGTTGTACACTGGCAGCATCTGCAGGAACTTAGGTGGGTGTGAAGTGAGAGGCAGACTGTAGTTGTACACTACTGGAGGATGTCTGTCTTACACCTGCTTTGCGTTTCACATGCACAGGTGTACACACAAGGTGATGTGAGAAGCACTATCTGATTGTGGCAGGATTTCTGTCTTTCACACCAACCTGTGCTTCAAATGCAAAGGTGTTTACACAAATGTGAATGTGAATTACAGGCTTTAATTGAGCCATATCTGAATCCAGACAATGACTGCACGTTGCATCCCTTCTGGACCTGTCCCATGCTACTGGGAGGGTCTCAGCAGGTGTGCAGATCTTCCTGGACCAAAGCTTGCTAGAATGTTCTGTGTATACTTGTTTCTTGCTGTGAAGTTTCTGACAAACAGATGTGCTCTGGGGGGAGTATCTAGTCTTGTATAGGGTAGCTACCAGCATAATAGCTTTCTTAGAAAAGTCAAAATTATATTGCTAGTATTGTTGAATTCTTAATATACTTACAAATTTTGTGTATGCATAAGTGGTATACACACATGTGTGCGTGTGTGCATGAGGAGGTTGAAGAAGGAGGTTGGGTATCCTGCATCTCTCTCTATTTTATTACTTTGAGGCAACATTTCTCCCTGAACCTGAAGCTTGAATCTTTTGGCTGGGCTGGCAGTCAGCATGCCTTAATGACCCTCCTACCCCTGCACTGCTCCCCCCAACATCACTGGGGTTATGGCTATTTCTTAAACCATGCCTGGCTTGTGTTGGTGCTGGGATCTTCACTCACCCTAGTGGCTGTGACTTTTAACTAGCCTCTACAGCTCTGAAACTGATAAATTGTTTGAGAATTTGTTACAGTTTTGTTAGTGTCACCAATAATTTCATCCAAAGGATATGCCAGAATATATCCATTTTCTTTGGGTTTTGATTATCTTTTTTATTTGTTCAGAATGTATGGAAACAGGACCTGTAAGCATAAGAAATATGTTCTTGGGGAATGCTTGCATATGATGTACAAAGCCTAGGGTTTGGTCCCTAGCACCGCATGAATTGGGTGCAGTGGTGCGTAGCTATACTTGTGGCACTCAGTGATTGGGGGGTAGACAAGAGGATCAGAAGTGCATGCCATTCGCACTACACAGCATGAAGTCATCTTGGGATATATGAGACTGTTTCAAACGGAAAAAGAAAAAAACTAGACTGCTTCTGTGTGTGTGTATGTGTTCCAGAGATGAAGTCTTGCCTCTGCTCATCTTTGACAAGTGCTCTGTCACTGGCTTCACCCCTAGGCTAGTATTTACATTGCTTTTGAATGTATCTATTGCTGATTATTTTGAGTATAGGTTTTGAGTACAATCACTGTTTTGATCACTTCATCTTTTCAAGTCACTGATGGTCATTTTCTGAATCTTACTCATCAGAGAGAAGATAGAGGATTTCCTACAAAGTGAAGAGAAGAGGAGCCTGGAACTTGACCCATGCACAGGGTCAGTTGGCTTGTTTGTTGCATGCATTCCTTTTTAGGAGAGGAGGAATCCTGCCCTTTGATGCATGTGGGTTTTTTGTTTGTTTGTTTGTTTGTTTGTTTTAGACAGGGTTTCTCTGTGTAACAAGCTCTGGCTATCCTGAATTTGCTTTGTAGACCAGGCTGGCCTTGAACACACAGAGATCCGCCTGCCTCTGCCTCCTGAGTGCTGGGAATAAAGGTTTGTGTCATTATACCTGGCTTGTATGTGGTCTTTTTACAACATCCTTATAGTCTTTCTGTCACAGGTATGCTCCTAAGACTTAAGTGCTAACTGTAGCACTAACACAGCAGGAATATTTGTCTTCTAAAACTCAGAAGGAACACTTTGGCCTGTCCTTGCACAGAAGAAGATCACTCTGCAACTTAGACTTTAGGCTATGCCCGGGAACAGCATCGCTGGCCTGGAAGAGAGCTAAACAGACAAGGGCTTCAGAAGAGGACTCACTGTCAGGGTGCCTCTGTTCTTTCTCTACAGAGAAAAATACAAATCAGCATATGAGAGAGCATCTCAGCATCTTTCACTCTGTGGCTCGCTTCACATAGGTGTTAGAATGCAAGCATCTGTTCTAAACTCTTCACACAGCTGCAGGAAGCAGAAATTGATCATAATTTCTACCTGTTCTCTAAAAGCAATATAATAACATTAAAATTTTGATAAAGACAGATGATGAGTCCTTCTACCTCAGAAATGCCTGTGATGGTTGTCCATACCTGTCTGTTCTAGTGAGGCCTAAGTGAAATCTTCCCCCCCATTGGTTGATCAGTTAGGGCTCACTCTTTCCTTTTCTTTTCTAGGTTCCAAAGAAAACTTATTTATCAGACTTTGAGTTGGAAGTAAGTATTTGAATTTGATGTAAGAGTGCTCTCTAGGACAGAATTTAATAAAATATAGTCTTTTGTTCCATTGCTCTTTTGTGATTCTCAATTATGGGTCATGTGATTCTATCATATCCCCAGTCAGTTTTTCTGTTGTTGTTTTATATATATGAGCACATTGTCGCTGTCCTCAGACGCACCAGAAGAGGGCACCAGATCCCATTGCAGATGGTTGTGAGCCACCGTGTGGTTGCTGGGAAGTGAACTCAGGACCTCTGGAAGAGCAGCCAGTGCTCCAAACCGCTGAGCCATCTCTCCAGCCCCCCCAGTCAGTTCTTAAATTGACTACTCATGTAACTAATTTTCTGTTACCATTTTGTAGATGTCTTAAAACATGTAATTTCCTGTTTTCTATGTCCTCCTCTCTCTCCCTCTCTCACTCTTTCACACTAAAACCAAACCAAACCAAAAAACCTAAAAAAAAAAAACTGACAGTGATGTGTACATGAATAATTTTCATTGCTTTTTTTTTTTGTTTTGGTTTTTGTTTTTTTGAGACAAGGTTTCTTTGTGTAGTTCTGGATGTCTTGGAAGTTACTTCATAGACCAGGCTGGCCTCAAACTTACAGAGATCTGCCTGCCTTTGCCTCCCAGATTCCAGGAGGGAATAATTTTTGAACAGCACAGGGGAGGTCTGTAGGCTGTCTTGTCCAGCCTCCTCTCTTCTCCTGTTCTTACATGTTTCTGTGCTTCCATGTCTCTCTCCTCCTTGGCTGCTCAAACACTAAGGCAAACTGAAGCCCAGCGTTCCCTCCACCCCCCTTTGTGCACTGTACAAAGACTACAGAGACTGTTACCACTTCAGTTACAAAGTCGGCATTTGGAAGTAAGATGACCTCTGTGGCAATGGGGTGACTGCATTATAAAATGCCAAGCATTTTAGGAAGTGCTGAAACCCTAAAAAGTTCACACAAAGCTGGTAATGTTCCTATGCATTTGAGAGAAGAGGCAGGGAAATAGCAGCTGAGGTGTAAGTAGGCTTATTTTAAAGTCTTCAGTGGTGATTTGTTGCGGGAAATATTAAAAATGCACTGGCATGTTCCTGCTCTAGTGCTGGCACCGGGGGTCACAGCACTATGCCCTGGTGGGGTCCTGCTGGCTCTGTCCCACATTCCAGTAACCAAATTGAACTGCCAACCCCGCAGTCAGCCGCCATAACACCCAGTAGCCCAGTAGAACCAAACTCTAGAAACGTATAATTAGCAGACTGCTTTATATATCACTAAATTCTCGATACACAAGCTGCCCACCTAGATTAGACAAATTATTTTAATATTTTAACCTTTATGGTATCATACCACAGTGGTTCACATCCACCTTCATCTTGGCCTCCCTCCTCTTCCAGAGACGATCTCTGTCTCTCTCTCTGCCACTTTTAGCCACCTTCCCTTTCCATGTTCAATCATAGGCTTCCTGCTGCTGATATTTAAATATGATTGGACAGGGAGACTAAAATTTGCAGCTTGTTGAATTCTTTGGGGGTTTTAGCAGTCACTGACTCGTGCGTGCACTGATGTGAATTTTTCCTTTTTTCCGTTAGGTATCCCAAAGGCATTCATGTTGAGACATTAGAGACCGACAAGGTAACTAAGAGTTGTTCAGTGCTCACACTTAGCCAACGGTGATTCACTGAGGTGTTGAGAGTTTTCGCCTTTGCCCTGCCTCCCATGAGCTGTGACTTTGGCCAGCCACCTGTCCTTTCTGAGCCTGGTTTTTCTTATTTGTATAGTAGGACTAAGCATGGTGATCTTATGCTAATAGAGCTTATAACTTTTAATTTTATGTGTATAAGTGGTTTGCCTGTGTGTAGTGTGTGTACCATGTGCCCATGGAGGTCAGAAAAGAATTGGAGATACATGTGTTTATAGGCTGCCTTGTAGGTGTAGGGAACTGCACTCAGGGCTTCTGTAAGAGCAGTCAGTGCCCTTAACCACTGACCCACCTCCCCAACTCTGTACAGCTTTCTGATGATTCTGGTCAAGAGTAATGGTACTTGTCTTTAGTCCCAGCACTCAGAAGCAGAGAGTTCTCTGTGAGTTCTAGGCCAGCCTGCTCTGTATAGTGATTTCTAGAACAGTTATGTAGAGATGCTATGTTTCAAACAAAACAAAACAAACAAATGCCAATCAAATAGAATTATTTAGTCAATAAGTGGAAATTAACTCTTTTCCATTTGTAATATATGCATTTATTGTAATCTTTTTTTAAATTAAAGATTTATTTTTATTTTATGTGTGTGAGTGTTTTGCCAGCACATATGTTTGTGTGCCATGTGTGTACAGTGCCCACAGAAGCCAGAAAAGGGCATTGGATTCCCTGGGACTAGAGTTATAGACAGTTGTTCACTACTATATGGTGCTAGGACTCAAACTTGGGTCCTCTGGAAGGGTCCAGTGCCCTTAACTGTAAATACCCAGTCTCTGTTGCTTCTGCCTTACCTTGATTACTCTGTAAAATAAAAGACACCAACCTTTTATATTTATAATAAGCCTTTAAAGCATTAGAGCAGGGCAGATGTCAACCGTCTAAACTATTAGTTTCTACTTCCCTATCAAATGACCCTGATTTTGAACTTGCCATGTTCCATCTGGCCAGCCCTCGTGGCCCTGTTTCCATGACTTATCTACTACATGGCATCTTTTCTTCTTATTCCTCTGTCTCCCTGACCCCAAGCCTGGGAACCGAAACCCCACCTACGTCTCTTCTGCCCAGCTATAGGCTATTGGCATCTTTATTAAACCTATATATATATATAAAATATCTATCTATCTATATATAAAATACTTATATATAAATATATGTTTTATATAAAAATATATTTTATATATTTATATGTATATACAAATGTATATACTTGTATGTATACATAAATACATATACATAAGTACACAAATATATTAAAATGTATATATTTGTATAAACATTTATTTATTTATACACACATATATAAGTGTGTTTTTTTATTTATTTGTGTGTGTGTGTGTGTGTGTGTGTGTATGTTTGTGTGTTGGCAGTAGGGCCGTGTGGAGATCAGGCAATAAATAACTTGTGAAAGTCAGGTTTGTCATTAGGTGTCTTTATCTAATGAGCCATATCTCTGGCCCTTGCAGTATGCTTAATAAATATAAACTATAATTAATGTGAAAGAATATAATTATTCAAGGTTTTTCTTGTGTTCATAAAATATGATGCGATGCTTTATTTATTTAAAAGTAATTATTTAGCATTTTAAACGCTGCATGACCTCAGTGCTCATTCTATGAAGTGTTATAGCTGATTTCAACTGATGTTAGTTAGTTTGAAATCTTAAAATACTGGAAGTGTCATGGACATGCAGATGTATCTGGGGTTGTGTGACCACTCAGCTTTGGCAGCATCTCACAGCAGGTTTTGTTGTGCTTGTAACTTTTTGGTTGTTTTCTTTTTGGCTCATTGAGATGGTTTCATTATATAGCTGAAGCTGTCCTTTAACTCAGTGTGCAGCCCAGTATGCCAGAATTGCCATTCAGAGTTATAATCACAGCACTTTGGAGGCTAGGGGGTTAACGTTTCCAGAACACTGGGCATTATTTGTCTTTTAGAAGGAGAGACACATAGTTATCAGCAAAGTGGATGAAGAAGAACGCAAAAGGAGAGAGCAGGAGAAGTACACAAAGGAGCAGGTAAGTGCCTACAGTTTTCTTCTTTTGTATAAGAAATGATGATAAAGATAGAACTAACTTCTTTCTGTGGATTTCTGGATCACAGTTGTTGGATTCATTTAGCCAGCAGATGGCCACTAGTCAAAGTTAGTTTTGTTTTGGTTGGTTTTTTTAAAGACCAATAGCGTGTTGGACTGCATCCTGATTCTCTGGCCTCAGTCCCTTAATTGCTGGGACTACAGCAATGCACAATGTCATCTACCTGATATGATATATATATATATATATTTTTTTTTTTTTGGTAAGTCAACTTGATTGACTTGGAAATTATAACATATCCTGTAAGTAGACATGGTGTTGCCTGGTCTAATCCCAGCATTTTGACTTGGAAGATGGAGCTAGGAAGGTCAGGAGTTCACCAGCATGAGCTATACAAGATCCTGATTTGAAAACAAATAACTCTGCTCCAATATAGGAAGTGATGGGTAAACTGTGACAGCTGTTAACTAAGCAATTAATGAGTAGTTTAACACTTGCTTATTCTATCATCTAAAACTTCTGTGTGTAGATTATTTTATCTTTATTGTTTTAAAGATTTATATTATTTTTAAAGATAGACTTTTTTTTTTATTTATGCACGTGCACATGTATGTGTTTGTTTTGTGTGTGTCTTTAGAGTGAATGCCATATCTGCACAGGTACCCTCAGAATCTAGAGGAGGGCATGGAGCCCTTGAAGCTGAAAGGCATCTGTGAGCTACATAGTGTGGTTGCTGGGTACTGAACTCAGGGCCTCTGCAAGAGCAGCGAGTGCTCTTAACCTCTGAGCTATTTCTCCAGGTCAAAAAAATTATTTTGTTTCTTTCTTTCATTCATTCATTCATTCATTCATTCATTCATTCGTGTGTGTGTGTGTGTACACATGAGTACACATCTCCTTGGAAATCAGAAGAGGCTGTGATATCCCCTAGAACTGGAGTTACAGGTGATGTAGGTGCTAGAGTGTAACCCAGGTGCGCTGCAAGAGGAGTAGTACTCTTGACTCTGGAAGTGTCTCTCTAGGTTCCTAGATACTCATTTTAGCAATTAGGGATTCATATAACAAATCCTGTGACAGTAAAGCTATCTCACCTGATTGAAAAAGGAATGCAGTGTGCCTTTGTATGTATGGAACACACACACACCAACTTTGAAAAGCGGGGGGGGGGGGGACAGAGACAGACACACAGGGGTGGGGCTCACTTGTCCAGGGAGGTCAGTGGAAAGCTTTGAGGAGTGGTTCTCTTCTTGAGCCTTTACAGGGTTCTGAGGGGCACAGATTTTGAGGCCTTCATGTAAGTACCTTTTCTCTCTGAGCCCTCTTGCATTCCTGTCTGTTTTAATCAGTTCTTTTGCTTAGGAGGAACTGAATGATGCTGTAGGATTTTCAAGAGTCATCCATGCCATTGCTAATTCGGTGAGTCATCCACATTTGTTTTTTTTCTAGTTATGTGGCTAAGCACAATATTTAAAATGAAGTGTCTAACTACTACTGCAAATTACTCACTTGGTTACCCTTGGAATGTTTACCTAGTCTGGAGAAAGAAGTTAGTAACATGGGCTGCTGCTGTACAATGTACCAAGTCAGAGGTCATTGTTGCTGAATTGTATCTAAATCAGTTTTTAGAAAGCCTCTGTTGCAAAAGTACAAAAATATGCTCACAACCACATGTGTGCCCTTGGACACATGAGCACCCCCTCTCATACACACACACACACACACACACAATGTGAGAAATAAATGTTTTTAAGTTAGTGTATATATATGTACATGTAATATACATATATACACACATATATACATATACACATATATACATATATATGTATCTTATATAAAGGCACAAAATACAGAATCACCCTGCCCTATGATGTCTTTGTATAGTTGCACGAAACTGACTTTTATTAGTTTGAATACAAGAACTAGAAGTCAAGGAGCAAGTAGAGGAATCCAGAGGATAAATAATTACAAGTTGACTTCCTCTATAGAACTGTAATTAAATCTTAAAATTCATTTGTCATAATTTTAGTAATAATAAAGCTTTAAAAATATGCTGGCTGTTTGTGTAGGTGTGCTAGAGCATTCTGTGGGAAGGCACCCACCTTCGCATGGGTAAACCAGGTGATGCTCTTGTTTGGGTAGTAGGCCACCTGGGTCCGAGACTTTCTTCTCCGTGGGTAGTTGAGTCTGGGCGGAGTTGTTTTGTCCCTTAGATGCTGTCCATTGAGACCCTCTCAGAGTTCAAGTGCCAGTCTGTCAACCTGGACAGTGGAGAGGATACACACTGTGTCCTCATTTATAGACAGCACAAATGATAAGAGTCGTATAAAAGATCATTAGCTACAAAGAACTCTGTTCCTCAAGCACAGTTAAACTGTACTGAACATAAAATTGTGTCATCCTGGGAGGAGAAAAGGGTGAGTCACTTCAGCAGCTGCTAAGGTCACAGGTACCCAGAAAAGCAGTTTCTGGCCACACTTGGTACTGTGTGAAGCCGGCATGCTTGAAAAGCAAAGGGGCTTCAGTTTTGATCCACGTTAACTAGCATAATAATTCAGCTTACTTTCCAAAGTTGAGGCATTTGTTCTCCTTATACACAGGGAGATGTGCTTAGCTATGCATATTTGGAAAAAATACAGGAGATGTTAATAATACCTTTGAATTCCTATGGAGCCTGGGCAGATCTGTGAACTGGGAAAATGACAAGCACCTCTTCAAAACACTCAGTTTAATAAAAGGATCTAAATAAAACTGTTTCCTAGGATTTAGAGGAATCAGAAGAAGTAATGTATCTTAGAAATGAAGTTATTTGCAGTATTAATCTCTCTGACTGGGCATAGTGGTTGTGTACCTATGACCTCAGCACTTGAGAAGCTGAGGCAGGAGCATGAAGCCTTGGGGGGAGCAGCTGCCTAGCCTGGCTTTGTTGTGACTCTGTCTCTTCTGAAGCATCCACCATATTTGTAAGCCCTGATGCAACTCTGACATGCTTTTCCCAGGGGAAGCTGGTTGTTGGACACAACATGCTCTTGGATGTCATGCACACGATTCACCAGTTCTACTGCCCCCTGCCTTCGGTAAGTGGCAGCAGTATCAAAACCCATCTGCTTTTCCTGTGACTACTTTCTGCCTGGGTTGTGATTCCTCACTTCCTTGTACATGTCATGTTACTAGGAAGACCTTACATGCTTTTATTTAATTATTTTATGTGGATGACGAGTGGAGTGTTTAGCCTGCGTGTATATGTATGCATGCCTGGTACCCAAGGAGTTTCAGAAGAAGATACTCTAGGACTGAAGTGACAGAAGGGCCTGAGCTGTGAGGTGGGTGCTGGCTCTTCTGACAGAACAACATATGCTGTTCATCACTGAACTCAGACATCATCTTTAAAATACTTTTCTAGGGACCTACAAGGATAGTTTGAAAGTGCTCTGAGCTGCTGAGTACTGCTGTTTTGATAAGATACATACAGGAGCTATTTTTGTTGTTGTTGTTTTGTTTGTTTTTTCGAGACAGGGTTTCTCTGTGTAGCCCTGGCTGTCCTGGAACTCACTCTGTAGACCAGGCTGGCCTTGAACTCAGAATCCACCTGTCTCTGCCTCTCGAGTGCTGGGATTAAAGGTGTGCGCCACCACTGCCCGGCTATATGAGCTATTTTAAGGGGTTGATAGGTGTCAGGTATTGCCAGAGCAAGGCTAAATATTTTATTCCTTAATCAATGCTGGTAGGTTTGCTTATTTACTGCTGCACACAGGATAGGCCACAAGCATCTCCAAAATTAGACTTGGGAGAGCTGGAAGGAACATGGTGTCACTTGATTGCTACTGCTGAGTACCTTGAGGCTCCCTGGGGACCTTGAGGTATTTCTGTACTTGGAGCCAGGTCATCTGGGTCATTATCACATGTTTTTTGCCCCTCTATTGGCTTTTCTCCATCACTCCATTACTGCTGTGGCTGTGTCTTTTGTCCCCATCACTCTGCTTCCACCCTCTTTCATTTTTTTGTCCTTCAGAGACCTCACTCTCTCCCGTGACTTGAGCAACAAATACCACAGATACTCCAACACCCACCCCAGCTCTGGTCTCCCAGGCCATGCTAGACCCTAGCCCTCAGACTAAGGCATTTTTAAGATTTATATGTCTCAAAGGAGGTTTAAAAATTTGGCTCCCCCCTCTTTTTCTTCTTTCTCTTTCTACAAACCAGTTCTGTTTTCTGTTTCTGCTACTCTGACTTCCCAGCTGCAATCCTCTGTTCCGTGTCAGCCTGAGTTCTGCCAGTCCGGTGGATAATCTTGATGACTCCATGCTGCGCCTCACACCTGAGACCTCATTTACCTCTCAAGCAGCCGTCCTTCTCTTCTGGAGTTCAAGTCCTTCAAGTCCTGGATTCGAGTCCTTCCCCCATTTAACATTCAGTCAGTCTTTTATACTACACATTGGCGACATTTTTATAAAAGACCACGTAGTAAAACACTTTGGGTTTTCTAGGCTGTATAATGCTGTCACAGCTCTCTAGTCTGCCATCATATACATGATTTAAGGGAAAAAATGAGGTGGTGGCTGTCACCGTCCAGCTTCAGCCTGTGAGGATGTGAAGGGAGGCATGAGTTGGCACCACACAGACAGAGGAGTCTTCTGAGGTCAGATTCTTTCTTTTAGGGGGAAAAGCACACGCGCACACACACTTGGTGGATGAAGTACCTGGCGGCTCTAAGAACATTATCCCTTCTCCCACAGCTTGTATATCCTAGCAAGACTTTTCAAGCAAGATAAAAATTACAGTGTGGCTACATTACTGTCAGACTGCAATTTACTGTTATAACCAAAGGATCATTGATTTTGTTATTTTTTGTTGGTGGTGTTTTTTGGTTTTTTTTTTTTTTTTTTTCTCCGAGACAGGGTTTCTCTGTGTAGCCCTGGCTGTCCTGGAACTCACTCTGTAGACCAGGCTGGCCTCAAACTCAGAAATCCGCCTGTCTCTGCCTTCCAAGTGCTGGGATTAATGTCGTGCACCACCACTGCCCAATTTTGTTATTTTTAAAAGTAATCTTATAAAACATAAAAGAAACATAAATCAAAACTTTTATATATATAAAAACAGTCATTTTTATTTTAAGTCCTCAAGGTGCACACCTACTCAATAAAAGTTGTTTATTAAATTATATCAGGAAGCTGAGGGCAAAAATGGGTATAAGAATTATCATCACCTTGATCACAGAGAGGCATGTTAGTCAGTGCTAGTTGGGCTGCCTTTGTTCTTGTTCTCTGACCTCAAAAAAATCCTTTGCTCGATTTTCAAAAGTGTGCCTTTCTGAACTTTCAGTTTTGTTCCCTTAGATTTTCTTTGTCAAAGCCACTAACAAATATCTTAACCTGACTTTACTAACAGTCTGCATCTCTTAGTTCTTTCTGAGAGTGGTGGTTGAGTCAATCATATGCTGCAGCTGCAGTGCCCAGTGAGGGGCTGGAGACCCCTGAGTTTCCTACGGTTAGCAGACTATGAGGGATGTGATGGCAGTGACGGCAACAAGCAGGGCGATGCTCCACAACAGCATGAAGTCCTCAGGACACATGGTCCTCTGGGCTCTGCCTCTCTGAGGCATTCCCATCATGGTTGTGCTAATGGCTCGGCCGAAGTCTGTGAGTTCTAAAGCTGTTTGTTGTTCCTCTTGCACAGCCCCCAACAGGTGATCCAAATTTGGGTTGTGTGGCTCTAGTTTGCCAATCCATGAGTATTAGGGTTCTAGAGGAACAGAAATGATAGAATGAACACACACACACACACACACACACACACACACACAGAGGCTTTATTACAGCTAGACAAACTATGACTATCTATTAATGAAAATTCCAAAAATCCAGTAGCTGTTTCAGTCCAAGAGGCTGCATGTCCCAGCTAGTCTTTAGTACATGCCAGAACACTTAGGTAGGCTCTAATGCCAGTGAAGGAGTGGACCTGAGCCAGTAATAGCAAGAGTAGCAGGCAAAAAGAACAGTGTTTTCTTCTTCCATGTTCCTTATGTGGGTTGCCAACAGAAGGTGTGGCCCAGATTTAAGGTGGGGATTAAAAGTCAGGATTAAAAGTCTGTCTTCTCACCTCAAAAATTCAGAGTCGAAGTGGGTTGTCGTACTTAGATGACTTAATTTAAAAAAAAAAAAAATAAGTCCCTCATAGGTGTGCCCAGCCATTTGGGTTTTAGATAATTCCAGATGTAGTCAAGTTAACCAAGAATAGCCATCACATTATATGTCTTAGTTTGGGTTTTACTGCTGTGAATAGACACCATGACCAAGGCAAGTCTTATAAGGACAACATTTAATTGGGGCTGGCTTACAGGTTCAGAGGTTCAGTCCATTATCATCAAGGCAGGAACATGGCAGCATCCAGGCAGGCATGGTGCAGATAGAGCTGAGAGATCTACATCTTTATCTGAAGGCTGCTAGCAGAATACTGGCTTCCAGGCAGCTAGGATGAGGGTCTTAAGCCCACGCCCACAGTGACACATCTACCCCACAAGGCCACACCTCCTAATAGTGCCACTCCCTGGGCCAAGCAGATACAAACCATCACACTATGCTTTATTTTTATGTACTTAAAAAACAAACAAACAAACTTATTTTAGGGAAGGTGAGGTGTCTCAGTGGTTAAGTGCACTTACTGCTTTTTCAGAGGCCCTGGGTTTGTTCCAGCCTATTGGTGGCTCATAACTGCCTGTAATTCCAGCTCTAGGAGATCTGATGCCCTCAGGCCTCCGAGGGCACTTGCAGAAATGTAGTGCCCATAAACTCAACCATATACATTCACAAATAAAAATAAATAAGTTTTAAAGTGTATGAGTGTTTTGCCTACATATATGAACGAGCTCTAAGCTTGTCTGATGCTGCAGAGGCCAGGGAAGGGTGTTGGGCTTCCTGAAACTGGAGTTACAGATATTTGTGAGCCACCATGTAGATGCTGAGAATTGAACCTGTGTCCTCTGGAAGAAGCAAGTGCTTTTAACCAGGAGCCATCTCTCTAGCCCCCACTGTTTTTTTTTTTTTGAATCTCATATGTAGCCTTTGAACTCTTAGATTCAAGTGCTCCGCTTACAACATGCTCTCCATCTACAGGATCTTTTGGTTATGCTATTACTTACCCAGGCCGTATAGTTTTCTGGGAGTGAGAACTGGACATGTTCCTAAATTCATTATTTATTTCATTTTCATTACATTAAAACTTTCAATTTTGTGTATTGTCTCTGTGTTATGTGTGTTGTCAAGGTGAGCCTGTAGAGGTCAGAGCACAACTGTGGGAGTTGGTTCTCTCTTCCCAGTAGGGCATCCGGTGCCTGGAACTAGATAGGGTGGTTTTGAGCCACCATGTGGGTGCTGGGAATCGAACCTGGGTCATCTGCAAGAGCAACAACACTCTTAACCTCAGAGTCATTTCTCTAGCTCCTAAGAAATATTTCTTCTTTTCTTTTCTTTGTTTTTTTTTTTTTTTTTCTTTCGAGACAGGGTTTCTCTCTATAGCCCTGGCTGTCCTGGAACTCACTCTGTAGACCAGGCTGGCCTCGAACTCAGAAATCCACCTGCCTCCCAAGTGCTGGGATTAAAGGTGTACGCCACCACTGCCTGGCTGAAATACTTCTTAATTACATGTGGATCTTACCATTTAGTTTGAGGCCCATGTGAGGCATGATAGTTAATATTTGAGGAAATACCTGAGAACTGGAGCTGCTCTCTTGTGTTTTTAGCAGTACTGTGGTCTGCTAGGAAAACAGTAACAGGTCATCTTCTTGCTTTTCAGGATCTGAATGAGTTTAAGGAGATGACGACATGTGTCTTCCCCAGGTAAGTCTTCTTCAAGAGCCCTGACGTTTCAGACACTCAGTGAGACATATGCAGCACAAGTTGTCAGTTGTACAAGCTGGGAAGGGATTTAATGGCGTGACCATCCCTAGCTTTGCCAGATTCTAACTTAGAGTGAAAGTAGAGAGTAGTTGAAGGCTCCCCTTTTCTCTCCTGCGTCCTGCTGTCTGAAGGATTGGTGAAGGGTCCTGTCACAATTCTGGCTATTCACATATATGGGATGTACCTATTTAATTGTTGATGTGTGTCAACTGACAATGTTGTCTCTTCAGTTAAGAACTAAAGGCTAGAGGCATTCTACATTCTCACTCCTGCAGTCCAGCGTCTGCTTCTCCCCCTCTGGGTAGCCAGGCTCATTGAGCAACCACCTAGACTGGAGGGAAGGCGGGTGCTTACAGGCAGGATCTTGGTTAGAGCTGAGTGCAGGGTAAGGAACACATGCATCTGGGAGCAGCTTCAGAGAACTGGTTCAGTTTATTGGGGGAAATAAAGGCTATTCAGTATTTAAACCTTTGTGGGGAATATGGGGGTGAATGTACATCATTGGCTGGGGCCAGTGTGCTGGGGTTGCCTCATTTGCATGATGAGGAATTCTAGGTGCTACTGGACTTGACCTTACAAGGGGAAAGGAAGTTTAACCTGACTACTGATTACATGACCTCCTCTGAGGAGGCAAGGGTCGGGTTCAGGGAACTGCACCAGGACATGCAGACCTGGGGCCTGAGGGGAGCAATCCTGCTCCTTCAAGATTGAGCCCATTCTTGCTCCAGGCCTGCTCCTTGTGATCCCATGGCTCCCTGGCCACACACTTCCTATCTTTCAGTAATGCCAGTACTATTAGTGTTTTCCACAGTCAGCATTGCATTGCGTGCTAGTTTGACCATGCCATGCATACATACGTCATCAACCACATGTAAAATTCCTGGAGCTTACACAGTAAGATGGTATGGCTTTTGAAGAAGGCAAGTTAGGGTAGCTGTTGCTGCCATAGCCACAATGTTTATTTAGATAGAGAGAATTTTTACATGGTCACTCTCTTCCCTAGTATTTCTGGTCCCTGTAGTAGAGTAGTTAAGTGTTCTGCTTTTTCCCATTGCTGTCATATAATACCTGACAAGAACAGTTGGTGCACGATCTGAGGGTACAGTCTGTCCTGATGGGAAAGGGATGGTGGGGTTTATGGAGTCGAGCGCTCCTCATAAGAACAGATCAGGAGGCAGAGAAAGGACTTACCTGCCTTTCTCTCCTGTTTTACCCACTCAGTGGGGGTAGTACTACCTGCCTTCTAGGTGGGTCTTCCTTCCTCAGTTAAACCTCTGGAAACTTCCTCAAAGTCTGACACAGAGGTGTGTTCGTAGGTGATTCCAGTTCCAGTCACGTTGACAGTGGAGCTTAGCTCTGTAAGAAATAGTAGCAGGAAACTTCCCAATGCAGATTTTGGCTCCTGTAAGAGTTCAGGCTGTGCAAACCAGGTGGTAGCAGTGGATGGTGGCAGTTTGGAGAGGGTGGATCCTGTAGAACAGTAAACTGTGGAGTGTTACCCTCACTTTCAAGATGGATGCTAGCCTCACTCCTCCAGGTACAGGTATGGAAGCTGTTCCTTTGGCTTAGTATGGCCTGCATACAACCCTTTGGTGAGTGAAGGAAGCCGGCAGATGGAACTCTGTCCTCAGCTCATCAGCCACATTGCTGCCCAGCTCACACTGACAGTGTGTCTGTCTCATCTGTCCACTTCTGTGTGTTTTATGAAAGTATTTAATATATGAAGAATATGTTTTACCTATGAAACATTTTAAGTATTTTTATATTTTAACAGTACATTTTCAATATTGATATATATTTGATTTACTTTATTAAAATGTATTTTGTTTTTCAGACTCTTGGATACTAAGTTGATGGCCAGCACACAGCCTTTTAAGGTATTATTTAAATCTGAACTATCACTCATAGGATATAATTTGAAATTTCTGTCATGTCCAGCTCTCTTTGAAATTTTTTGCATTACAACAAATAGCTTTGGACTTCTGATCTAGTTAAATGTTATTTCAAACACATTTTTAAAAATTAGAAAGGAAGAAGAGAGAAATTGGAAAAGAACAGAAATAGTATAAAAATGTGAAGTTATCTTTACTTTTCCCGTTTTTGAATGTATTCTCCCTTCCCCACCCTGCCTGCAGGGTTTCTCTGTATGACGGCCTTGGCTGTCAGGGTACTTGCTTTGTAGAGAAAACTGGCCTCAAAATCAGAGATTCACCTGCCTCTGCCTGCCAAGTGCTGGATAATTTAAGTTAATGTATTTACATTCTTGCCAAGGACTTTCTGAAGCCTCATGGACACTAGGACAGTGCTTTCCAGTTCTGTGTCTCTGGCAGCAACCCTGGAAGTTAAGAACTGCCTGTAGCCTGGCAAGGTGCTGTCATCTCCCAGCCCCTCAGCAAACATGGATGTTTGTTTCTCTCCCTCTGCCGCAGCCCCCCCCATGGATGTTTGTTTCTCTCCCTCTGCCGCAGCCCCCCCCCCATGGATGTTTGTTTCTCTCCCTCTGCCGCAGCCCCCCCCATGGATGTTTGTTTCTCTCCCTCTGCCGCAGCCTCCCCCCCCCACAGTTTTTCTTTTGTTGTGAGGTTGGCTTTAAACTCTTCATCCTGTTGCCTCAGCCTCCCAGGTAGCTGGGCTTACAGGTGGGCACCAGGACTGCCTGAGCTTGCAGGTTTTTATACTGTGAGTCTTCCCATGTCTTCATACCTTTCTGTAGTGAACTCTTAACTTGCTCTTTTCACAAATGTATTCTAATGGCTTCTGTTCTTATAAGAGACACAAGAGGTCAGCATGGGATGCTTTTTCCCACCTGTATACCCTAAATTGGCTCTCCTTAATCTGCTCTAAGATGAAATGTCCTAATTCTCCACCTCTTGCTTTGTAGGATATCATTAACAACACATCCCTTGCAGAGTTGGAAAAGCGGTTGAAAGAGACACCTTTTGACCCTCCTAAAGTTGGTAAGAATATTGAACCTAAAAACCATCAAACTTTGGAAATTACTAATATGTTCTGTAAAAAAGAATGTGAAATGTCTTGAAAATAGTAATGTGCTATTTGTGGACTTTGGCTAGGTTAACTTTCAGGCCCTTGCTGGATGGCTACTTTCTGAATGTACTGGCTGGTTTTGTGTCAACTTGACATAAGCTGGAGTTATCACAGAGAAAGGAGTTTTAGTTGAGAAAATGCCTCCATGAGATCCAGCTGTAAGGCATTTTCTCAATTAGTGGTCAAGGGGGGAGGATCCCTTGTGGGTGGTACCATCCCTGGGCTGGTAGTCTTGGGTTCTATAAGAGAGCATGCTGAGCAAGCCAGGAGAAGCAAGCCAGTAAGTAACAATCCACCCCGGCCTCTGCATCAGCTCCTGCTTCCTGCCCTGCTTGAGTTCCAGTCCTGACTTCCCTTTGTGATGGACAGCAATTGGAAGTGTAAGCTCAATAAACCCTTTCCTCCCCATTTGCTTCTTGATCATGATGTTTGTGCAGGAATAGAAACCCTGGCTAAGACACTGAATTAAGATGGTATTCTAGTTCCATGTCTAGCTGTATCCACATCATGTTGAGTTGGGTAGCCAGCCATTCACTGTGACATTTGGCAATGTTTTAAGGCTTTTATTTTCTAATGCTTGGAATTCTCCCAAAACTTGATGTATCCTTTTATCTGGTACATTGTTTGAACAGAGACTGTCAGTGGCTGATCATTAGAGATGCAATGAAATACATTTTGGGTCTCAGAAAACCCAAGAACTGGGTGTGCTGCTGAGATGAGAGCAGGCCTCTGTGTCCTCTGAGCTAATAGTATCACTGAGGACAGCCAACGGTCAGGAGGAACACTTGGTATCTTATGAGTTGTGTGAGTTTGTGTGGCCCCACCCATGTGTTTTGAGACACTGTGTCCTTGGTCCTATTACTGACATTATGCTGCTGACCTGCAGTTAGCATTCCATGGACTGTGGCCAAAGACACTGATCACAGTACTAATGGCCCAGAAGTTGGTGATGGAGGGTATTAGGGTGGACAGGGCCATAGGCATTTGCTTCCCTTCTGAGTAATAGTCCAAGAATCCAATTATGATGTGAACTGGGTAGAGGGAGGGAAACCCATGCCCTATGTGTAACTGTGTAATGGGATAATTGATCTGGGGAATAATGAGCTTCAGCAAGTGGCATCTAGGGTCTTACTTAAGCACTACAGTGTTAAATGGCTTTCTTTCTTAGCAAGTGTCAAGCCCAATATTTAGTATGTAAGAAAGTAATTCTTACATAAAAAGCATAGCTGATTCTAGCCATTCCATCAGTCGTTCCCACTCTTGCTTCTGATGAGGCAGTAGCCTTTTTGACATTCATTTCTAGATTTAATCCAGGAAATAATTACTATGAGTAAGAGCTGCGTCCCGTCCTATCATTTTCACATTTCTTTGGTACAGAATTTACTCAGAAGCAGATTATTCTTCTCACATTCACTCAGCACCTGTATGTATCAGTGTGACTAAGTACCAACTTATAAATGGTTTTGGAGTGCAGTGGCCCCATGGACTAAGGGCACCATTACAAGCAAGCTCTGATCTATTTGGGGGTTGAGTGTGCTTTTGTCTATATACATTGCCAAGCTTGGAACAGCCAGGGGCCCTGCTGCATTTAGTTGGATTCCCTTGTTTTAGGGAGGTTGTTTGGGAAAGTGATGGGTACCAGTTAGGAGCGTGTGTCGTGTGGCACTAGGTGAGCACTTAAACAGCAGCTTGCCATTGCTTACTCCCCAGAAGCCTTAGGAGGGAGGCTGGATTCGCATCTCATTCTTACAAAACTGGGGGGCTTAGGAGTGTAGTGCTTTGTCCAGGGTCACGTTTTTGTGAGGGATGGAGGAGAGGCTGAGGGACACCGCATGACCTCTCAGTCTTCTGTGTTATTAGTTTACTTTGTTTACAGAACCTTACTTTGTAGCTGAGGTTGGGCTAGAACTCACTATTTAGCCTAAGCTGGCCTCAAACTTGCTGTGATTCTTTTGCCTCAGCTTCCCAAGTGCATCGATTGCAGGTGTGGCCACCATGCCCAGGTTGAAGTCCTATTTAATCTCTGCTTTGTCCTACATGTATGGTAAGAATAGCAAGGAAGAATTGTCACAGTGTGGGAAACATAAGATTGCAAATGGCTCCAGTTAGTGTGACTGCGGAGGCCTACAGCTGAATGTTGGTAAGGATACTGGGGCCTTTTATTTTTGGTCTGAACCAAAGATAAGAATAAAAGATTTCAGAGACTCTGTTATCTTATATTATAAGGTCTTGTGTGGATAGAACTGAGAAATAAGACAAATTTCTTTGTGTCATCAAGCCACATCTACAACACAGTTTGGATTGTCTGGACATCATGCTTACTAGTCTTCATATTTTGTGATGCTCTGGGGGAAATTGATTGTTCCCTTCTTTCTCTTTAGAAAGTGCAGAAGGCTTTCCAAGCTATGACACAGCTTCTGAGCAGCTTCACGAGGCAGGGTATGATGCCTACATCACAGGACTCTGCTTCATCTCCATGGCAAATTACTTAGGTACTTGAGATATATGTTTCTGCCAAATAGAGTGGATCTCTCCTGTTTCCTGTTAGCTCAGCCTGGTGTGATGAATTACCAGGGAGCAGGCTTAGCTAACAGACCAGTGTTTCTTACGGTGCAGGAAACTTGGAAGCCCAGGATTGAGGAACCCACACCTGTACCCAGCTTTCTGACAGTTGCCATTTTTGTCTCCTCACACTGTGGAGTGCGAGAGGGAGGAAGCACCTGTGTTTCTTGTGAAGGAACCCCCAAATAGCTCATTTATGGATGCCATAGTTTGGGATTCAGTTTCCATGTGGGAGGGGGGAAGGGATGGCATCCTGCGGTCCTAGGGTCTGGCCATCTTTATAGAAGCAGGAGGGTGTTGAAAGGGAGCTGGAAGAGCTGAGGTGGGGACACGTGGGAAGGGACAGCTGACACTGCCTGTTGTAAGGTGTGTGCACTTCAAGAGTACCCTTTCCCTCACTAAATGTAACACACATGTCTGAGCTTCTGCACTTTGACCATGTGCTGTGGATGATCCCCTGCTTCTCTTCACCAGGTTCTTTACTCAGTCCTCCAAAAATGTGTGTGTCTGCCAGATCAGAGCTCATTGAACCCTTTTTTAACAAGTAAGTAATCAGAGGATTGCAACCTGGTTCTCACACTGTGGACAAGACCTGTATCATGGGGGACAGGGATCCGGGGTACATTAAATATTTCTCATCTTTAGTAGCTCAGACATTTTTTGAAAGTAGAAATTGACTTTTTGGAAAGAAAGCATTGCTAATGGCATGTGTCTTTTCAAAAAAAAAAGATAGTGGTTTTGGGGTTTAAATTACCTTTAAGAGATGTTTTAGTTAGTTCAGATGTTTCCTATCAAACTTTACCTGTGACATTATTTATTTGTATGTGCCTTGTTAACTGTTGTTATTTCTAAGGAGATGTTAGATAAATGGTGGTGTGCTGATCTAGGAAGCTGTGCTTGTGACAGCATGCTCATGAGCTCTCTGGTTGCCGTCTTTTTCCTTTTGTTGTGCACAGGGGATTGAACCATGGTCTCATGCATACTAGTGTTCTCCTGTCCATCTCATCTAATGAGGGAAAGACTTGTGCCTGCGATTTCTGAAGTCTTAAGTTCTGAGCATTTTTCAAGAATCTCAAAGATTGTTATTTTAAAGTATGGTTTGTGTTTGCTTGGCAAGGTTGTGACTAAAGTTATGGATGTGATGCTTAGGCAGCTAACTCTGGCTCTGTGCCACAGCCCTCAACCTTCATCTTGGCCTCAGCCTCTCTAACAGAGTTGAAATTAGATTCTGTGTGAGCCAGACAGATTGAGGCAGGCACATCTATCATGGTAAGAAATGGCTACATCAGGGTTGGGAGCGTCATCATTTCCTTACGTCATGTGCAGCAGCTCTGTTGGTCGTGGCTTTACAGGGTGGCCGTGGCTTTACAGGGTGGTCGTGGCTTTACAGGGTGGTCGTGGCTTTACAGGGTAGTCGTCAGGGTATTGTTTCCCTAGGCTGTCTATATTAACTACGCTGCCAAGGCTCACTACTTGGTATGCTGCAGTGACGGCTGCCACTTCCAAACCAAGATTCTCACAGGCTCTGGATGGTGGTGTTCCCTGAGTTAGTGAGGTTTATGTGAATTAGAGTGTGGCTTCCTTTATTTTTCTCTTACTGTCCTTCTCCTATCATTATTAATTTTATCTGTGAGTGTTTTGCCTTCATGTGTGTCTGTACACCGTGTATGCTCCTGGTACCTTCAGAGACTAGAAGAAGGAGTTAAGTCTCCTGTAACTGGGGTTTGTAACTAGAATTACAAACAGTTGTGAGCTGCAGCTGCTGGGAACAGAACCTGAGTCCTCTGGAAAAGCAGCCAGTTCTCTTTCACTGAGTGGTCTCTCCAGTGCCTCTTTTTTCTATTTTTGTTGGTATTTTATCTGGAAGTTCAGAGGAAATATGTATGATATTGATGAACGTTTCAAAAGAGAGCTGTGTAACAGTGTGATGTTCATTGGGAATTAAGCTGATGTTTTTTTCATGGAAAATGAGCTGTGCTAACCTACAAGGTACTTGTGGCTTTGGGATCTCGCTAGTTCATTAAGAGTGGAGAAAAAAAGAGTGAAAAATCATTTTCTTAGTGTTTACCTCTTATTTAAAAGCAGAGTTTACCTTCATAATTTTTCTTAAATCTGTGCCATAGACCATGGAAAGCATTGGTGCCAATACATAAGACTGAAGTTTCGAGCATCCCTTACGTTTTTATGGGCATGGTATTACATTCTCTGTTCAACAGTATTTTTCAAATTGAAATATTTAGTTCCTGCAAATATTTGAAGCAGAAATTCTCTCTCTACTACCTCCAGCTCCTTACAAAGTCAGATGTGGTGGAGACTGACTGGGTTAGAGGGCGACTGCATCTAGCTTCTGAGTCCCACATGTCCCCAACAAAGCAGGACAGCCTGATCAGGAGCCTTTCTGCGTGAGTGTACTCTAGATGCTGTACAGCGGTCTCATTCCAAGATTTCAGGCCTCTAATACCAGTACTTGGAAGACTGAGTCTGAGACTAGCTCTGGGCCATTCAGTGAGTTCTAGGCCCGCCTAACCTACGGTGTGAAACCATCTCCACCAAAAACATAAGGCTTCATTTAGTGTGAAAACATCTGTCCACTTAGGATTTTTCTTTTTGAGGGCTACATATCTAAAATAGTTGACAGGGGTAAGATCAGGGGTCCTTCTATTATTTTCACTAAGAAATTGACTTTTGGCCTATTTTTTCTTATTTGTAAAAGAAAGATATTTGTCTTACCTTTAAAGAGAAAATATTTTGGTTTTCCTACTATGGGTTGTACTATCTTGGACCAGTGCAGTCCTATCTCCTGATGCACCTGCAGTGGGGGCCACTGCTACTTCTGACATGTCTTCTGTTGTGGTCTAGGAGTCACTGCACAGAACACACAAGTATTGATCTCAGTCAGACAGGGATGGTTTATTGTATGCATACCCTGATATTCATCAGACCAGGACCACAAAAAGGAATAACCTAATTATGGTACCCATCTGTCCTGCAAGCCGGCTTTTTATAGGAAAAACCAGGTTCAAAAGTTTAAAAGGCAAGGGGGAACCGTACTACATTGTAGCTTACTAGACAGAGTATTATCAGCTGACCGTTAAGCTGATGGTCCTGAGTGAGGTAAGATAGGTGGTGAACGGGGGAATTATTGGACATTGACGTAACAAAGCATGAGTATTGTAATCATAACTCTGGGTTATTAGTAGCATTCTTCATTGTCAGCTACAAACACCACAGTGAGCTCATAGGCAGGTGTAGGAGGTTCTGCCAGGTGGTTATCTCTGACCTTTAACTCGATGGGTCCTATGTAAAGCTTTGTGGAATTTCTTAAGATTAACAAACTTTAGGATGTACAGAACATAACATTAGCAGGATGTGTGATCAACATGACCCTGCTCAGAGTCAAGTTATTTTTCTGTGTCAATGACTGGCAGGCATGTTACAGCAACAATATGAAATAGCTGTCAGGCATGGAACAAAATGGCTACAGCTATTCTGGGGGAGGGGGTTCAGGGGGTTAGGGGCGGGTTAGACCACAACATCTTCCTTCCTAGCACTCACATTGCTCTTATTTGCAGGTCTGACTTATCATATTAAAACTTTAATCTAGTCATTTTTCAGGTTATCCTGTTTGTAAAATCAAACATTGGCTCCCAACATTATATCAATTAATGATTTTAGAAAAATATAACTTTTCTTGTTGTAGGACATTTGATGATCACACTGAACCCTGAGATTGTGTTATTTACTGAAAAACCTGTTTCTAGTTGTAGTGTGGCTCCGCCCTAGCACACACCTTAAACCCTCTTCCTGTAATATAGACACGCCCTTAGCACACACCTTTAATCCCCAACAACGAGGTAAAGTTAGATTGTAGAAATGCCCACATTTGAAAGTGACATCTAATTGAGTGGCAGACGGCATGATGAATCAGAGAACGATCTGACAGAAGAGGATATGATCTGCTCAACTCTCATGGGAAGAGAGAGGAGAGGAAGCTACTAAAGGAGCAGTGCAGAGAAGGGAGGCAGCTTAAATGTAACAGTTATAGAGAGGCAGGTTGCAGAGAACGAGCTAGACGCTGGTGAAGGCAGATCAAGCCAAAGAATAAGAAGGAGCCCAAAGAGTAGCAGAACAGATTGCCAGAGTTAGTGTGAGGCCAAGCAGAGCAATTCAGGAGAGGCCAGACTGGATCAGTCATTTTGGAGAAGAGTTTGAGTCAGAACAGCTGAGTTGAACCAGCCAGCCAGAATTCAGAAGGGTGAGCTTACTCAGCAGTAAATCTCACAAGCTGAAAACATTCTAGGCCTAGATAAGATTGTGGGGGGCTAGGGGCGCCCGGGACTTGGCCTGGGTTAGCAGACGGAGGCAGGACGCCTTGGAGACAACGATTACGATAGGGGAGGCACTTTGCATTTTCTGAAGGTCAGCTTATTTCAGTACTACCTTTTTTTTTTTTTTCTTTTGAAGTAAGGTCTCGTGTAGCCTCTGTCCTCAGACTTTCTGTGTAGCTGAGGAAATTTCTAATTTCTTGTCTCTCTCTTCTAGGAGAATTAATTTTTATAGTCGCTTCTCTAAATGTAGTATTCCCACACTGGCATGAAGTCTGCTGAACACCACGATACCCTCACACGTCACAAACAATAGTGTGTTTTGCTCTGTTTTAAAAGTAAAGTTTGAGGCAGGTTGGCAGGATGGCTCAGAGGTAAAGGCACTTGGCACACACACCTGGCAACCTGAGTTTGGCTCTTAGAGCCCATTAAAGGTGGAGTGAGAGAACTCCCTCCACAGAGCTGTTCTGACGTCCACACACATGCTGTAACATGTGCACCCACACACATGCAACATGCACACATAGAATAATTATATATAGAACTTTTAACAAGAAAAGGGTAAACCTTGAGCAGAGATAAAATCCTATTTCCATTTAAACATTTGTGTGCATGTGAATGTGTGTGTACGCACTGACAGTGGTGATGGAACCCTGTATCCCATGTTGTGCTAAGCCTTACGACTGAGCTATACCTCCAGCCAATGAAGTCTGCATGTATGTGCTCGTGTGTGTGTGTGTGTGTGTGTGTGTGTGTGTGTGTGTGTGTGTGAAAGAATCAAAATTGAGGCATGGCAATGATAATCTGGTGACAGGGTTCTGCTTGTTTCTGTGGGGGACTCCCTGGTCAGGACATGGTCTATTTTACAACCTTGATCTATTTTAATCAATGCATAGAAAACTTAGAAAAGATACTTTGGCCAAATCCTTTTAGACTGGAATGAGATAAAAATATGCTCTGCTTTTACGGTTACCACAGTAACCACAGAAGGAGAGTCAGGCCTTTGCCTTGTATCTTATTAACAGCTGTCTGTCTGCAAGGCATCCTGACATCTCTTACAGACAACGTTCTATGAAGCTTTTTGAAAGCAGGGGTGCCACCTCTACCCAGCGCTGCCTCCCTGCCATGTTCCCTAAACACAATTGTGGTTATGGTAAGAGGTAGGTTTTACATTTTAGTTTTTAATGCCAGCAGTGAAGGAGTCCCTTCGGACATAGATCTGACTGTAGAGACTGCAAGTGTGAAGTGTCTCCTTTGGTATGTTCTGCTTTCAAGTGGGCAGATTGTGCCAACCTGCTCAGGGAAGCAAGATCATTTTGAACTGGGTAGTTAAGATTGTCCTGTTATTCAGGTGACGATAATGTTACAAGTATGGAAGGTTGTGACGATGTATTTAAGAGCAGCAAGTAGTACAGAGGGACAAGATTCCTTACAGTCCAGTCCCCCAAATAAAGCACACTCATGTTTTGCTAATTTTGATATGCCTTGACTGGCTCGATGGCTGGGCACCTCTAATCCTTCCTAGCACACACTCCCCTCTGGTACTCAGAGGTAACATCCTTTAAAATCTGTATTTCATCTCTGCTACTCCAGACCCCAGTGGCCATTCTTACATGGTTGGTCCATCCTATGTCCCTCTCATGGTGATTCTGCTTCTTCCTCTCCTCTCTCCCCCAAGCCGGGGAATCCTAAAAGTCCCACCTCTGTCTGTCCTGCCCAGCCATTGGCTGCTGGCATCTTTATTAGCCAACTGGTGGTAGGGTTCCTCAGTGTCTTTTGTGCAGACACTAGTGTAAGCAGTTTTGGAGACCAGAATTAACATTATAACACACAGCATTAGGCCAAACCCACTTCAGGCAGTAGACAGGTTCTTTCTTTAATTTTTTTCTTTTGTACTTACTGATAGTTGGAGCTCTGTGAGTATAGATAGATACATGCATACATAGTGGAGCTCTATGAGTATAGATGCATGCATGCGTGGCGGAGCTCTGTGAGTATAGATGCATGCATGCGTGGCTGTGTACACCTTGCTTCACGTGTGGGTGGTAGAAGAAAGACCACTCTTGGGAGGTAGTTCTCTCCTGTTATCTTTGTGTGGGTTCCAGGATCAAACTCAGGTTGTCAGGCTGGCTTTTTTTTTTTTTTTTTCCTACTTTATTTACATTTCAAATGTTTCCCCCTTTCCAGATCTCCCCTTTGGAACCTCCCCATTCCCTCCCCCACCCCCTGGCACTATGGGGGTATTCCCCCACCCACCCACTCTCATCTTCCCGCCTTGGCATTCTCCTATACTGGGACATCTAGCACCCTCAGGCCCAAGGGCCTCTGCTCCCCCTGATGTCTAATAAGACCCTCCTCTGCCGCATATGTGGCCAGCACCATGGGTCCCTCCATGTGTATTCTTTGGTTGCTGATCCAGTCTCTGGGAGTATCGAGGGGTCAGGCCAGTTGCCACTGTTGCTGCCTCCCTGGGGCTGCAAACTCCCTCAGCTCCTTCAGTCCCTTCTCCAATTCCTCCATCTGGGACCTCACACTCAGCCCTATGGTTGCTGTGAAGTGACTCTTGGGTATTCCGACCTTTTGGGCTAATAACCACTTATCAGTGAATACATATCATGTTCATTCTTTTGTGACTGCGTTGCCTTGCTCAGGATGATATTTTCAAGTTCTATCCATTTGCCTAAGAATTTCATGAAGTCATTGTTTTTAATTGCTGAGTAGTATTCCATTGTGTAAATGTACCACATTTTCTGTATCCATTCCTCTGTTGAGGGAAATCTGGGTTGTTTCCAACTTCTGGCTATTATAAAGATGGCTGCTATGAACATAGTGGAGCATGTGTCCTTATTACATGTTGGAACATCTTCTGGGTATATGCCCAGGAGTGGAATAGCTGGGTCCTCAGGTAGTATTATGTCCATTTTTCTAAGGGTCCTCCAAACTGATTTCCAGAGTGGTTGTACCAGCTTGCAATCCCACCAGCAATGGAGGAGTGTTCCTTTTTCTCCACATCCTCACCAACATCTGCTGTCCCCTGAGTTTTTGATCTTAGCCATTCTGACTGGTGTGAGGTGAAATCTCAGGGTCGTTTTGATTTGCATTTCCCTGATGACTAAGGATGTTGAACATTTCTTTAGGTGCTTCTCGGCCATTCGAGTTTCCTCAGTTGAGAATTCTCTGTTTAGCTCTGTTCCCCATTTTTTGATAGGGTTATTTGGATCTCTGGAGTCTAGCTTCTTGAGTTCTTTGTATATACATTGGATATTAGCCCTCTATCGGATGTAGGATTGGTAAAGATCTTTTCCCAATCTGTAGGTTGCCGTTTTGTCCTATTTACAGTGTCCTTTGCCTTACAGAAGCTTTGTAATTTTCTGAGGTCCCATTTGTCGATTCTTGATCTTAGAGCACAAGCCATTGGTGTTCTGTTCAGGAACTTTTCCCCTGTGCCCATGTGTTCGAGACTTTTCCCCACTTTCTCTTCTATCAGATTCAGTGTATCTGGTTTTATGTGGAGGTCCTTGATCCACTTGGACTTGAGCTTTGTACAGTGAGATAGGAATGGATCAATTGGCAATCTTCTACATGTAGACCGCCAATTGAACCAGCACTATTTGTTGAAGATGTTGTCTTTTTTCCACTGGATGGTTTTAGCTCCTTTATCAAAGATAAAGTGGCCGTAAGTGTGTGGGTTCAATTCTGGGTCTTCAATTCTATTCCATTGATCTATCTGCCTGTCACTGTACCAAAACCACGCAGTTTTTATCACAACTGCTCTGTAGTGCAGCTTGAGGTCAGGGAGGCTGATTCCCCCAGAAGTCCTTTTATTGTTGAGAATAGTTTTTGCTATCCTGGGTGTTTTGTTATTCCATATGAATTTGAGAATTGCTGTTTCTAAGTCTACGAAGAATTGAGTTGGAATTTTGATGGGCATTGCATTGAATCTGTAGATTGCTTTCGGCAGGATGGCCATTTTAATTATATTATCCTGCAATCCATGAGCATGGGAGATCTTTCCATCTTCTGAGATTCTCTTTGATTTCTTTCTTCAGAGACTTGCAGCTCTTGTCATACAGATCTTTCACTTGTTTGGTTAGAGTCACACCAAAATAGTTTATATTGTTTGTGACTTTATTTTTTCTTACACTAACTAGAGCAGAGTTGTTCTGCCAATGCTTTATCTGTGAGCTAATCATACCCTGCTTGCCTTTGAGTGCCTGGGAATAATGTGCATTAATTGCAGGTCGCTGAAGCCAAACTAATTGCTTGTTGAGCACTTCGCTCGCCTTTTTCATCTGCTGTATGATGACTCCTCTAACAGAAGCACACAGTAGATTGTTATCCGAGAAGCGTTCGTTACCATCGCAGACACAACAGAAAGTCTGACTTTGTTCATAACCTACCTAATAAAGATAAGAAAAAGACTTTGCAGATAGATGTAATTGATAAGGATAATTTTAAGCGTGCATTTGTGTCCATTTCAGAAACTATCCATAAAATGCTTGGAATGCTTTATATTTGTGTAGTAGCCATGTGTGTGGGGTCTATGCACATATTTGTGTGATAGTTGTGTGTATGAGGGATGGGCTGTGTGGCCAGGTGAGTGAGTGCACCTATGTAGCTTGTGGAGGCCAGAGGAGGATATTGGAGATCCCTCTGTGTCAGTCTCCACCAGGTCCCCTTGAGGCAGTCTTGCTGGCAGTCAGTGAACCCCAGTGATCCTCTACTCCCCTTAGTGCTGGTGTGTGCCGCCTTCCTTACCTGGCTTTACCCATGAATGCTGGGGATTTGAACTCAGGTCCTCATGCTTGCACAGCAAATATTCTTACTCACTGAGCCATTCCCCTAGCCCCATGATGACTTTCTTTATCAAGAGTGTTTTGTTTTGTTCTTCAGATATGTTTTACATGACAGTAATAATGTGATCGTTTGAGACAGTTGCTTCAGTCTGTGGGGTCTACCCTACATCCAGTGACTTTGTAGTTTATTAAAAAATAAAAAGAAATGAATGCCATCCTCCTCTCACAAATACGACTGTATATAGAAACCTTTCCATAGGCTGGTGCTTTCTTGACTAGTAGGACAGAGTTCTTTCAACTTTTCATTAACAATTTCATTAATCTAGTTGGTATTATTGAGAAACAACTGAATGCCAGGAACTGTTGTAGGTGTTAGAGATATCACGATTTGTATTGTTTTTAAAGATTTATTTTTATGTATATGAGTACACTGCAGCTGTCTTCATGCACACCAGAAGTGGGCATCGGATCCCATTACAGATGGTTGTGAGCCACCATGTGGATGCTGGGAATTGAACTCAGGACCTCTGGAAGAGCAGTCAGTGCTCTCAGCCACTGAGCCATCTCTCCAGCCCCACAATTTGTATTTTTATCTTTATAAGAAATATTTAGCTAAAGGGGAAAAAAATCTCTGAAGTGAACTTTAATTCTTCTGCTGCTGCTTCTTTTTTTTTAGAAATAGAATAATGTAAACATATTTGTTACTTTTCTATTGCTGTGACAAAATGCTGTGACCTGGGAAACTTAGAAAGAATTTATTTAATTGGGCTCATGATTTCAGAGGGTTAGAGTTCATAAGGTATCAAACATGTGAGTCTAGGAAGGCTGTTCTCATTCCAACGAGCACAGTAACCAGTAGCTTCTACTAACATTTTAATAGATGCTTTAAAAAAAAGAAAAAAAGAAAAGAAAAGAAATTAGTAAGCTATTTGTTTTTTTCTTTTGGTAGGTTATTTCTTATGAGAGTCATGGATATTCCCTATTTAAACTTGGAAGGGCCAGACTGTAAGTATATTTTGATTTCCTCATTGTATCTATTGTCAGAGAATGGTCTGAAAGGGATAACAAGAAAAAGAGTTATGATAGGACTTACTTAAAAATGAGCAGTAGTTTATGGTTGGTAGAGATTGCAGAATTAAAAGTTCGTGAGACCTTGGGCCCTCGTTAATCATAATTTATATTTTCGAGGCTATGATATCTATATATCTATATCTATCTGTATACATAGTCATAGTTTTATTCCCCCTAAAGTTGAATAATTTCCAATACATATATTTTAAAATATATTATCTATGTTAGTAAAGTTGTTAAATTCTGTTTTCTAGTTACTTATGTGTATATTTAAGTTTAGCAAATTTGATATTTAAATTTATCAAATTGTTGTGGATTACCTAACATATGAACTGCCTGCTCCTGCTGTGTGTGGCAGTGCACACCTGGATCCCCAGCACTTGGGAACAGATGTGGGATTACTATGTCCTTTCATCAGCCATGTCTACTGATCCTCTTAGGAGTTGTTTGCTGGTCATGGAACATCTATGATAATTCCACATGGTGGCTTACAAAATGTAGTGCTGTGTGTACGCTTATAAGGCAGTCAGAAAATCCCTTATTTGCCTTGCTTCCTTGCCAGAAGTCAACCTTGGTGGTTGTTCCTCAGGAGCTGTCCACCTTGACTTTTGAGACCTAGTCTACCTGGGGCTCACTGATTAGGTTAGACTGGTTGGCCAGAAAGTTCTAGGGAGAAATCCCTTCTTGTTCCCCCCTCCCCAGCACTGGTATTGGAACACATTCCTTCACGTCTACCTGTTTTAATGGAGGATTCTGGGAGTCAGACTCAGGTCTTGTCCCTTGAGGCAAGGGTCTTACAAACCAAGCTATCTCCCTGGCCAATACTTTGATTACTTTTCACCTGTCGCCCTTTTGTTATTTTGTGTCTTGTAGTGCAGCCTAAGCGAGATCATGTTCTCCATGTGACCTTCCCCAAAGAATGGAAAACCAGTGACCTGTACCAGCTCTTCAGCGCCTTTGGTGAGCAAAGAACTTGTGATAATTGTTTTAAGGTTTTGACTCCTCTTGGTGTATAGGTGGTTAGAAGTAGATCATGTAAAAGATTTTTAAGTCCATATGCAGGGTTAGTTTCAGTCATGAACTTGTTATGTTCTAAAGTGATCTGAGGTGCACTATACAACCTTTGCTGACAGAGTCCAAGAAAGCAGGGAGCCATCACTATGACTGCCCTTCCTGTGGACTAGGGAAAAACAAACCTACACTAGTGGTAAATAATATTTAAGATTAAATGCAGAGAGAATGTCTGTTTTATACTGACAGGCAAATGCTGCTTGAAATTAATCAACGAATACAGATGTGTGAGCTCACCAGGACTCTAGAGATGGACAACATAGGTAGTTCCTCTCATTCCTAGCAGGTCATAGGTCATGAGTTAGACCTCTGAACAGGGTTTGTGAATGTACAGGCTTATTATTTTAACAAATGAAGTACTGAAGCTATTTATTCTCTTTGGAAATTCTTAAATAAAATGAAGATGGCAAACTGGCTGTAGTAACGATGCTTAGTAAATACGTGTGTGTCCTCACAGATTTACTATGTAGAGATTTAAGAAAATATTCATGTGCTGATGCGATGGCTCAGCGTTTGCTGTGCAGACTTGGTGATCTGAGTTCAATCCCTGGAACCCATCTAACAGTGGAAGGAGAGAACCAATTCCACAAACTTGTTCTGACCTTCACATGCATGTTGTGGCTCCTGTAATGCACATGATAGTGACCAACAACGTGGGGAGGAAAGGGTATATTTGCCTTATACTTCTACATTGTAGTCCATCATTGAAGGAGCTCAAACAGGGCAGAAACTTGGAGTCAGAAGCTGGTGGAGAGCCATGGAGGGTGCTGTTTACTGGCTTGCTCACATGGTTTGCTCAGCCTGCTTTTTTCATAGGATCCAGGACCACAAGCCCAGCCCACTCACCATGAGCCAGGTGCTCCCCCCATGAATCACTAGTTAAGAAAATGTCCTGCAGGATCATGGATAGCCTGAATGATGCAGGCACTTTTTTCTCCTTCCTTCCTTCCTTTCTTTCTTCCTTTTTTTCTTTCCTTCCTCCTCCTCTTCCTCTTCTTCCTTCTTTTTGTGTTTTTGAGACAGAGTTTCTCTTTCTCTGTGTAGTCCTGGTTGTTCTGGAACGTAGACCAGGCTAGCCTCAAACTTAGAAATCCACCTGCTCTGCCTCCCAACTGCTGGGACTAAAGGATTGTGCCACCATACCCAGCTCAGGCATTTTTTTTTCTTAATTGAGATTTCTTACTTTCAGATGACTTTAGCTTGTGTTAAGTTGACATAAAACCATCTAGCACAGTAATGAATAAAACAATATACTTGAATTGTATATGCAGAGGTATAGACATTTAAGAAAATATTAAAATTGTAAACTATTAAAGTATATTTTAATACGTAGACTAAAAGAAGGATATGGAATAGGATCTTGCATAATTAACACTATTTTAAAAGCAACATAGAGAAATCAGATGGAAGTGAAGGAAGATGCACTCACCAATGGGTGGTTTATTATGATTCACTGAAAAATCTGTATGGTTGTTTTGTCTGCATTTCTGTGTTAGCACCATGTGTGTGCAGTATCCTGGAAGTCAGAAGAAGGCATCGGATCCCCTGATCCTGCAGTTGCAGACAGTTGTGGGCCTCTAACTCAGGTCCTTTAGAAGAGCAATCAGTGCCCTTAACTGCAGAGCCATCCCTCCGGTCACACCACTGAGTATTTGACAGATGCTCTTTTTGTTTTCTAAGCTTTCCTGTCTTTAAACAGTGAGCACACATTACCTCTTAATTGAAAAGAAACCCTGAATACTTAAGTGAAAGCAGGCATATTTCTAGAAAGGTGTGCTGCAGGTGGTCTCTTCCCTTTGAAACCCTCTCCACCTTTGAATTTAGCTGCTGATAGAGAAAGGCGGTGACCCTCAGGCTCACTCCTTTTGCAGTTCTTGTTGTCATCTATTTAAGTCTTGCCCTTGTGTAGTCAGGCTTTAAGAACTAAGGTAAGAAGAATGCATCAACCAGGATGTTTTCCATTTAGTTAATATACAGCACTGTCGTGTGTTTTTACTCTCTGGTGCTATAAGTTCGTAGTTTTAACAGGAAGGCCCAGGGTGATGCTCTGTGCCTTTACAATGGCTTTTCTAGCTGTCTAGACACATTGAGCTGGGTGGGTGTGGTGGGGCAGTCAGGAGGATCTCTGTGAGTTCTAGGCCAGTCTGGTCTACAGAGCAAGCTTCAGAACAGCCTGAACTAGATAGAGAAACCCTACTGTCATTGAGAGGTATGGACTTTGGATCTGGTTAATTTTGGTGTGTGATTTTTTTTTTTCCCCAAATTCTTTACAATAAAGTTTTGGTAAGTAAGATAGGCATTAACTATGTGACCTTGTCTCTACTAGAAACAACAATAATCGTAATAGGGATAACAATATTCTTGTGACCTTGGCATGACCGTAGGATGGAAGAAGCTGGTCCTGGAAGTGCCAGCAGTGTAGCAGCAACTGCGGTTGAGATGCTAACTAACACTGTTCATCTAGAGAGGCCCTGCCTGGCAGGGCGTGACCGCTACCAGTGGGAAGCTGGAAGTGAGGGTTTTTTTTGTTTTGTTTTTCATTTTGAGAGTGAAATTAAATGTTCTTTTAAAATTCTCAGTCTTTGAAAGCCTTAGTTCTTCTGAAAGACTTGCTCTTTTCTTGCTAAATTCCAGAGCTGTTTACTCATTGCTAACTCTGGGCTCTATGTATTCCCAAGGGCAGACACAGTCTTCATCCTCACCTTCCTGCACAGCCTCCTGGGTTCTGCCCACACGTGCTGCTGGCTTCAGTGTAGTGTTCTTTGGTGCTGTCTCTCCCTGTTAGCCTGTCTGGTTTTCTTTCTCCACATCCTTGACTTTCTAAATTGTGGGAGTGCGCGTGTGCGTGTGTGATGGAGTGCATGTGGTCAAAGGACTACTTGCAGGAATCAGTTCTCTACTTCTTCCGTATGGATTCTGGAAATGGTCAGTCTTGGCTGCAAGCACCTTTACCCACTGAGCCGTTTCAACAGTTGTCTCTCTGCATCCTTCTTTCCCTTGTCCTCCACTCTGATTACCCGGCCTGATTTTACCACCGAATTTTCCTTCTGTGTGTCGTGTTTGTTTATCACACTCCCTATTCTTCATTTTCAAATTTCACGTCTTCAGAGCAGCTTATTTTTTGAATGCTGTTGAAAGCTCACAATTTGTTAGGGCTCAGAGTTCTAGTAGTTTGGAGTCGAAGCCTTTTTGACTGCCAGGTCCCCAGGCCGCACAGGGCCTCTTGGAAGGAGAGAAGAACATAGGTCCTTGTGCATATGTGTCTGTCGGGTTCACCCTCTTCTTGTATAGCCCCTGAGGCCTCCAGGAGGGCACTGCCCTGGATGGGTTTACCTCATCCCCACAACCCCACCACTGAGTGTTGTGAGTATGCTTCCATCTTTTCTCTTCCTTTATGTTCCCAATATCTGATAATGGAAATTAAGTGTCAACATGGGGCAGGGACAAAATATCTAAACCATAGCAGTCTTTAAATGAAGTAGTGACAACAACTTTTGACTGTATGTGTGATCTCTGAGTTTTGTTTGGGTGTGACCTTGGCATAAGACCAGGGTCCAACCTGAGCATAAGACTGTTTAGAATTATGACAAGCCCTTCGAGCGAAGCTTCTTTCTTTCTTTTAATTTTTAAATTTTATTATCACTGTTTTGGTGTGTGAGTGTATGTATGTATGTATGCGTACATGTGTGTGTATATATGTGTGTAAACACCAGAGGTTGATGTCAGATGTCTTCCTCAATTAAATAAATCTGTACCTTATTTTTTTTTCCAAAATTAAAAACAATTATACTTGTTTATTGTGTGTGGGCAAACAATAGCAGGGCAGAGGACAACTCGTAAGAGTTGGTTCTCTCCTTCTACCACATGAGTCCTAGGGCTGGAACTCAGATCATCTGTCTTGGCAGTGAACGCACTCACCCACTGAGTTATCTCACTGACTCTTTCCACCTGCCTTTTTAGTGCAAGGTCTCTTACTGAACCCACACCTTACCAATTTTGCGAGGCTGGCTGACTAGAGAATTCTAGAGATTTACATGCCCACCTCTCCAGCATTGTGTATACAGGCATACTCAGCTGTGCTCACCTTCTTATGTGGGTGCTTGGATCAAACTAATGTCTTTAAGGTCAAGCACTTTACTGACTGAGTCCTCTCTCCATCCCCATTTTGATTTAAAACAAAAAATTCAAAGGTTGCCTCGGCTTTTTTTTTTTTTTTTTCTTGAAAGTTTACATGGGTATCTGTGTGCGTGTGTGCGTGCGCCTGTGGACATACACCTCTTATACCATTGGCGAGGCCAGAGGAGGAGGTGGGGTATCGTGCTGTGGCACTCTCCTTATCGAGACTGGATTTTTTGCTGAACCTGAAGCTGTCATAGGCCGGCCGGCCAGTGAGCTTCTGAGATCCTACTGTTTTAACAGAAATAAATAGTGGATTACAAGGTTTTGGTAAACTGGGTAGTGCTGATGTTTCAGCCTTATACCAGCACTTCATCCCTCTAGACTCTACTGAACTACACCAGACTGAGGTTATTTTATGGTCTTCTAAATGCTCAGAGGCTCACTTTGTTTTTAATTCACCATTAACAGGTAACATTCAGATATCCTGGATTGATGACACATCAGCCTTTGTTTCTCTCAGCCAGCCGGAACAAGTACAAATTGGTTAGTGTTCTGGACATCTGTTTTGTTTGTTAATAAGGTGTGTGTATGTGTGGGGGGGTGCCTTTATAACAGCTGTGTTTTCAGGCAGTTAGCTGGTTCACTGGCATTTCTACTTGTATTTTTGAGCTTGCCAGTGAAATAAAGGAAAAAATTAGTAACATGAGTTTTTGATTCAATAGTCTAAAGATACTTAAACAGTGGCTCAAGACTCCATGTAATGTCATGTAACTGAATGTGTGGTTGGAAAATTTAGCAATAGAGAAAAGTTTCTGAGCATGCAACAATCAAACAATTCAAAAATGAAACACTAATGAGCTGGAGGCAGCCTTCATTCTGAGCATACAGCATGTGTGTCTGCTGCATGTGCTTTCCTGTGATACAACACCCTCATCAACTGCCTGAAACACCTCAGATTCCAGGTTAGCCTGTGTTCTGACTGCACTGTTCTAACGTACTTCCAGGTCTCTGCTGACAGAGCATAGTGGATTAGTTATGGGACTGAAGAGGTCACATTTTCCTTCTGTCACTCCTTAGCACCTGTCCAATTAATTAATATAGCTTCTGGTTGTGTTAGACAAGCACATTAGTATGGAAATTGGTCTTGTCTTAACAAATAACAAAATTTTATGTATATCAAAATGTTTTCTGTAAAGCAAGACTTTGTCTTATGTAGATCATGCTGGCCTTGAATTCATAGAAATTACCTGCTTCTACTTCCCAAGTGCAGCGATTAAAGGCATGAATCACCATGTCTAGCTACTAAAAAATTAATTTAGTTTTTTAATGTTTTATGTAAACCTATTTAAAACTTGGATTCCATGGAGTTGGATCTCCTAGAGCAGTAGGCTTTTGTGTTGTTTTGTTTTGAGTCAGGGTTTCTCTGTGTAGCCCTGGCTGTCCCTGTTGTGAGCCACCATGTGGTACTGGGAATGAAACCCAGAAGAGAGGCAATGCTTTTAACCACTCAGCCATCTCTCTAGCTCATCCCTATTGTACATACCCATTTGTCCTGGCTCATACAATTCCTTGGGTAGACTAGATTACACTAGGAGGCGTTTGAGAGCAGCACTTGGTCTGTCTCATTTGCTTCTATTCTGTTCTTTTCTTAGTGTGCTTTTTCTAAATAAGTTGCAGGTATACTTTGAGAATTTGAGGTAGAAAGATTGAAGGAGGGAAGTGGGATACCTCTGAAGCCTTCACTGGCCTGTTCACCTTGTGCTTTTCCTGCTTAGCTGTGATTTATCCATGCCATTAAAACTTGTGTCAAATGTTCTATTTACAAGCAAACTGAATGACAATTCATTTACTTTTAAAAGGGGTTCTGAAAGATGGATCACCATATCTTTTGTTGATCCTTAAATAATTTTGGCATTAATTTTACTGTCTTTTTTCTTTAACATTTGTTTATTCAATTTTTCTCTTTTCTTCTTTATATGAGTATATAGCCTGCTTGTGTGTCTGTGTACTTCATACAGACCTAGCACCTTTGTAGGCCAGAAGAGGGCATCAGGCTCCCTGGGACTGGAGTTGCAGATGTTTGTGAGCCACCATGTAGGTGGTGAAAGTTGAACCTGGGTCCTCTGCAAGAGCAGCTTGAATGTTTTTTGTTTTTTATTTATTTGTTTGTTTTGTTGTTGTTGTTTGCTGGGTTTTATTTTTATTATTTATTTATTTGACTGTTTGTTTGTTTTTTAAGACAGTTTCTCTGTGTAGCCCTGGCTGTTCTGGAACTCACTCTGTAGATCAGGCTGGCCTCGAACTCAGAGATCTGCCTACCTCTATTTTTCTGAGTGCTGGGGACTAAAGGCATGCTGACCACCATGCCAGGCTTGTCTGTCTGCTTTTTATTTTAAGTATCAAATACTAGCATAATGTAAAGTGTTAAACCTTTGAACTTCTACATATATAAATTCAGGTCTAAATAGTTTGATATTTTTATTTAATTTTTAACAATCTCAGGAATACAGGCCATCTTGTAGAAGTAAAAACTTAGACTTTGGAGTCAATGCAGCCATGTATGGTGTGATGCCAGCACTAAGTTCTGTTCATCTCTGTGTAGTAAGAATGGTAGCATGGACTTGGTTGGACTGTTGGAACACAGTTATAGCTGACATTTATTAGTTTGGTGGTCTTGTATTTTGGCTACTCAGTAGCAGTGATGTTTCAATGGGAGGTGTTCTTCAGAGAGGTATTGTTGCAGGAAATATTAAAATGAAGGAATAGAGCAAGTTACCTCAAGATGCTCTGGTTCTCTCAGTCCTCTCAGCCTGGCTGGCCATGCACTGGCGAGCAATGGCCAACCTGCTTTGTCATGTGGAGACTCTATGACTCAGAGCTCCACAATCTCTCCACCCAGCTTGCTAGGTTCCCACTGGCAGGTTGCTACCATGCCAGCCCCATGCTTCAATACCCCCACGGCCTCTGTGGTGCACATCAGGCAAACCCACACTTTGCCGCTGTACCTTTCTCTCTGGAACTCAAACGAGCCGCCGAGTGAAGGAAAATGCAACACAAACTTAGTTCAGAAACAATGATAACTCAATCTCTGGGCGCATCAACTAAAACCTAATCTTGTAAACCTAATTAAATCTAAATCCTCTGGAGGCAAATCCTTTTGGATCCGCCATGATACCAGGAAACTCTAGAAGCTACATCTTAACCTATATGCTGTCCCTGTTCCAAAAGGCCCTCTTTTTCTCCTTCTCCTCTCTTCCTTCCTCCAACCTAGAAGTCCCTCCTACGCTCCCAGTGATTGGCACCTTTATTCATTAGGGGATTGGTTCACAAGAAGTCACATAAGTATGTAACTCACTCCTTGTCTGGAGCCCCTCCCAGGAGGGCAGAATCAGCATCAAAATACAAACAGCCCCAGGGCTATCCATAAGGTATGACACCAAAGATCATGCCTGATGTGTGTGTAAAGGATGCTGCCTGTTGTGTATTTTTCATTTTTTGCTTTGACATTTGCTGTCCATTTCCTCAGTCTTTTGACAGATGATTTAGTATACAAGGAGTTCAGCTTTTTAGAGCATGACGATGCCTTCAGTGGGGATCAGGGATTTGAGAGGCAGGCTGTAGAGAGGCTGCAGTGTGAATGAAAAGAAAGCAAGGAGAACTCTGACCTGCAGTGTGGCTGTACCTGCTCTGCTCAGTGTTCTCTCCATCAGCGACCTGCAAGCCTTGCAGCAGGAATGTCCAGGCTTTTAATTGACTGACTCGGGGACTGATGGTAGCCCAGTCATTTGTCAGTATGTATCCCTGAAGAGTCACAAAAACCTTTGGGTTGCAGGTTCCCAGTCTGTGACAGGGTCATGATTACAGTCCTTTCATAGGTGGCTACAAAGATGCACCAAGGTCATTGGAGTCCTGACAAATGGTTGTGTTTTTAAAATGTCTAATTCTGATCCTTTCTGTTGGCAGTAGAGATGAGACTGTGTAGAGATGTTTTAAGATCTACAGAGCATCAGTTAGCGGTACGTCACTAAAAAGACAGCGTAATTTGTTCATTCATGTCTATGGTTTATCAGTGTGGTTTGGTTATTTTTTTTAAATACTGTTTTGTTGCCAATAATGGTTGTCCTTTCCTTGACTTACTGAAAAATTCTTTGAAAAACAACTTTAAGAAAAAGTTTATTCTATTTTAATTGTGTGTGTGTTACATATTTAAACATGCATATGGTGTTTGAAGAAGCCAGAGGAGGCTGTTGGATCTCCTCAGGCTGGAGTTCACATGATTGTGAGTCACCTGAGTGAGCATTGGAAAGCAAACCTGGGTCCTGTGGGAGAGCAGTCTGAACTGTTTGCATTGTTCTGGCCCTGGTAATAGCTTTTGTGTCATTTTGTTTTGAAACTGGGTCTCTATGTAGCCCTGGCTGTCCTGGATCTCACTGTGTATAACAGGTTGGTCTTAAAGTTATAGGGACCCTTTTGCCTCTGCTTCCTGGGTGCTGGGATTAAAACCACACCTGCTCTAAGTGGTCACTTTTAAGCTAAGTGTTTTATTTAGTGACACCGATGTCATTAGTGTCAGAGTAATATGCAGACATGTGGTTTTGATTGCTTGCTTGTTTTGCCTCCTTGAGGACAACACAGGGTTCACAACACAAGGGTTCATATTTTCTCCACTGAATCCTTTGGGCCCAGTGTTTACAATAGCATGAGTAAATAAGTAGGCTTGAATGGGCAATATGAGAAATGGGCTAAGAGGAAGCTGTGGCATTTACTTTTCCCTCCTAGATCAAGTAGATGCTTGTTATCGTTTATTCATTATTATTTATATGATGATAGTAGAGATGGAGTCCAGAGTCTCATGCATGCAAAGTAAATGTTCTACAACTGAGTTATACACAACCCCCCTTTTAAGGCTTGTTTTGAGGCTGGGCCTTGATACATTGCCTGGGCACATTTGATCACACGCTCTTCCTACCTCAGCCTCCAGAACATTATAGGTGTATAACACTGGTCGTCTTTGAAGACACTGTTGTCTCCTTTGCCTGCATTAGACAATTCTTCACAACGTTCCTGGCAGCTTACCTATGCTGAACCTCTGAGCTTCCTTCTCTGGCACTTACTCAGCTATCCCTTCTGTAGAAGGGCTGCATCCTACCTTTCTGCCTCAGCTCAGTATAATTGTCACTTTCGGCTTCTCGGTTCAGGTTTCTTCTGCAGAACTTTGCTAGGACATCAGCCTCACCGCCATGCCTATGGAGCAAAGAGATATAAAGAGTTGCTACATGCTCTTGCTTTCTCTTGCTCTCTTGTTCACTTGGACTCTTCCCTTCTTGCTCCCACTCTGTCCCCTTGTCCTTCCCCCCTCCCTTACCCATTCCCTTCCCCATCTCCATGTGCTCATGGCTGGCCTCTGCTTCTTTCTCCTCTCTCTCCTCTCTCTCTCTCTCTCTCTCTCTCTCTCTCTCTCTCTTTCTGTGCCTTTCTTTGCCTCTACTACCTTCTTAACTCCCCTTCCTGAATAAACTCTGGTCTATACTTAAAAAAAAAAAAAGATGCTGTACTCAAAAAGTGAGAGTTTATCCACATGGACTACAGAGCCTATTGTGTTTACGGTGGCTGTCTGACATTAGTTAGTACCTGATCAGTATCATACGATTGGAGCAATGAACTGAAAATTCCTTTTGTGTTTGATGGGAACATGTCTGGTTTTTTCTTTCTGATTTCTAAAACTATAGGGATGCTTCATTGAAAGATAATTTGAAGTTTCTTTTCTCTTAGTAGTATTCTAACAATGCCAAGGGCCCAGGTTATCTGAAGTGCTACAAATTCCTGTTAATGTTATCTTAAACAAATTGTACAAGCATTTCAACAGAAGCAGAGGGCCTCTCAGATCAATGATGTAACAATGAAAATAACCATTAAATGCCATTTATGTAGCAACTCAGAATGGCTTCTTTGGCTCTGATACAATTTTTTTTTCATATTTTATTTACATTTCAAATGTTTCCACCTTTCCAGATCTCCCCTTTGGAACCTCCCCATTCCCTCCACCCTCCCCTGCCACTATGGGGGTATTCTCCCACCCACCCACTCTCATCTTCCAAATTATTTTTTATTTACATTCAAAGTTTCCCATTTAAGCTGACAACTGTATTTTGGGGGGGGGCATTACTAATCAATATTTTAAAAGTCTTCTTGGGTGGCCTGGAGAGATGGATCAGCAGTTAAGAGCACTGACTCCTCATCTGGAGGTCCTGAGTTCAATTCCCACCACATGGTGGCTCACAACCAACCATCTGTAATAGGATCTAATGCTTTCTTCTGTGTGTCTGAAGACAGTTACAGTGTACTCATATACATTAAAAAAAAAAAAAAAAGTAACAAAAAGGCCTTTTTTGACCTCTTGAAAATAAAAGTTCTCTTCTTATAGGAAACCATATGCTTAAAACTATATGTGCATGTGTGTGCACGTACCAATCTATTATTATCTGTACTGGCTGGGTGTGTGTCAACTTGACCCAAAGTTAACACACAGAAAGGAGTTTCAGATGAGAAAATGCCTCCATGGGATCCAGGTGTATGGCATTTTCTCAATTAGTGATCAAGGGGGAGAGCCCCTTGTGGGTGGTACCATCTGTGGGCTGGTAGTCTTGAGTTCTTTAAAAGAGCAAGCCAGAGAAGCAATTCAGTAAGAAACATCCCTCCACGGCCTCTGCATCAGCTCCTGCTTCCTGCCCTGCTTGAGTTCCAGTCCTGACTTCCTTTAGTGGTGAACAGCAATTGGAAGTGTAAGCTGCATAAACCCCTTCCTCCCCAACTTGCTTCTTGATCATGATGTTTGTGCAGGAATAGAAACCCTGACTAAGACAAATTAGTAGCAGAATAGTGGGGTATTCCTGTGACAACCGGACCATGTTTTGGGGAGGACTGTGGAAGGACTTTGGAACTTTGAGCTAGAAGAATCATTGGGATGTTAAGAGCCCTGTGGGATGTTGTGTAGGAGCTTGGAAGATAATGTTGAGAACAGTGCAGAAGATGGAGGTCTGGCTTGTGAAATTTCAGAGGGAAGACTAAAGACTCTTATCAGGGCTGTTGCTAGTTTGATTTAAGATTCTGTAGGTTTGGTTAGCTAGGGCTGAAGGATTAGCTGTGATTAACAAGCTACCAGAACTACTAAAGCAAAACCATTGTATTACTGGGACTATTGATTCTGGTTAGCTGGAGCTAAGAAATTAGCGGTGATTAAGAAGAGACCAGCATCATTGAGGTGACATCTTCTGGGAAGTGTTTTCTGAGGGCACAGAGATAGCCAAGGTTGTACCTTGTGCTGTGGCTGGACTTGGTAATGTGTAAGTCACCCAGGTGGTACTGGCTTTGAAGGCATGAAGGAGTCATGAAGAGCAACTGAGGCCTGGGCACTGTGAGAGGCTGCAGAAGGCCATTGGTGAAGGTGCAGCCTCATTTGCAGTTGATGGCACAGGACTGAATGGGTCATGCTTGGTAAGGTGAGGCTTGGCACCATGAAGAGAGCCTGTGAGAGGCTGTTGGTGAAGCCTAGTTACAGCAGAAGACAACAGTGTGTTGGAAATGCCAGTACTATGAGATGACCACCAAGAACAGCAGTAGCAGTGGAGTACAGGCATCAGGAGCCTAGAAGGCAAGGTGTGCTACAAAGGGCAGAGCTGGAGAAGTGACTCAAGCCCTTGGAGGAATCCAGAAGATCGTGAGTGGATCCCAGACATTGGATGGTTGGAGTTTGATTTTGTTGTGACTGTGCCCTGATATTTTTCCCTCTTGAAGGAAGAAAGTATTTTAGTGGAGCCCATAGTTAAGAGACTTTTAATTGTAAAAAGACTTTGAATTTTAAGAGATTGGATGTTTTAAAGGGATTGAACTTTTAATATGTAAGAGTTTGCAAAGACTGCGAGACTTTAAAAGTTATTTAGATCTTATGGATGAATAAGAAAGTAAGGGTCGAGGCTCACCTCGTGGATTTAAATGACATGATTTCTTCACATAAGACTGGGTTCTGGAAACTTAAAAACAGGAGTCCATGGTTTCTAGATAGCTGAAGGAACAGTGGTAGATTGTTCCTTCTCTTCCTCCTCCTCCTCAAAACAGGGTTCATCTGTGTAGCCCTGCTGTCCTGGAACTCACTCTGTTGACCAGGCTGGTCTCCAACTCAGAGATCCACCTGCTTCTGCCTCTGAGTACTGGGATGGCCCAGCTGGAATGGACTTTGTAGGAACATATGTGGTACGGAGGTGAGCACAGTGCCACACCTGTAATCCCAGCGCTCGGAAGGTAGACAGAACAGGAGGGTCACAACTTCAAGTCTAGTCTAGGCTACCAAAGACCCTGCTTCAAGAAAGAAAAGAGAAAGTCCTGGGAATGAAATCAGTGTTCTGTGTCAGTGTCTTCTGATTTGAAAATAGGGGCTGGAAAGATAGATCATTGCTTTTGCAGAGGACCTGGGTTTGGTTCCCAGCACCCGTGTGGCAGCTCACAATTATTTGTGACTCTAGTTCTAGGAAATCAGTGCCCTCCTCTGACTTCCTGACCAGGCATGCCTGTGTGGCACAGATGTGCATTTAGGGAAGCATTGTACCCATAAAATAAAAACAAGTTCATCTTAACAAAATCCACAGTTCCTCCTTTCTTTAAAGGCACACATCTTCATGCTCAGCCTCTTCCTTCTTGTAAATATTTCTTTTACATTTTTGTTAAATATACATTTTTTAAAAATATTGTTTGTACCCTCTGCCATTCTCTTCCCACTCTGGGTGAACCTCTTCTCCTGTTTTATGCTGTGTGTATTAAAGTTGCTTGCATGAGCATGGATGGAGAGTTACTAACAGGAACTTGGGCAGTTTACCAGTGGTCACACCTGAAGAAAAGGCTTCCCATCCCCAGCTGCCATTCGCTGCCAGTTGCCTCCTAAGCCCCTCCTCCATTGGTTATGGACTGTGGACTGGACTCAATACCCTCCCCAACCCCCAAGCCACAGCTGCCACTGCTGAGAGCGCATGAGTGCAAAGCCATTCTAGATCTGGAAAGCATTTCACAGCACCCCCTCTCCCCCCATTCTCCGGCTCTTCCATGCTTTCTGACCTCATTTTCAGAGATGTACCCTCAACAGATGCTTACGAGTTATGAGTCTCTGCATTGACTGCCACCCACCTCAAGTGGCAACAGTCTTTCTGTGTAGCTCAGGCTATCCCGAAACTTAGAGATCCCCTCCTACCTCAGTCTCAGAATGCTTGGATTGCAGGAATATAAGTATTTCATGACCCTTTGAATGCTAATTGGGTTTTGACTTTGCTTGTGGGATTTGAATCTGTTTTGGTGTTTGTTCTGATGATAGTGGGATGACACTAGGCCCTCACCACCGAACCTCACCCTCAGCCCTAACTCTGTTATTTTCCGTATTGTTAGGTTTTATGTATTATCATTGTATGTGTTGTATGTGAGGTGTGTACACTTGGCACAGATGCACGTGAAGGTCAGAGGACAAGTTCGTGGTGTGAGTTCTCTGTCTTGTGTAGGTTCTGGAGTTCAAACTCAGGCATCCAGGTTTGTGGGGTAGGTTTCTCACTGCCCTTGAGCCTGCCTTTTACAGTGTCATGGGCGTTGCCTATGCTGTTGCTCTTTCCTAGAAGTTTCTTTGGACAGGTGTGTTGTGTTTATTGTACATTATATATGGACATAACCTACTTAGGGCTCTCTCTTGGATGTGTATGTTACTTTAACTATGTTAAATGATCATTTTAGTAAGCTTCTGTCCGTTAGTCCTTGTCTAGATCTTCGATTATTTTCAGTTCTGAAGAAATGTAGTCTCTCTGTTTGTGATGATAATCCGGAATAAGCAGTTAAGTTCCTTTCAGTATCATTGTTCCTTGTGGTCCCTGGGCTTTGCTTGTGTTGCATGGACATGTCTATTAATTCTTTGAACGTTTTTATTTAGAGATGATCTTTATGATCAGGAATATAATATGGTATATCTCTCAGTTTAGTCACTTAAATTTGTTTATCTTTTGTCATGTATTTTGCTCTTGCTCTTGTTTTTATCATGTTTACTTTTTTACAAAATGTTACTATTTGTGTGTGTGTGTGTGGTTAGGGAGCATGTGTGGAGGTCAGAGAACAACTCTGTGGAGTTAGTTCCCTCCTTCCTCTTTTGTGTGGGTCTCGGGATTGAACTCAGGTCATTAGGTTGTACTGTAAGCACTTACCTACTGAGCCCTCTTGCTGGTGCACTATATTTACTTTTCAGTGTCTTGCAGCAAACCTTACATACCAAGCCTTACCTTTGCTTGCTTGCTTGATTGCCACAGTCACATTAACTCTTAACAAATACTTTAGGTTGCTGGGGCAACAATGAGGTCAATCTGCTGACTGCATTTGGGCCTCTGAGAGACTAATGTGAAGACTCAGTGGAGATGCATTGGCTTCCAAATTCTTAATTCTGGAACTTCTGATACCATGCTGCTGCTGCTGCTGCTGTTGTTGTTGTTGCTGCTGCTATTGTTGCTATTGTTGCTGTTGTTGTTGCTGCTGCTGTCATCTGCCGTTGTCACTAGATGGGGTGAACTGTTGGTTACATTGATCAGCTGTACTAGTCTTTATGCATGGACATTGTTTTGTCATGACTCTTGTCTACGATCTTATTGTTTTAAAAAATGAAATAGACACAGTGGTTCTCCTAGGCTTCCTTTGGTATGAAGAGACACTATGACAGCTGAAACTCTTATAAAGGAAAGCATTTAATTGGGGCTGTTTTCAGCCCCAATTTTATTTAATTGCCCAATATCAAGATGGTGAGAAGCATGGCAGCATGCAGGCACACATGGTGCTGGATAAGGAGCTGAGAGTTCCGCATCTTGATCTGCAGGCAGCAGGAAGAGAAAGACCCTGGGCCTGGCTTCAGCATCTGAAACCTTAAATCTCACTACCCCCAGTGACACACTTCCTCAATAAAGCCACACCCACTCCAACGAAGCCACACCTCCTAATAGTGCCACTCCCTGATGACCAAGCATTCAAATCTATAAGTCTGTGGGGTCCATGTTAATTCATACCACCACAATGGCTCACATATATAACCCCAGCAGCAATCAGGAAGGGAACCTCGTTGGGCAGTGGTGGCGCACACCTTTAATCCCAGCACTTGGGAGAGAGAGGCAGGTGGATTTCTGAGTTCGAGGCCAGCCTGGTCTACAGAGTGAGTTCCAGGACAGCCAGGGCTATACACAGAAACCCTGTCTCGAAAAACCAAAAAAAAGAGGAAGGGAACCTCTGGCTACAGAGGTAGATCCTATCTTAAACAGCAACAAAATGAAATAAATTTGCAGGTCTTAAAAAACATCAGGGCTTGAACTTGAGATGTTACTTTGTGGCTGAAAGTGTTGCCAATGAGACGGCTCGAGTCATGGGAGGGTTTCAGCCATGCTCTTCTCCGGAGTCTAGTCTCCTCAAATGGACACTGAGAGTGGTACCTCCTGACCCACAGAGGCGTCTGTCTCCTAGAACTTTCAGTGTGGCCAGCAGAACAGCGCTTCTTATGGCTGAGCAATCAAGGAACACACACACACACACACACACACACACACACACACGCACGCACGCACGCTAGTGCATTTGGTAGCCAGAGATTGACATAGATATCTTCCTTGATTGCTCTCCATTTTACTTTTTGAGATAGAGTCTGTCACAGAACCTAGAATTTGCTTATTTATCTAGACTGGCTGATCAGTGAGCTGTGAGGGCCTCCCTGTCTTTGCCTCCGCAGCACTGGATTGTTAGGTGTTATGGTGGTTTGGATGAGAATGGCTCCCATAGGCTCATATATTAGATGCTTGGTCCACAGTTAGTGAACAGTTTGGGAAGGATTAGGGGGTATGGCCTTGTTGGAGGAAGTGTGTCACTGTGGGTGGCTTTGAGGTTGCAAAAGCCCACTTCAGGCCCAGTCTCTCTGCTGGTAAATCAGGATGTTAGTTCCCAGCTACTGCTCCAGCACCATGTCTGTCTGCTTCTCATCATGATGATCATGAATTAACCCTCTAAAAACTGTAAGCAAGCCCTCAATTAAATGCTTCCTTTTCTAAGAGTTGCCCTGGTCGTGGTGTCTCTTCACAGCAATAGAATAGTGAGTAGGATGGTGTGAAAATGATGTGCCTTGGTTTTCTGTGTGAGTGCTGGGGCTCCAGAGTCCAGCCCTCATGTTTGTGCAGCAGGCACTTTACCAGTGAGCCACCTCCCTAGCCCTGAGACCAGGATTTGGCCCTAACTCTATACCCTGTGTTATTACCTCTGTATTAATTCATCGTTTTCAGCTGGAATTACTATAAAGAGCAACAGTGACTTCAAAAACTCTAGAGTATATTAAAGTTTCCCGGTACTTTGTCAGCCGGATGGAATGCTTCTTTCTCTTTCTGTGTGTGGATTGGAGCAATGTGGGGGACTGCATGAATTTTGCAGAGTGCATCAGAGGCAGGGAACTAGTGCTGTGTTGGACAAAGGAATGGAGAAGCAATAGTGCTGTGCTTTTGACACTGAGAATTATTTTCTCCTCACAAATTCTTTTACCTCTTACTATAGGTAATTTAGAAATTATCAAAGAGTATTATGTGGCTTCAAAAAGGCCTTCTTGTAGTATAGTGTTAATTTTAATTACCTGTTAACCTCTAACTCAACTACTTACATCATGAGCAGGCCACATTTGGACATACTTACTGGGGCGGGAGAGAAGAGCCATCAGTTAAGAGTGCTGGCAGCTCTTACAGAGGGCTGCATTACAGTCCCTCTGAGCCCCACTCCAGGGGATCTGACACCCTCTTCTGGCCTCTGAAGGCACCTGTACTCAAGAGCACATTCCTGCACAAATACACATAATTAAATAAATAAGTCTAGGCATGTTTTTTTTCCTTCCTTCCTTCCTTTCCTTCTGACAAAGGGCTCTATACTGTAGCCTAAGCTGGCTTGGAATTTAGAGCATCCTTACTTGGCATCAGCCTTCCCAGTGCTGGGATTAAAATGTACGCACACATTTTGTAATCATATTCAGTCAAATGTAAGCCCCCTTCATATATTAATTTATCACTATGTGATGCTAGACGTAATGGATCTTCATGTTCAGTGTTCTTTAGTGACAAGAGAAAGAATTAAAATGTTTACAAGATTCTTAAGATATAACTTCATTGAAACCTGCAAATCATAGGAACTGAACATGGTGATAGAAGAAAGTGGCTCAGGAGATGCAGCCGAGTCAGAGGGAAGGTTTCTTGGAATAAGCAAGCCTGAGCTCAGCGTCCAGTAGGAAGATACATGAGACAAGAGAGGCGTACAGTGCAAGCGTGCTTTGGATTTGAACAGTCAGGTCATCTGTTCTACAAGTCTCGCCATTGTGAAATTTGCCCCCCCCCTTGGCTACAGAAGGTTTAAAATAAAACAACACTTTAAAGCATTTGATGATGGCGGGGCTTTGCCCAGACATTGGGTATCAGGCTGATTATTTAGATGAGGGAACAGGCCTTGGACAGCTCGGGTGCTCCATAGCACAGAGTCCAGAGCATACCAAGTAGAGGGTGTTCTAAGCTGCTTCTGCTTATTTTGAAATGTCTGGAAAGCTGTTTTGTTTTGGTTTGTTTGTTTGCATTTACACTGGTTCGTAGCTTTATACTGAGGCCAAATTGAATTTATTGGGGAAGCTGCCACATCTATAAATTCTACACAGCATAATAAATGGGCCATGGCTTCCAAGAATTGTTGACAGTGAGCTTCAGTTCCTAATTTAGAGTTTGTGGAGGTTATTTTTGACAAAGAAAGACAGCCAGACAGAGAGACTGAGACCCTACTGGATGGATTCACACTCCCCCAGGTTCTTTCCACGGGGCTTTTCTGTGTGATCCTGTCTGTCTTGGATCTAGCTCCATAGAACAGTCTGCCCTCAAACTAGTAGATTTGCCTGCCTCGTGTGCCACCATCACCTGGCTCACATTCATCTTTTGACACACGTTTACATGCCGTTTACACAAGTGGCACTGAGGCAAAGCATGGTAGGGCCTTGTGGTTCTGTGTTCTGCCTAGCTGCAAGGGTGTGGGAACTTCTCCGGACTGACAAAATGCAGAAAACTAGACTGTATTTACCCTATCCTGCCATTAGGTGATGGGTTTGTGAGAAGCACTGATGCACCGCTCAGGGGTGGGGGAATGTAGCCTAGGATGGAGGCCTCAGCACCAGTGGAAACAGCACAGGCTGAAGCTGAAGCTGGGGTTCCCTAAGCCACTGGGAATCTTGAGGAGGAGTCAAGAATGGAGAGGGCTGGGGACTGGCAGGGCCACTTCAGTTTAGCTCACCTGCAATTGTCTGGGAGCAGAGGGGCCTTCTGCAGGAGATCTGGCAGTGGCTCTGTATGTCAAAGGCTTCCTCCATGCCCCCCACAGTGGTTCTTGATGAGAGTACATGCTTGTCCATACTGTTTATTGATTGTTTATTGTGGAAAATAGATTCATACATCTTCCTCGAGGTGAACCAGAGATTGAAGACCTTTTGCATGAAGGAATGTCAGGGAACGGAAGCTTACTGGTTAAACCCTCAGGGACCATCTAGATACCTCATTAGCATGGAGAACTCTGTTCTGTGCTACTGACCACTAGTCATGATCTTTGTGTGGGGAGCTGTGGTCACATGTTTCAGGCCAGGAACCTGTTTGGGAGTAGGGAAACTCTTGCTGTCTTCAGGTAGGTGCTGGGGTTTCTGATCTAGTGTAACTTACCACGTTTCCTGCCCCACAGGGCCTGGATGTAGGATGGGTACAGATGGTGTTTATGTTCAGACTTGGGCATGCTGAACTAATACATGTCATGTGATGCTCAGCTCCCACCCCAGGAGACCTGGCCTCTTGAGGTAGGAACTATAGGGTGGTGCTTAGAACACTTGTAAGGTCTTGGGAGAGAAGCCTCTCTATGGGGTCTGTAAGGGGCAGTGCTGGCTAGCAGAGAGGTGTTTGGTCACAGTTGTGGGGCTCCTGAGTGAGTGATGACCAGCTTTATTCTTTGCGCCTCCACACACTGGGCGAGTGCTTCGCCAGGGAGCTCTTACCCCAGCTGCGGTGGTGTTAAAAGGGAAGACCCTTAATGTCAGTGTGCCCCCACACAGTGAAGGGATGGTTCCCTGTTGTTTGGATGCGGCCCTAGTCTCCTGAGACAGTGTCACCTGGCACCGTTTTCTTTTTTCTATCACTGGGGATGGAAGCAAGGTCCTCATACATTCGAGGCAGACATCTCTGGTCCTGGCCGCTGCTGTTGGTGCTGCCGCCACATCTATTCATATTGGTAAGAGTGTGTGGGAGGGTTAGAATGGGATAAAAGTAAACGTTCAGTTCGAAGGTCATGGTTCAAGCTCAGTGCTTCCGGAGACAGAAATGTTCATTTAAGGAGGGATTCGCTTCCATGTGTGCAAAGCTGGCTAGGGAGTTTCTAAAGCATTATCTTCACTGTCAGCATATGTTACCTGGAGACCACTGTGGGCTCCAGCTTCAGGGCTCATCTGGGAGGAATATTCCTGCCTTCTCTAAAAAAGCAAGTCAGCATTGTCCCGAGTCAGTGTTTGCTGCTCCCCTGGGGATGGATGCAGGGCTTGATTGATGGGTAGATTTAGGAGGATCCTAATAATCAAGGGCCTTTGAGCAAGTGGGTGACTGCTGCCTGGAAGAAGGCAGGCCTAGAAAGCAGCTATTTGGGTCTCTGCTAGGAGGCAGGAGGCAGTCTCCTCACTTACTGTGTGTGGTGTGGGGTCTCTCAGTTGGATTCCTGTAAGGAGTGGCAACAGTTGTATTAGGAAGCCCCCTTTGGACCTCAGGCCCAGGAGCCATCCTAGCCACTGTACATAGAGCCTACTGTTGCAGAGTTCCCTGATGCTTCACTGAGGGAAAATCCTCAAGTGCTTGTAAGGCTCAGGAGAAACTGACTTGATGGTTGCTCCCATCAGACATGGGCTGTGAGGGTGTGAGCAGCATTTTGCATTCCAGGCTGTATGCATAGCTCCAGTGGCCTGGTGGAATCCCCTTCTCTGACTTGGGCTGTGGTGAGGTGTGGCCTGGTGTTATGGAAAGCCAGTAGAAAGTTGTAGTGACTTAGGAAAAAGACTTTTTGTTTCATAATTGGTCTTGGAAGCTGTTTTTCTTGCTGAAGTTCTTTCTTTGTTTTCAAAAGTAAATATTTAGTTTGATGTCCCTCTGGGTGGTCAAACCACAAATGCCCGCTTGCTCCAGACATCTTCCTATGTCCTAATTCCACCTCACCAACCAGAAGGTTGCATGCCATGCTGGTAGCCACCTACCTGTCCAAGTTCCAGTAAAAGATGTCACTTAAATGCTTATCCAAGCTTAGTAATGTGGACTAACTTAACATTCAGGAGCTTTGGCAGCAAACAGATCTACACACTTGTGGAACCAAACAGTCTGAGTGTGGACCTGGAGAAGCCTCCTGGCATGGCCCCTGGTTTGTTCTAAAGTGATACTGCTGGGTCTTTTGAATAAAAAAGACCTATCAAAATGACTTGCATTTGCTTTTTTTCCCAAGGCTTCCAGCAACTGGGCTGCCATGATAAATAACCTCTTAGCAATGCGGGTGGGGGTTCCAGCAGTTCCAACTGCTGACTAGAGCAGCTTTCTGTGGTAGAAAGTCTTAGAAGTAATAGGAGTTTGCCTATCATATGTCTTCCTGGCTCCATCCCTAGCATTGCAAAAACAGAACAGAACAAAAGCCTGGTAGGAGATGCCACGTTTACAGAGATGGCTGGCAAGTGAGGCTGGGCTCCTTGGCTTTGTAGATTTATTCTCAGACGTACATTGGAAAGCTGGTTTGAGCACAGTGTGGTGAACACAGTCTGCCTTCACAATTCACACATTCTGTACTTGCTAATTCACCATGTTTTTTTGGAGCTTCAATATCAATTCTCACAAGGGCTTTTTAGTCACCCCCAGACCTGTGCAGAGCTGGGAGTATTTGAGATGCAACTATTGCTCTAGCAAATGCCCTTTTCTGGGTATTTGTCTTAAGAACCACTGGAAATAATTGGCTTTCAGTTGGCAAGTCTAGCAGTATACCTTTATAGTTTTGCCTCAAGGATAGAACTCTCCAGGCCTGTGTCTAAGTTAGAAGGAATCTTGATCGTCTGTCTCTTCTGTAAAACATCACATTAGTGTACTATATAGGTGGCATTATGCTGATTGGATCAAGGAAGCAGAAAGGAGCAACCGCTCTGAACTGATTGGTAACACATATGCACATCAGAAGATAGGAAATAAATCCAACCAAAATTCAAGGACCATCTAACTCAATGAGTCCAGTGGTGTGGGCATGCAGAGATATTCCTTGTAAGGTAAAGGATAAATTATTGCACCTGGCGCCTCCCACTACCAAGAAAGAAGCACAACACTTAGTGGGTCTATTTGAATTCTGGAGACAGCACATTCTTCACTTGGGTGTGTTATTCCTGCCTATATACCAAGTGACTTAGAAAGCTGCTAGCTTTGTGTGGGGCCTGGTTCAGAAGGCTCTTCAACAGGTCTAAGCTGCTATGCAGGCTGCTCTACCACTTGGAACATAGGATCCCTTAGACCTGGTAGCTCTTGAGGTGTCAGTGGCCGATAGGGATGCTGATTGGAGCCTTTGCAGGCCTCTATAGGTGAATCCCAGAAGAGACCTTTGGGATTTTGCATCAAGGCTCTACATCATGTGCAGACAACTATCCTCCCATTGAAAGACAGCTTTTGGCTTGCTATTGGGCCTTTATGGAAACTGAACTTTGAACAATGGGCCACCAAATTACCATTAGGCCTGAACTGCCCATCATGAGCTGGATGTTTCTGACCAAGTCATGATGCAGGACACACATAGCAGCAATCTGTTATCGAATGGAAATGGTATATACATGATCCTGTCTAAGCAGGTCCTGAAGGCCTATGCAAGTTACATGAAGAAGCTGCCCATTTAAATGGTTTCTGCTGTTACAAAGCCATCTGTTGCTAAGTAAGCACCTATAGCCTCATGGGGTGTGCCTATGATCGGTTGACTGAGAAAGAGATGTGTAAGGCATGGCTTAATGATATTTCTGCATGTTATAAAGACACCACCCAGAAATAGAGAACTACAGTCTGGGACAACCATGAAAGACACTGGTGAATGGAAGTTCTCATAGTGTACAGAATTTCAGTCAGTATACATAGTGGTGTACTTTGTTTGGCAGGAGTATCGGGCAGATCTGTGATTGTTCACCTATGCATTGCCTACAGCCAGTGGATTATCAGGATAGTCAGAGACTTGGAAAAGCATGATTGAAAAAATGATGGGAAGATTTGGGGAAGAATTATGTGGAAAGCTCTCTCCAAATGGACAAAGAATGTGAAGATACTTGTGTCCCATGTAAATGTTCATCAGAAGGTGATTTCAGCAGAGAGGAGGTTCAATAATCAAGTAGATAGGGAGAGGAAGGTGGTTATAACAGAGGGTTACACTTGACACATGTTTTTTGTTCTTTTTTGTTGTATTTTGTTAAGAATGTGTTTCTACAATGTCTGTTTTCTTTCAGGTTTTTTTCTTTTTAATTGAATATTTACTTTATTTACATTTCAAATATTTTCCCCTTTCCAGGTCTCCCCTTTGGAAATCCTCTATACCATCCCCCCTCCCCTACCTCTGTGAGGGTGCTCCCCCACCCACCCACCCACTCCCATCTTCCCTCCCTGGCATTCCCCTACACTGGGAAATTGAACACCCTCAGGCCCAAAGGCCCCTCCTCCCACTGATGGCCAAGAAGACCCTCCTCAGCTACATATGTGGCCAGCACCATGGGTTCCTCCATGTGAATTCTTTGGTTGGTAGTCCAGTCTCTGGGGTCTCTGGGGTTCTGGCCAGTTGACACTGATGCTCCCTCCATGGGGCTGAAAACCCCCTCAGCTCTTTCAGTCTCTTCTCCAACTCCTCCATCCAGGACCCTACACTCAGTCCAATGATTGGCTGTGAGCATCCAACTCTGTATTTGTCAGGCTCTACCTGAGCCTCTCAGGAGACACCTTATCACGCTTCCATCAGGAAACACTTCCTAGCATCCACAATAATGTCTGGGATTGGTGACTGAATATGGGATGTATCCCCAGGTGGGGCAGTCTCTGGATGGCCTTTCCTTCAGTCTCTACTCCATACTTTGTCTTCAAATTTCCTCCTGTGAGTATTTTGTTCACCCTTCTAAGAAACACTGAAGCATCCACATTTTGGTCTTTCTTCCTTCTTAGGCTTCTTAGGCTTCATGAATCTTGAGTATTCTGAACTTTTGGGCTAATATCCACTTATCAGTGAGTACATACCTTGTTTGTTCTTTTGTGACTGAGTTACCTCACTCAGGATGATGTTTTCAAGTTCCATCCATTTGCCTGTGAATTCCATGAAGTCATTTTTAATAGCTGCATGGTTTTCCATTTTCTGTATCCATTCCTGTGTTGAGGGACATCTGGGTTGTTTCCAGCTTCTGGCTATTATAAATATGGCTGCTATGAACATAGTGGAGCATGTGTCCTTATTCCATGTTGGAGCATCTTCTGGGTATATGCCCAGGAGTGGAATAGCTGAGTCCTCAGGTAGTACTATATCCAATTTTCTGAGGATCCACCAGACTGATTTCCAGAGTGGTTGTACCAGCTTGCAGTCCCACCAGCAATGGAGGAGTATTCCTCTTTCTCCACATCCTCGCCAGCATCTGCTGTCACCTGAGTTTTTGATCTTAGCCATTCTGACTGGTGTGAGGTGAAATCTCAGGGTTGTTTTGATTTGCATTTCCCTGATGATTAAGGATGTTGAACATTTCTTTAGGTGCTTCTCAGCCATTCGAGTTTCCTCAGTTGAGAATTCTCTGTTTAGCTCTGTTCCCCATTTTTTAATAGGGTTACTTGGTTCTCTGGAGTCTAACTTCTTGAGTTCTTTGTATATATTGGATATTAGACCTCTATCAGATTTAGGATTGGTAAAGATCTTTCCCAATCTATTGGTTGCCATTTTGTCCTATTGACCATGCCCTTACAGAAGCTTTGCAGTTTTATGAGGTTTCATTTGTCCATTCTTGATCTTAGAGCACAAGCCATTGGTATTCTGTTCAGGAACTTTCCCCCTGTGCCAACTTGTTTTAGACTTTTCCCCACTTTCTCTTCTATTAGATTCAGTGTATCTGGTTTTATGTGGAGGTCCTTGATCCACTTGGACTTGAGCTTTGTACAGTGAGATAGGAATGGATCAATTTGCATTCTTCTACATGTAGACTGCCAGTTGAACCAGCACCATTTGTTGAAAATGCTGTGTTTTTCCCTACTGGATGGTTTTAGCTCCTTTGTCAAAAATCAAGTGACCATAGGTATGTGGGTTTATTTCTGGGTCTTCAATTCTATTCCATTGATCTACCTACCTATCACTGTACCAATACCATGCAGTTTTTAATCACTGTTGCTCTCTAGTACAGCTTGAGATCAGGGATGCTGATTCCCCCAGAAGTTCTTTTATTGTTGAGAATAGTTTTTGCTATCCTGGTTTTTTTGTTATTCCATATGAATTTGAGAATTGCTCTTTCTAAGTCTATGAAGAATTGAGTTGGAATTTTGAAGGAGATTGCGTTGAATCTGTAGATTGCTTTCAGCAAGATGGCCATTTTTACTATATTAATCCTGCCAATTCATGAGCATGGGAGATCTTTCCATCTTCTGAGGTCTTCTTTGATTTCTTTCTTGAGAGACTTGAAGTTCTTGTCATACAGATCTTGCACTTGTTTGGTTAGAGTCAAACCAAGATACTTTATGTTATTTGTGACTATTGTGAACGGTGTCATTTCCCTAATTTCTTTCTCAACCTGTTTATCCTTCGAGTATAGGAAGGCTACTGATTTGTTTGAGTTAATTTTATATCCGGCCACTTTGCTGAAGTTGTTTATCTAGAAGTTCTCTTCTGGAGTTTTTAGGATCACTTAAGTATACTATCATATCATCTACAAATAATGATATTTTGATTTCTTCCTTTCCAATTTGTATCCCTTTGACCTCCTTTTGTTGTCTGATTGCTCTAGCTATAACTTCAAGTACTATATTGAATAGATAGAGAGAGAGAGGGCAGCCTTGTCTAGTCCCTGATTTTAGTGGGATTGCTTGAAGATTCTCTCCATTTAGTTTGATGTTGGCTACTAGTTTGCTGTATATTGTTTTTACTATGTTTAGGTATGGGCTTTGAATTCCTTATCTTCCAAGACTTTTAACATGAAGGGGTGTTGAATTTTGTCAAATGCTTTTTTTCAGCACTTAATAAAATGATCATGTGGTTTTTTTGAGTTTGTTTTTGTAGTGGATTACATTGATGGATTTCTGGGTATTGAACCATTCCTACATCCCTGGGATGAAACCTACTTGAACTTGGTGAATGATCGTTTTGATGTGTTCTTGGATCCAGTTTGAGAGGATTTTATTGAGTATTTTTGCATCGATATTCATGAAAATTGATCTGAAGTTCTCTTTCTTTATTGGTTATTTGTGAGGTATTGGTATCAGTGTAACTGTGGCTTCATTGAACGAATTGGGTAGTCTTCCTTCTGTTTCTATTTTGTGAAATAGTTTGAAGAGTATTGGTATTAGGTTTTCTTCGAAGGTCCGATAGAATTCTGCACTCCACACGTTTGGTCCTGGGCTTTTTTGGGTGGAGGTGGTTGGGAGTCTTTAAATGACTGCTTCTATTTCTTTAGGGTTTATGTGACAGTTTAGATGGTTTATCTGGTCCTGACTCAACTTTGAAATTTGGTATCTGTCTATAAAATTGTCCATTTCATCCAGATTTTCCTATATTGTTGAGTATAGGTTTTTGTAGGTGGATCTGATGATATGTTGAATTTCCTAAATTTCTGTTGTTATATCTCCCTTTTCATTTCTAATTTTGTTAATTTGGATACTGTCTCTGTGCCCTCTGTTTAGTCTGGCTAAGGGTTTATCTATGTTGTTGATTTTCTCAAAGAACCAGCTCCTGGTTTTGTTGATTATTTGTATAGTTCTTTTTGTTTCTACTTGGTTGATTTCAGCCCTGAGTTTAATTATTTCCTGCCTTCTACTCCTCTTGGGTGTATTAGCTTCTTTTTGTTCTAGAGCTTTCAGGTGTGCTGTTAAGCTGCTAGTGTATGCTCTCTCCAGTTTCTTTTTGAAGGCACTCAGAGCTATGAGTTTTCCTCTTAGCACTGCTTTCATTGTGTCCCATAAGTTTGTGTATGTTGTACGTTCTTTTTCATTAAATTGTAGGAAGTCGTTAATTTCTTCCTTGACCAAGTCATCATTGAGTAGAACGTTGTTCAGCTTCCATGAGTATGTGGGCTTTCTGTTGTTTTTGTTTCTAGTGAAAACCAGTCTTAATCTGTAGTGGTCTGATAGGTATGTGATTATTTCAGTCTTCTTATATCTGTTGAGGTCTGATTTGTGACCGATTATATGTTCAGTTTTGGAGACGGTACCATGAGGTACTGAGAAGAAGGTATATTCTTTTGATTTAGGATGAAATGTCCTATAGATATCTGTTAAATCCCTTTGGTTTATAACATGTTAGTTTCACTGTGTCTCTGTTTAGTTTGTGTTTCCCAGACCTGTCCATTGATGAGAGTGGGGTGTTGAAGTCTCCCACTATTATTGTGTGAGGTACAATGTGTGCTTTGAGCTTTAGTAAAGTTTCTTTTACGAATGTGTGTGCCCTTGCATTTGGGGCATAGATGTTCAGAATTGAGAGTTCTTTTTGGTAGATTTTTCCTTTGATGAGTATGAAGTGTCCTCATCTTTTTTGATGACTTTTGAGTGAAAGTTAATTTTATCTGATATTAGAATGGCTACTCCAGCCTGTTTCTTGGGACCATTTGCATGGAAAATTGTTTTCCAACCCTTTACTCTGAGGTAGTGTTTGTCTTTAACATAGAGGTGCCTTTCCTGTATGCAGCAAAATGCTCGATCCTGTTTATGTATCCAGTCTGTTTATTTTTTTTATTGGGGAATTGAGTCCATTGATATCAAGAGATATTAAGGAATAGTAATTGTTGCTTCCTGTTATTTTTTGTGTTATTTTTATGTTTATGTGGCTATCTTCTTTTGGGTTTATTGAAAGATTACTTCTTGCTTTTTCTGGGGTGTAGTTTTTCTCCTTGTGTTGGTTTTTTCCATCTATTATCCTTTGTAAGGCTGGATTTGCAGAAAGATATTGTGTAAATTTGATTTTGTCATGGAATATCTTGGTTTCTCCATCTATGGTAATTGAGAGTTTTGCTGATTATAGTAACCTGGACTGGCATTTGTATTCTCTTAGGGTCTGTATGGGATCTACCCAGGATCTTCTAGCTTTCATAGTCTCTGTTAAGAAGTCTGGTATAATTCTGATAGGTCTACCTGTATATGTTACTTGACCTTATTTTCTTACTGCTTTTGATATTCTTTCTTTGATTTATGCATTTGGTGTTTTGACTGTAATGTGACAGGAGGAATTTCTTTTCTGGTCCAACCTATTTGGAGTTCTGTAGGCTGCTTGAATGTTTATGCTCATCTCTTTCTTTAGGATAGGGAAGTTTTCTACCATAATTTTGTTGAAGATATTTACTTGCTCTTTAAGTTGGGAATCTTCACTCTCTTCTATACCTATTCTCCTTAGGTTTGCTCTTCTCATTGTGTCCTTGATTTCCTGGATGTTTTGGGTTAGGAGCTTTTTGCATTTTACATTTTCTTTGACTGTTGTGTCCATGTTTTCTATGGTATCTTCTGCACCTGAGATTCTCTCTTCCATCTCTTGTATTCTGTTGGTGATGCTTTCATCTATGACTCCTGATCTCTTTCCTAGGTTTTCTATCTCCAAGGTTGTCTCCCTTTGTGATTTCTTTATTGTTTCTCTTTCCATTTTTAGATCCTGGATGGTTTTGTTCAATTCCTTTACCTGCTTGGTTGTGTTTTCCTGTTTTTCTTTAACAGATTTTTTGTTTCCTCTTTAAGGTTTTCTACCTGTTTACCTGTGTTCTCTTATATTTCTTTAAGGGAGTTATTATGTCCTTCTTAAAAAGTCCTCTATCATCATGAGATGTTATTTTAAATCTGAGTCTTGCTTTTCTGGTGTGTTGGGGTATCCAGGGCTCACTGTGGTGGGAGAACTGGGTTCTGATGATGCCACATAACCTTGGTTTCTGTTGCTTATCTTCTTGCCCTTGCCTTTTGCCATCTGGTTATCTCTGGTGTTAGCTGGTCTTGCTCTCTCTGACTGTAGCTTGCCCCTCCTGCAAGCCTTTGCATCAGTACTCCTTGGAGACCAGCTCTCTCTGAGAGGAATTTGGTTTTGGAGAGCTGTGGTACAGGTCAGCTCTGAGGTACAGAGAGAAACCAGAAGAATCCTGTCCTCAGCTGTTTGTTGGTTCCTGTGTCCTTATGGCTCTGCAAGGATCCCTCTTGGGCTAGGAATTTGAACAGAGGTCGTGGTCTTACCTGTGCTCAGAGTTGTGTTGGCACTCCTGGGAGACCAGCTCTCTTCTGGCGCTATTTGGGTATGGAGCTCTGTGGTACAGGATTAGCTCCCCAGCCACAGAAGGAAACCAGAAGACCACTTCTCAGTCCTTCTGTCCTGAGGGTTCCGGGCAGGTCCCCGTGAGCAGAAGTGCTGGCCTTTGCTCCACTCACAAGCTTGTCCACACTCCTGGGAGGCTAGCTCTCTCCTGGCACTATTTGCCTGTGGCGTCCTGTTGCAAAGGCTCAGGTCCCAGGCCACAGACGGAAACAGGAAGGCTCCTGTGTCCTCATTTTTTTTAATGTGTGATATGACATCAATTAAGAGAATATCAATGGTTATTATATTTAAATTTTAAATACTTAAGGAATGTCTTTCATGGGACAGTATGATGTGTTTATAAAAAGATAAAGAGATATAAGGATATGTTCTATTTGTGTGTGGTGAGATGTGGAGGGAGGGAGTGCCTCAGTAGGCCCATGCCGAGGCATCCCTTCGCCATGAGGGGCCAGCCACACGATGGTATAGTAGAGACTAGAGTTTATTCAGGGCATGGGGAGGGGAGTTAAGAGGGTAGTAAAGGCAGAGAAAGGCAGAGAGAGGGAGAGAGTAGAGAAGTAGACACTGGCCATGACCTCGTGGAGAGAGAGGGAAGAAGGGAATGGGGAGAGGGGGAACAAGAGGAGTAAGAGAACAAGAGAGAGGCAGAGAGAGGAGGGGGCAAGCAGCTTCTTTTATAGTGGGTCAGGTCTACCTGGCTGTTGCCAGGTAACTGTGGGGTGGAGTTTAGACAGACCACTAACACAGTACCCCAGTCTACATTTAAAATGTGTGTGCAGTATCTGGTTTGCATGCCAGATAGTTATATCATGGTTAGGCCTTATGACCTGGTTGTTGTTTTTGTTTGTAAGTTACTCACAATATTAGGAGATATGATTGTGTATCAAGTTGACAAGGAGTTGATTTGTGATGGCTCTTCTTGGTTGTCAGCTTGAGTATTTCTGGAATGAGAATTAGATGGCACATCTGTGAGGGATTTTTGCTTAATTTGAAGTAGGAGGATCCACCTTTCAAACATAGGCAGTCATTGTTGGGTTAGGTGGACCACAGCCTCCAAGTCATTCTAATATGTTCCGTGTGTGTGTGTGTGTGTGTGTGTGTGTGTGTGTGTGTGTGTGTGTGTAGAGAGAGAGACAGAGAGAGAGAGACAGAGAGAGATTGATTTTATAAGTTCTGTTACTCTAGAGAACCCTGAGTAGTACTGGGATTGAGGGAGGCCTTGGTTATGACTGATGATGAATGCTGCTTTAATAGAGAATGATGAGCTTTGTTTTCCATGATGCTTTGCTCCTCAGTCACTCCTCTTACTGCAGTATCCCACCTTCATCCTTGGGCTGAGAAGAGTAAAGAATAGTGGACAGTTTGCTTTCAAGAAGTAACTTGAGCAAATTTGCTTGAAATTAAGGAACAGCTCTTCATCTCTCACTTTTTCTTTCCTTTTACTTTTGTTCATCTGACACATAGTATGGTTTTTCTAGAAGAGCCTGAGAGGAGAGCATGGCTCACAGGATGGGCTGAGCTAATCAAACCCTTGATTCAGCAAGCTGCTCTGACCTATTGTTGGTAAGCACGCCTCTTGCAGAGAGGCGATCATTAAGAGAGGGTGCCATACCCATGATAGGTATGGCACCATACCCATGAAACAGAGCTGTCTCCTATGCCCCAGCAGATGGCATGGCTGGTAGGCTGCTGTCCTTCCCAGTCTCTCTAGCAGACATCAGCAGTCAGCACCTGTTTGCCTCACTTGATGTTGCTAAGTCATGGAGTCTTTCTCCCTTGTAACCGGTGAGTCAGTGAGACTGTGCTAGTATCAAGCGCTGGATGTGAGTCTTGGGGAGCCTAACCCCTTTTCTGAGTCTTTCTTCTGCAGTTGCCTTATAGGTGTGACGATCACTTGTTTCATTTCGCTGCCCTCAGCCTTTAATCATTGGTGTCAGGAGAGTTTATAGGTAGAATTGCAGTGTGGAAGCTTCTCCCAGAGATCTCAGACTGAACTTCTGCTGCAAGTGTTCCAGAACACTTCAGAACAGAGTGGGGAGGTGGAGCAAATAATTTAATGCCTTCCTCCCCCTAGCTTTAAAAAAGTAGATTTTAAAAAAAAATCCACCATTGTTTAAATCCTTTGTTCTCATGAAATCAGACCTGCTTTCTTCATGTGTGCTGTGTGCAAGAAAGGTTCCTTTTAATGTACAAATAAAGTGTGGAGCTAGGGAGCTGGCCCAGTCAGGAGACTGCTCAGTGCACAGCGTGAAGGTCTGAGTTTGGATCCTCCTCACTGGCTTTGTAAAAGTGTGGCAAGATGCACCCCTAATCCTGCAGCAAAATCCTGGAGCTCCCTGGTCAGCAAACCTAGTGTCACATGTGAGCTCTGGGTTCAGTAAGACACTGTCTCAGAAACTAAGCTGGAGAATGATTGAGGAAGACACCCTGCATTGACCTCTCCACATGCACCTACACCTTCGTAAACACAGACACCACAGACAGGCGAGTGCGCGCGCGCGTGCGCGCGCGCGCGCACACACACACACACACAGAAGAAGGGGTTTTATTTTACTCCCTCCCCATTCTCTGTGGCATGCTCCAATTGCTTCCTTCATGTTGGGCTTCATGCATGTTGGGCAGGCCCTCGACCACCAACCTGTATTCTCAGCTCATTTTGCGTATTTACAAATAGACATGTAATGGGCATGGATGCAGGGGGATTCACATAAGAAGCAGTGTCTGGTAGCACTAATTGCTGTATTTTGGTGGTATGAATGGTTGTCACATACCCTTTAATAACTCTGGTTTTTGTTGTTTTGTTTTTTTTGATAATAAATTTCCTTTAAAAATTATTATTTTCACCTTTAATCCCAGCACTTGGGAGGCAGAGGCAGGTGGATTTCTGAGTTTGAGGCTAGCCTGGTCTACAGAGTGAGTTCCAGCACAGCCAAGGCTATACAGAGAAACCCCTGTCTCGAAAAACCAAAAAAAAAAAAATTCTGTGCATTCGTATTTTGCCCGCATGTATATCTATATAAGCATTCCAAAATACTTGTGAGCAGTTTGGAAAGTGGTTGTCTATAGTTGGAGCTTGTTATTGTCTTGATGAAGTGAACATACGCCAGGCAGCTGTAGCAGTGGAGACTGCCCTGGAAGCAAAAAGCTTTTTTCATAATTCATGTTGGACAGGAGTGTGTACCTGGTGGACCAGGGGTATGGTAGCACACAGGCTTGGTCCAGGCCTTACCGCTTCTTTAAGAGTACACTAATAACAGGACAGAACACTTTACAACTACATAGTCCGCTTGAGAAAACATGTTTGCAGTGTGCAATACTCTAATTGACTTAGGCTACAAAAAAATTTTAATGTAAATTATGTTTGCTAATTAGGGTTATGCTTTGTATATTCTGGGACATTCCTTTCCCCATTGAGGGAGATTTTCAGCTCTTTAATCCTTGTGTCCCTCCCAGGAGGAACACAGGGACAAGTGGACTGTGTTTACCTTATATAGTTAGCTGCTCACAGTTGGAGGGTGTTGGAGCAATAACAGGAAATCAGCTGGTCACATTGCATCCAGAGTCGGGAACGAGAAAAAGAAGAGGAAGTGGAACTGGGCTAGAGACCTTCAGGGTCTACCCCTGCCCCAGTCACCCACTTCTTTCAGCAAAGTTCCACCTATAGGATCCACTACCTCTCCCAAACATCCAGCACCACTGAGAACAAGTGCTCAAGCACTTGGGGAGCCTGTGGGAACATTTGTCATTTAAATCATATCACATGCTGACTTTACTTTCTTCTCTGTAGGAGTAAATGGTGATTTGGCTCTCTTTACTGTTTACCACAAAGAGCAAGCTAGGGAGGGAGGAAACCTTAATGGGGCCCAGCCCCTCTGCCTGTTAGGTTCTCTATTTTGGACACCTCAGTTCTGTCTGACTGTTGGTATGGTCAGTCACTTGACATCTAGGCTGCAGACCTTTCTTTAGTCTGACTGTTGTTTTCCTTGTCACTTGTTCACATGTCTTCTGCTCATGTTCTTGTATATTTAACCTATACACCAATGCAAAGTTGGTGTGAACCCATCTCCAGTGTTCCCACCCATTTATTCAGGAATGTGACCCTTACCACAAGTCACATTCCTGTCAGGCTGGAGGACTGGGTGCAGGGGACTTGTAACCCAGAACATGTTTGCTTCAGAGAACCAGCTGTGAGTGAGTTTGGGGATGTGTGTGTCCTTGGTGTGGGAACTCTGCAGTTTGAGTCTGAGTGTTCCCAGGGAGTCTGTCCATCTGAGCCAAGACTTAGACTTCATCTTAGCTCTGTGTGTGTGTGTGTGTGTGTGTGTGTGTGTGTGTGTGTGTGTGTGTCTTTTGTTTGCTTTTTGAAACAGGGTTTCTCTGTGTAGCCCTGGCTGTCCTGCAACTCACTCTATAAACCAGGATGGCCTTGAACTCAGAGGTCTACCTTTTTCTGCCTCCTGAGTGCTGGGATCAAAGGCATGCACCACCATCACCCAGCATGTATCTGTCTTTTGACACGGGGTCTTGGTGTGCAATGGAAACAGGCTTATAGCTCACTGTGCAGTCTAGGCTAGCCGCAAACCTGCAGCAGTTCTCCCACCTTGCATGTTTTGGAATCCCATTTGCCATTCCTCCTCTACAGCAGCACCTAACAGCTGAGAAGGTGAAGTACAGTGCTGTCAGCAGATACCCCAGGCCAAGAGCTTGTGTGTCAGCGTGGATGGGCCTAAGAAGGCCCCACTTCTGGGAGGATGGATTGGTGAAATAATTCCATTATAGGCAAGTTTTCTTGTGTATGCATATGGGTTCATGTGCATGTGTAGGCCATAAGACAACTTCAAATGTCACTCCTCAGGTACCTGTCACCTTTCAAATGCTCAAGCCAGCCCCAGTGTCTTTCTCTCTCTTCTTGCTGCCTGTCAATCCAGATTTAGATCTTTTGGCTCTTTCTCTAGCATCATGTCTGTCTGTGTGCTGCCATGCTTCACACCATAATAATGGACTAAATCTTCTAACCTGTAAGCCAGCCCCAATTAAATTTTTCTTTTATTAGAGTTACTGTGGTCATGGTGTCTCATCACAACAATGGAACACTAAGACACAAGGTAAAACCTTTACTGCCTAAGCTGTCTATTTCTATTGTGGTTGTATTTTAAAGTTCCACTAAAAAAAGATGTAATAGTTCCTATGTTAACCCCTTTTTGGCTTACTTTTGGGCTAGCCTGGACATTTCCTATACTCCCTTATTTTTTTTGAGGCATATCCTGGACTATAGCATACTGGCTGGTGAGTATTTCTGTGGACATCCCCCAGAATGTCCACTCTTTTTAAAACAAGGTAAAACTGTAGCTGTGATCTGAAACTGGGCGGGGTGTGGCAGAGTCTCATGCATGGCAGAGCCCTAGCAATCAAGTCTTCAGCCAAATGACAGTTCCTACCTTCAAGCCATCTTGGTTCTGAAGATGACTAACAGCTTTTTAATGTACAGCTTTCTGGAACAGGGGCAACATTACTTACTTTTCAACCCTGAAGGCTCTCAGAATTACTTGTACATTATTTTAGCTGCCTTGAACCTTTTAGGCACATAGATTTCCACTTGAATCTTCTAACTGATAATTCAGCAGGCAGAAGAGAGTCAAAGATATTTTTGTCCTTCCATACACTGGATCTTGGACCCATCTTCTGTGTTAGCTCATGGCATGCAAAACCTAATGCTTTAGGGTGTGAGCATTTGAGATAATAGAGTGGGAAGTGTGACTACAGGACTCTTTAAAGGGTAATCATTCAGAAACGGCTTTTAGTGGGCAATCCTATGGTTTAGGCAGTATTCAGAACCTTTGACTTGGTGATCCATCCCACCACCCAGTTTGTTTTGTTTTGTTTGAGACAGGGTCTCATGTAGCCCAGGCTGGTCTTAAACTCATTACATAGCCAGTGGCTTTGAACTTCTGATCTTCTGCTTCCCACTTCCCAGATGCTAGGAACCCATATGTGTACCAGCAAACCAGGGTGTAGATGTATAGCACAGAATTTCTGTGGGCTTTGGAAAAGCAGAATAATTAAGTCAACAAGCCAGGTACAGTCAGACATGGTGGCCACAGGACTATGATGGATGTATGCCAGCACTTGGGAAGCTGGGATATGGGGGTTGAGCACTCAAGCCAGCTTCTATCACAGGCAAAAAAGAACAGCTGACTCTGGGTTTCCCTGTTTGTCATCTTCACTAAGTAATTGTCTTTCTCTTTGTATCTGATTTTTTTCAAAGAGAGCAATCATAAATTTTAATCAAAGATTTTAAAGAGCATCTCTGGTTTCTCTTTCTTTAATTGTAATCATAAAGCTTAATCAATATCTCTCTCTCTGTCTCTCTCTCTTTGTCTCTCTCTGTCTCTGTCTCTTTCTCTCTCTCTGTATCTCCCTCTCTGTCTCTCTCTGTCTCTCCCTCTCTGTCTCTGTCTCTCTCTCTCTCTCCTCTTTTAGAACTCCTCAGTTTAATTTGTTCAGTGAAACTCCTTATGTAGTCTGCTGTTGCTATCATCTGACCAGGTCTCTAGTTACAGAGGCCCTTTCCCTGCCCTACCAGCAGATGGAGTTAGGGTGCTGGGGTCCACATTTCTTCCAGGTGGCTAGCCATGCACATTGTAGATTTGAAATGCTAACCGTGGTGAGAGTTAGTGTTATGGCTGCCTTCTACTTGAAGTCTGTGTTTATGTGTTGGATAGAATTTAGATTTAAAATGTGCATTACTCAAATCTCCTTTCACATGAAAGTGGTTTGGGAATTGAATTGTTACTGTTTGTCATAACATTGAAAGATAATAGGTTTATTCATGGCCAAGGGAAAAAGTATTAGGTGATCAAGCAGTAAGCCACATTTGCAATAAATAAAACCTTTCCTCCATCTCCAACATAAGTTCTGTTCTGTTTTTGTTTTTTAATGTGGCATGCTAGGAATGCAATCTAAGGATTATACATGATAGGTAAATATTTAGTACTGAGGGTCAGCTGCAGGACTAATTCAGTAAATCTTCTTTTTCCTCCAACATAATCGTTGTGTTAATTATTGGGAATTTCATGCAGTGCCCCATTCCTCCCAGGTCCAGTCTCCCACCCTTATACCCCCACCCCACCCCACCCCACTGGATCCCCCCACCCATATACCCCCACCCCACCCCACCCCACCCCACTGGATCCCCCCACCCATATACTCCCCA